>CM051010.1:28919860-28979860 GCA_027704905.1 Muraenolepis orangiensis
GACCCCTGGGTTAGACAGTAGGGGGCTGACCCCTGGGTTAGACAGTAGGGGGCTGACCCCTGGGTTAGACAGTAGGGGGCTGATCTCTGGGTTAGACAGTAGGGGGCTGACCCCTGGGTTAGACAGTAGGGGGCTGACCCCTGGGTTAGACAGTAGGGGTCCCCTGGGTTAGACAGTAGGGGTCCCCTGGTTTAGACAGTAGAGATAGACAGTCAGTCTGTCTGTGTGTGTCAGGAACCTCCCTCGAGCGATCTACATCTCGGTTCCCGTGGTGACGCTGGTCTACACCCTGACGAACATCGCCTACTTCTCCTCCATGACCTCAGAGGAGCTATTGGCATCCAACGCTGTCGCCGTGGTAACTACATCCCATCATACTACCATGTGTACACTACAATGTGTGTGTGTCTGTGTATGTGAATGTATGAGTGTGTGTGTGGGTGTGGGTGTATGTGTGTATTTCTGTGTGTGTGTGTGTGTGTGTGTGTGTGTGTGTGTGTGTCTGTGTGTGTTTTCAAGATTCAAGATTTTTATTTGCCATTTGCAACAAGTACGGAATGGATGCTTACTCCCCATTCCCTCCTGCAGTATGGATTTATAAAACACAATACTATAGAGAAACAGCAGCCTCATGAATACAGTGCAGAACAGTGCAGTAGCTTTAATGAGTCCAGAAATTAAAAAAGTATTAAAGTGTAATGTTAATGGCAATGTTATGATAGAGGCAGCACTCCTAGCAGGTCAGTAGGTCACTGCCTGTGGATAAACACTATCCTTAAACCTGCTAGTCCTTGCTGTACGGATTCTGAGGATCCGGCGACCAGACGGTAGGGGGGAGAAGAGATGGAGCCCAGGGTGGTTGCGTTGCCCTTTATGATGGAGATGGCCTTCTTCCGTGCACACCGGTGCACACCGATGATCTTTTCTGCCGTCCTCACGACCCTCTGGATGTCTTTCTTGTGGTGTTGCCGTACCACACAGTACGCTCAGGACGCTCTCTACAGTGCCTAGTTCACTAGCCACCGTTGGCCTATCCCGCTTTTCCTGAGGAACTGCAGTGCATAGAGACGCTGGTGTGCCTTCTTCAGGATGACCTCCGTGTTGCGGGTCCACGCCAGGTCCTAGGAAACGGAAGCAGCTGCCAACTTCCACTGGTGTCCCGTCCAGGCTGATGGTGGAGAGGGTGCCCCGGTGGCTCCTGAAGTCCACAATGAGCTCCTTAGTCTTGCTGACAATCAGTGTGAGGCTGTTGTCCTCATACCCTCGTGTCAGCTGGACCACCTCATCTCTGTACTCAGTTTCGTCGCCCTCGCTTATCAGGCCGATGACTGTGGTGTCGTCTGCAATCTTGATAATCCGATTATTGCTGTGCGTGACAGTTCAGTCATGTGTGGACAGCGAGTACAGCCGGGGACTGAGGCAGCAGCCTTGGGGTGCTCCGGTGTTGAGGACCAGAGTGGATGAGATGTTGTTCCCAATCTTCACCACTTGAGGCCTGTCCGTCAGGAGGTCCATAGTCCAGTTACAGATGGGGGCGCCCAGACCTAGGTCCCTCAGTTTCAGGACCAGCTTGGAGGGAACGATGTGTTGAACCCCGAGCTGTAGTCAATGAACAGCAGTCTGACGTAGGTGTCCCTCCTGTCTAGGTGATGCAGGGCCGTGTGTAGTGCCAGGGAAATGGGGTCGTCTACAGACCTGTTTGGTCTTTGGTCTTTGCACTTTTAAAGCCACTGGACGATAATCATTGAGGCTTGTTACCTTGGTCTTTTTGAGTAATGGCACAATGGTTGTCTCTTTGAAGCACGCTCAGACGACAGACTGTTGCAGTTGTAGATGTCGGTGAACACAGGAGCCAGCTGGTCGGCGCAGGTCTTGAAGACGCGGGATGGAACTCCATCTGGACCGGCTGCCTTCACCCTCCTGAAGGTTCTGCGGACCTCGGACTCGGACAGTTGGATGGATGTTCGATTTGTTGGTCAGCTCAGAGTTCTCCCTTTCAAAGCGAGCGTAAAACGTGTTCAGCTCATCTGGTAGGTTAGGGTCAGTGACTCCCCATGAGCTCCCCTTGTAGCTGGAGAGGACCCTCAGACCATGCCACCTACGCACACACACACATACATGTGTGTGTGTGTGTGTGTGTGTCTACGTGTGTGTGTGTGTATGTGTGTGTGTGTCTACGTGTGTGTATGTGTGTGTGTGTGTATGTGTGTGTGTGTCTACGTGTGTGTGTGTGTGTGTGTGTGTGTGGTGTGTGTGTGTGTGTGTGTGTGTGTGTGTGTGTGTGTCTACGTGTGTGTGTGTGTGTGTGTGTGTGTGTGTGTGGTGTGTGTGTGTGTGTGTGTGTGTGTGTGTGTGTGTGTGTGTGTCTACGTGTGTGAGTGTGTGTGTGTGTGTGTGGTGTGTGTGTGTGTGTGTGTGTGTGTGTCTACGTGTGTGTGTGTGTGTGTGTGTGTGTGTGTGTGTGTGTGTGTGTCTACGTGTGTGTGTGTGTGTGTGTGTGTGTGTGTGTGTGTGTGGTGTGTGTGTGTGTGTGTGTGTGTGTGTCTACGTGTGTGTGTGTGTGTGTGTGTGTGGTGTGTGTGTGTGTGTGTGTGTGTGTGTGTGTGTGTGTGTGTGTGTGTGTCTACGTGTGTGTGTGTGTGTGTGTGGTGTGTGTGTGTGTGTGTGTGTGTGTGTGTGTGTGTGTGTGTGTGTGTGTGTGTGTGTGTGTGTGTGTGTGTGTGTGGTTCATCCTGTTTGTTTTCCAAGACATTTGGGGAGAAGCTGCTGGGTTTGTTTTCCGTTGTCATGCCGATCTCTGTGGCGCTGTCCACCTTCGGAGGGATCAACGGGTACCTGTTCACCTCGTCCAGGTAGCTTCAATCTACCGCATATCTACAACTAACTCTAGCTTCTATCTACCACATATCTACAACTAACTCTAGCTTCTATCTACCACATATCTACAACTAACTCTAGCTTCTATCTACCACATATCTACAACTAACTCTAGCTTCTATCTACCGCATATCTACAACTAACTCTAGCTTCTATCTACCGCATATCTACAACTAACTCTAGCTTCTATCTACCGCATAGTTAGAACCAGTGGCGAACCGTGTCTATCACAACTGGACCTTCTGTATACCAAATGGCTGCCACACAACTACACCTTCCTAACAATTACCAATGCAAAGAAAGATCAAGTCAAAACTCTCAATTTAAATGCACAACAATGCTTAACAAACCCAAGACAGCCATTAACTAATCAGTCAACAAGTGTGTGGAACAAAATGCAACAACCAGCTCAACGAGACGCAACACTGAGACAAAACCAGCTAAGACAAATGAGTCTCACTCACCAACGAGGTTCACTTAAAGAGGCCAATAGAACAACGGGACTTTGCCCTGAATGTGTCCGACATGGGTCACCCCCGTCCCACTAGCTAGAGCCATGTACCGCTGATCTGCCAGACTTCCATACACTGACTCTCTAGTATACTTAGATCGATACACAATATAATTGTAATAAACCAATAAAACTTCAAATGAATTGCTACATAGCACTAAGCTAGATCCTCTGTCTCGAGCCAGTAAACTAAATGGACCTTCTAGCGTACTATGGAACCGTGGGGAAATCTGAAAGAATACGCCCATTGGCTACAAATCACTATATGATTGGTTAATCAAATTGTAAATCCAAACGTATGCTCTCATTCAGTTTAAGCGCCAGGGCCTTAAATAAAGAATACTTTGGTTGAAGGATATTCTTCCCAGCAACCCAGAAAAATATCTGATTGGTTGCAACACAAAACCACTCAAATGCGTCGTGCATGGACCGAGAAAGACAAACAAATCAACGTAACACTGGAATATAACAGATAACAACACAGATACCATTCTCATTTATTCATTTTATTTATCAATCTCATCTGAGGGTTCCAGGGTCTTCTCTGAATACCTTGAAGGCCCTGACGGTTCACCTCTGGTTCTAACTAACTGTAACTTATACCTATCGCATATCTAGAACTAACTCTAGCTTCTATCTACTGCATATCTAGACAGACGTTCAGTTCTGTCTGTCTGTTTGTATTGCTGGTTCCAGGTTGTGTTTCTCGGGGGCGCGCGAGGGTCACCTTCCAAGCCTCCTGGCCATGATCCACATGAAGCACAGCACACCCATCCCCGCGCTGCTGCTCTGTGTGAGCACCACACAACCACACCATCCTTCAAATAGAAACCCCACCCCTGACACCTAACCCCACCCATAAAACATAACCCCACACCTAACACTAACCCCACCCCTAACCCCACCCCTAACACCAAACCCCACCCCTAATACTTAACCCCACCTCTAACACCTAACCCACCCTAACACCTAACCCACCCATAAAACATAACCCCACACCTAACACTAACCCCACACCTAACCCTAACCCCACCCTTAACACCAAACCCCACCCCTAATACTTAACCCCACCCCTAACACCTAACCCCACCCCTAACACCTAACCCCACCCATAAAACATAACCCCACCCCTAACACCAAACCCCACCCATAAAACATAACCCCACCCCTGACACCTAACCCCATCCATAAAACATAACTCGTACCTACACCTAACCCCACCCCTCACACCTAACCCCACCCCTTATACCTAACCCAACCCCTCATCCCTAACCCTACCCCTTACACCTAACCCCACCCCTCATACCTAACCCCACCCCTAACACCTAATACCTAACCCTTCCCAAAACATAGCCCCACCTATAAAACATAACCCCACCCCTAACACCTAATACCTAACTCCACCCATAAAACATAACTCCACCCCTAACAGTAACCCCACCCCTAACACCTAACCCCACCCCTAACACCTAACCCCAAGCCCTAACACCTAACCCCTAACACCTAACCCCACCCTTAACACCTAACCCCAAGCCCCTAACACCTAACCCCTAACACCTAACCCCACCCTTAACACCTAACCCCAAGCCCTAACACCTAACCCCACCCTTAACACCTAACCCCAAGCCCTAACACCTAACCCCTAACACCTAACCCCAAGCCCTAACACCTAACCCCTAACACCTAACCCCACCCTTAACACCTAACCCCAAGCCCTAACACCTAACCCCTAACACCTAACCCCACCCTTAACACCTAACCCCAAGCCCTAACCCCAAGCCCTAACACCTAACCCCACCCTAACACCTAACCCCACCCTAACACCTAACCCCTAACACCTAACCCCACCCTAACCCCTAACCCCTAACCCCCCCCTAACCCCTAACCCCACCCTAACCCCTAACCCCCCCCTAACCCCTACCCCCACCCTAACCCCTAACCCCACCCTAACCCCTACCCCCACCCTAACCCCTAACCCCACCCTAACCCCTAACCCCACCCTAACCCTACCCCCTGTGTGTCCAGTGTGCGTCCACCATGGTGATCCTGTGTGTGGGGGAGACCCACAACCTCATCAACTACGTCTCGTTCATCAACTACCTGTCCTACGGCGTTACCGTGGCAGCCCTGCTCTACTACCGCTGGAAGGAGCCCCACCTGTACCGACCAATCAAGGTGCTGCCTCACCGCAGCTAGCCCGCTAGTCAGCTAGCCCGCTAGTCAGTTAGCCTGCTAGTCAGTTAGCATGCACCATGGTTACCCTACCTGTTACATGGCTAGCCTGCTAGGCGGTTAACTTGCTAGATTTCTGTCTGGCGCTACTTCAATGCAGCTAGCTTGCTAGTCAGGTAACTTGCTACATAGCTAACCTGTGTGTGTGTATGTCCAGGTGAGCCTTCTGGTCCCCGTGTGTTACCTGTGTTTCTGGGCTCTGCTGCTGGTGTTCAGCCTCCTCTCAGAGCCCCTGGTGTGCGGCATGGGGCTCCTCATCATCCTGACCGGCGTCCCTGTGTACCTGGTGGCCGTCCGCAGGCCCCACAAGACACACGCCGTCCACCGGCTGCTGGGTCAGTCACTCACCACCCTGTCTATAGACACCACTCACCACCCTGTCTATAGACCCCACTCACCACCCTGTCTATAGACCACACTCACCACCCTGTCTATAGACCACACTCACCACCCTGTCTATAGACCCCACTCACCACCCTGTCTATAGACCCCACTCACCACCCTGTCTATAGACCCCACTCACCACCCTGTCTATAGACCACACTCACCACCCTGTCTATAGACCACACTCACCACCCTGTCTATAGACCCCACTCACCACCCTGTCTATAGACCACACTCACCACCCTGTCTATAGACCACACTCACCACCCTGTCTATAGACCACACTCACCACCCTGTCTATAGACCCCACTCACCACCCTGTCTATAGACCCCACTCACCACCCTGTCTATAGACCCCACTCACCACCCTGTCTATAGACCCCACTCACCACCCTGTCTATAGACCCCACTCACCACCCTGTCTATAGACCACACTCACCACCCTGTCTGTAGACCCCACTCACCACCCTGTCTATAGACCACACTCACCACCCTGTCTGTAGACCCCACTCACCACCCTGTCTATAGACCCCACTCACCACCCTGTCTATAGACCCCACTCACCACCCTGTCTATAGACCCCACTCACCACCCTGTCTATAGACCACACTCACCACCCTGTCTATAGACCCCACTCACCACCCTGTCTATAGACCCCACTCACCACCCTGTCTATAGACCCCACTCACCACCCTGTCTATAGACCCCACTCACCACCCTGTCTATAGACCACACTCACCACCCTGTCTATAGACCCCACTCACCACCCTGTCTATAGACCACACTCACCACCCTGTCTATAGACCCCACTCACCACCCTGTCTATAGACCACACTCACCACCCTGTCTATAGACCACACTCACCACCCTGTCTATAGACCCCACTCACCACCCTGTCTATAGACCCCACTCACCACCCTGTCTATAGACCACACTCACCACCCTGTCTATAGACCCCACTCACCACCCTGTCTATAGACCCCACTCACCACCCTGTCTATAGACCCCACTCACCACCCTGTCTATAGACCCCACTCACCACCCTGTCTATAGACCACACTCACCACCCTGTCTGTAGACCCCACTCACCACCCTGTCTATAGACCACACTCACCACCCTGTCTGTAGACCCCACTCACCACCCTGTCTATAGACCCCACTCACCACCCTGTCTATAGACCCCACTCACCACCCTGTCTATAGACCACACTCACCACCCTGTCTATAGACCCCACTCACCACCCTGTCTATAGACCACACTCACCACCCTGTCTATAGACCACACTCACCACCCTGTCTATAGACCCCACTCACCACCCTGTCTATAGACCACACTCACCACCCTGTCTATAGACCCCACTCACCACCCTGTCTATAGACCCCACTCACCACCCTGTCTATAGACCCCACTCACCACCCTGTCTATAGACCACACTCACCACCCTGTCTATAGACCCCACTCACCACCCTGTCTATAGACCACACTCACCACCCTGTCTATAGACCCCACTCACCACCCTGTCTATAGACCCCACTCACCACCCTGTCTATAGACCCCACTCACCACCCTGTCTATAGACCACACTCACCACCCTGTCTATAGACCCCACTCACCACCCTGTCTATAGACCACACTCACCACCCTGTCTATAGACCCCACTCACCACCCTGTCTATAGACCACACTCACCACCCTGTCTATAGACCCCACTCACCACCCTGTCTATAGACCCCACTCACCACCCTGTCTATAGACCCCACTCACCACCCTGTCTATAGACCACACTCACCACCCTGTCTATAGACCCCACTCACCACCCTGTCTATAGACCACACTCACCACCCTGTCTATAGACCCCACTCACCACCCTGTCTATAGACCCCACTCACCACCCTGTCTATAGACCACACTCACCACCCTGTCTATAGACCCCACTCACCACCCTGTCTATAGACCCCGCTCACCACCCTGTCTATAGACCCCACTCACCACCCTGTCTATAGACCCCACTCACCACCCTGTCTATAGACCACACTCACCACCCTGTCTATAGACCCCACTCACCACCCTGTCTATAGACCCCACTCACCACCCTGTCTATAGACCCCACTCACCACCCTGTCTATAGACCCCACTCACCACCCTGTCTATAGACCACACTCACCACCCTGTCTATAGACCCCACTCACCACCCTGTCTATAGACCCCACTCACCACCCTGTCTATAGACCCCACTCACCACCCTGTCTATAGACCACACTCACCACCCTGTCTATAGACCACACTCACCACCCTGTCTATAGACCCCACTCACCACCCTGTCTATAGACCACACTCACCACCCTGTCTATAGACCCCACTCACCACCCTGTCTATAGACCACACTCACCACCCTGTCTATAGACCCACTCACCACCCTGTCTATAGACCACACTCACCACCCTGTCTATAGACCCCACTCACCACCCTGTCTATAGACCCCGCTCACCACCCTGTCTATAGACCACACTCACCACCCTGTCTATAGACCACACTCACCACCCTGTCTATAGACCCCACTCACCACCCTGTCTATAGACCACACTCACCACCCTGTCTGTAGACCCCACTCACCACCCTGTCTATAGACCCCACTCACCACCCTGTCTATAGACCCCACTCACCACCCTGTCTATAGACCCCGCTCACCACCCTGTCTATAGACCCCACTCACCACCCTGTCTATAGACCCCACTCACCACCCTGTCTATAGACCCCACTCACCACCCTGTCTATAGACCCCACTCACCACCCTGTCTATAGACCCCACTCACCACCCTGTCTATAGACCCCACTCACCACCCTGTCTATAGACCCCGCTCACCACCCTGTCTATAGACCACACTCACCACCCTGTCTATAGACCACACTCACCACCCTGTCTATAGACCACACTCACCACCCTGTCTATTTAGCTATCTATTTTACACATTGAACACATAAAATAAGACATCTTTCATTCATGCCTACTGTGTGTGTGTGTGTGTGTGTGTGTGTGTGTGTGTGTGTGTGTGTGTGTGTGTGTGTGTGTGTGTGTGTGTGTGTGTGGTGTGTGTGTGTGTGTGTGTGTGTGTGTGTGTGTGTCCAGGGTGGGTGACCAGCGTGGGACAGTGTCTCTGCTTCGTGGTCTTCCCTCAGGGGGACGACGCCATGGAAACCACGCCTCCCTCTGATTGGACGCCCAGCCGCCCCTAGAACATTGATCTTCTGGTGTGTTTATCGTGTTCCCTCTGGAATTTGAGACACTCTGTCTCTTGCACTTCCTGTCTGACCTGGCTACTTCCTGTTTGACCTGGTTACTTCCTGTTTGACCTGGTTACTTGCTATGTGACCTGGTTTGGATCCTGTCAGCAGAATGATAATAAATATAAAATAATATAATAAGTGATATGTTCATGGTGTCTCTGTTTCCTGAATACTATGGAATGTGGGTGTGGTTCTTAAAGTTAAGTAATAATTGGGTCTAAAACTAAGATTCTAACTTTCTTTGTGTTAACCAGTGTGCTAACTTGTATTTAACCTGGATAGAAATGCCTTATCCAACAAGTTCATCTTAACCAGTTAAATAACCAGTTAAAAATGTTATAGACGTTAAACTGTACATTCCTGATGCTGTGGTGAGACCCTCCAGTATCCGGTATCGAACCTGTGACCTGAGACCTTTCTGGACTCTATGTCCTGGACCTTCTGGACCTCCTGGGCTGCTGTCAGGCAGACGTTTAACCTCTGATCTACTAACTTTAAAACAAGGAATACATCAACCAACTGGTCTCTCAGCCTCTCTCTCTCTGGTGGATGAGGATGGGAGGAAGCTTTGAAAGGAACATGAAGCTTAGACAGACAGACGGAGACAGAGAGACAGAGAGACAGACAGATGGGGACAGAGAGACAGAGAGACAGACAGACGGGGACAGAGAGACAGACAGACGGGGACAGAGAGACAGAGAGACAGAGAGACAGACAGACGGGGACAGAGAGACAGACGGACGGGGACAGAGAGACAGACGGACGGGGACAGAGAGACAGAGCGACAGACAGACGGAGACTGAGAGACAGAGAGACAGACGGACGGAGACAGAGAGACAGAGAGACAGACGGACGGAGACAGAGAGACAGAGAGACAGACAGACGGAGACAGAGAGACAGAGAGACAGACAGACGGAGACAGAGAGACAGAGAGACAGACAGACGGAGACAGAGAGACAGAGAGACAGACGGACGGGGACAGAGAGACAGACAGACGGGGACAGAGAGACAGAGAGACGGGGACAGAGAGACAGAGAGACAGACAGACGGGGACAGAGAGACAGACGGACGGGGACAGAGAGACAGACGGACGGGGACAGAGAGACAGAGAGACAGACAGACGGGGACAGAGAGACAGACGGACGGGGACAGAGAGACAGAGAGACAGACAGACGGGGACAGAGAGACAGACGGACGGGGACAGAGAGACAGAGAGACAGACAGACGGGGACAGAGAGACAGACGGACGGGGACAGAGAGACGGGGACAGAGAGACAGAGAGACAGACAGACGGGGACAGAGAGACAGACGGACGGGGACAGAGAGACGGGGACAGAGAGACAGAGAGACAGACAGACGGGGACAGAGAGACAGAGAGACAGACAGACGGGGACAGAGAGACAGACGGACGGGGACAGAGAGACAGACGGACGGGGACAGAGAGACAGAGCGACAGACAGACGGAGACTGAGAGACAGAGAGACAGACAGACGAGACGAGAGACAGAGAGACAGACAGACGGAGACAGAGAGACAGAGAGACAGACAGACGGGGACAGAGAGACAGAGAGACAGACAGACGGACGGGGACAGAGAGACAGAGAGACAGACAGACGGGGACAGAGAGACAGACGGACGGGGACAGATAGACAGAGAGACAGACAGACGGGGACAGAGAGACAGACGGACGGGGACAGAGAGACAGACGGACGGGGACAGAGAGACAGACGGACGGGGACAGATAGACAGAGAGACAGACAGACGGGGACAGAGAGACAGACGGACGGGGACAGAGGGACAGAGAGACAGAGAGACAGACGGACGGGGACAGAGAGACAGACAGACGGGGACAGAGAGACAGAGAGACAGACGGACGGGGACAGAGAGACAGAGAGACAGACGGATGGGGACAGAGAGACAGATAGACAGACGGATGGGGACAGAGAGACAGAGAGACAGACAGACGGGGACAGAGAGACAGACGGACGGGGACAGAGAGACAGAGAGACAGACGGACGGGGACAGAGAGACAGAGAGACAGACAGACGGACGGGGACAGAGAGACAGACGGACGGGGACAGAGAGACAGAGAGACAGACAGACGGACGGGGACAGAGAGATAGAGAGACAGACGGACGGGGACAGAGAGACAGAGAGACAGACGGACGGGGACAGAGAGACAGACGGACGGGGACAGACTGACAGACGGGACAGACTGACAGACAGACGGGGACAGAGAGACAGACAGACAAGACGGGAGTCACTGTAAATGATTTGTAAATCCTTCAGCGCCTCTGATGTCAACTGGTTCTGCTGATTTGTAAATGAGAAAATTAACATTTAGCAGTAAAATAAAGAATGGCGACGATACTTGTTTTCTGTCTGTCTGTTTTCGTAATAAGCATGCTTTTATTAAATCAATTATCAAATACATTAATATGAAGGGAATTTATAGGAATAATACAAAAATAACACGAATAACGAAATACAAGTCGTAGATACGATTAGTTTTTGTTCTTTTTGTTCCTCATCTTCTTACTATTATTCCATCTATGTCATGTCCATTGGTTGTTGAATATCAAATTTAATAGTTAGAATTATATAACTTAATTATCCAATTTTATAATTTTATAAGAAATACAGTTTTATCAACCACCACTATCACTGATGGCCCTGTCACACCTTGACGATTTAGCCAGCGTATGCCGATGTATCCAAATTTCTCTACAACGCTGGCATACGTCGAATAAGTTAAGAGCACGCTGGTATACGTCGTAGTACGGTAAGGTCGTATGCCAGCGTATGGCTCATACGCTGGCATACGCGGGCCATAAGTTGAAGGTAAGTTATGCAATCGCTGACACACGTTCACACACGTTACTTGTAAGTTACTCATAAGTCGAAATACGTCGAGATAATGTCTAGCGTACCCAAAACTTATTTCTAACCTATGAGTAACGTGCTTTGAACCTATGTGTAACTTATATTGAACTTATCTCCAACGCATATTGATATGTATAGTATGTAGACGTATTTGACGTGTTCTGGACAACGACAGAACAGGATCACAGGAGGAACCCGTCAGTACTCCTCAAGACTCCATGGTGAGCAGATGTCCATGTCATCCGAGAGATGGAGGATCCGCCAAGGCTGGGACGAGAATACCTACAAGCTGTCCTCCAGCATCAGCATGACCTGTACAGGCATGACCTTGACACTGTACCAGTTGCTTGCCAATAGAGCCAGGAGAAGAAGAGGTGAACGGAGGAGTCCTCACTGGGTGAGACCATGGATCGGGAGGCGACGGCAGTTTTGCATGTATGACCATCTTATGGTGGAACTTGTGACGAGGACTTCAACAATCTCCTGCGTATGCCCCCAGCCATGTTCAACCAGCTGCTAGCCAGAGTGGGTCCAAGGAGTACACCTTCTACAGGGATCCGCTTGAGGCATGAAGCTGGCCCTGACTTTGCGTCACCTTGCCTCTGGGAAAAAGTATGCCTCGATGAAGTTCGGAGGAGGGTTCCTCACAACACCCTGTCCCTAGTGGTCAGAGAAGTCTGTCAAGCTATTATTGACGAATACGTGGATGAGGTGCTGGTTTTACTCCTGAAGTACTCCTGATGGTTGGCTCTTCTTCCAAAAATGTACCAACTTTCCCAATACATGTGGGGCACTTCATGGGAAGCACGTGGCCTGCCGCAGCGTCACGCCTCCACTGTCGAGCTCATGGTCAAAAAGAGCAATATGTACATATAAATCAATGTAATAAAATATACATTGTTATATGCTATAGGCCCTTGTTCAGCAGCCTGATGGCCTGACTGTGAAGCTTTCTCTAAGTCTATTTGATACCACTTGATACTGAGGTATCGCCTGCCTGACGGTAACAGTGAGTACAGTTGGTGGCTGTAGGGCATTGTCTTTTATGATGCGTTTGGCCTTGGCCTGGTACAGTTCCCGTACCAGGCGGTGATACACCCTATAAGAACACTCTCCATGGTGCCGGTATAGAATGTTCTCAGGATGCGGGGGCCCATGCTGAATTTCCTCAGATGCCTGAGGAAATACAGGTGTTGTTGAAGCTGCAGCTCTCTACTGCAACACCGTCGATAGAGATAGGGCTGTGCTCTCCTCTCTGCTTCCTGAAGTCCACGATCAGCTCCTTGGTCTTCTTGACGTTGAGGGCAAGGCTGTTCTCCTGGCACCACTGCTCCAGCGATCCGACCTCCTCCCTGTAGGCTGTCTCGTCGTCGCCGGCGATCAGGCCCATCACTGTTGTGTCGTCAGCTAACTTGATGATGATGTTGGAGCTGTGCATAGCCATGCAGTCGTGGGTGTAGAGGGAGTAGAGGAGAGGGCTCAGCACGCATCCCTGGGGGGCTCCCATGTTGAGGGTCAGTGGCTCTGAGGTGGTGCTGCCCATCCTCACCACCTGGCGGCAATCCGACAGGAGGTCCATTATCCAGCTGCACGTGGATGGGGGCACGCCTAGACCTCTTAGCTTGGTGTCGAGCTTGGCAGGAACTATTGTGTTGAACGCTGAGCTGTAGTCCACAAACAGCATTCGCACATAACAGTTCTTTCCCTCCAGGTAGGAAATGCCATGGCAATTGCGTCGTCCGTGGATCTGTTTTGACGATATGCAAATTGCCATGGGTCCAGCGTGGCAGGTAACACGGAGCAAATAAAGACCTTGACCAACCTCTCAAAGCATTTGCTGACAATCGAGGTGAGGGCTACAGGTCTATAGTCATTCAGGCATGTTACCTTGGGTTGTTTAGGGACAGGCACGATGGTGGACATCTTGAAGACCGCGGGAACAACAGCCTGGGACAGGGAGAGGTTGAAGATGTCTGCAAAGACTCCTGCCAACTGGTCTGCGCATGCTCTGAGGACGCGGCCCGGGATGTCGTCGGGGCCTGCCGCCTTACGGATGTTCAGCCGCTTGAAGGTGCAGCGCACATCCGCCTCCGAGATGTTCAGCAGGCTGGTCTCCTCAGGCGATGCTGGCTTTGGCGGGCTGCCGTTCACGTCGAACCGAGCAAGAAAAGTATTTAACACGGAGCAAATAAAGTCCTTGACCAACCTCTCAAAGCATTTGCTGACAATCGAGGTGAGGGCTACAGGTCTATAGTCATTCAGGCATGTTACCTTGGGTTGTTTAGTGACAGGCACGATGGTGGACATCTTGAAGACCGTGGGAACAACAGCCTGGGACAGGGAGAGGTTGAAGATGTTTGCAAAGACTTCCGCCAACTGGTCTGCGCATGCTCTGAGGACGCGGCCCGGGATGTCGTCGGGGCCTGCCGCCTTACGGATGTTCAGCCGCTTGAAGGTGCAGCGCACATCCGCCTCCGAGATGTTCAGCTCCTCAGTCTCCTCAGGCGATGCTGGCTTTGGCGGGCTGCCGTTCACGTCAAACCGAGCAAGAAAAGTATTTATCTCTCCTGGGAGGGATGTAGAGGAGTTCTCTACACAACTGGTTCTCCCTCTGAAGTTCGTTATCGTCTGTAGCCCCTGCCACATACCCCTCGCGTCGTGGCTCTTGAATTTCTCCTCCATTCTGTCCTTATACTCCCGCTTGGCAGTGACGATGGTCTTACGGAGGTCGTAACGGGCTCTCGTATATTCCTCCATATTCCCGGAGCCAAAGGCGGCGTCACGCATGTGTAGGGCAGCCCGAACATCGCCGTTAATCCACGGTTTCTGGTTTGGATATATCCGAACCGACTTGGTCAGAACAACGTCATCTATACACTTCTTGATGAACCCGGTGACCGACGGCGCATACTCGTTGATGTTATTGTCCGAGGCAACGCGGACAATAACAATGTGCCAGTCAGCGCGATCAAAACAATCCTGCAGCATAGAGTCCGATTGGTCTGACCAGCATTGGACCTCCCTCACAGCGATCGGTTGCTGTTTCAGTCTCTGCCTATAGGCGGGGAGTAGCTGGATAGAGCGGTGGTCTGATTTGCCGAACGGTGGGCGGAGGAGGGCCTTGTAGCCATCACGGAAGGGGGTGTAGCAGTGGTCGAGGATCCGCTCACCCCGTGTGTTGCTCGTTATGTGTTGGTAGAACTTCGGGAGAACATTCTTCAGGTTCGCCTTATTGAAGTCCCCCACCACGATGAGAGCAGCCTCGGGGTGTGCCGACTCCTGTTCGCTGATAGCCCCATACAGTTCCTTCAGCTCTGTGTCCGTGTTGGATTGTGGGGGAATGTAAACAGCGGTCACGGTTACCGCTGTAAACTCCCGAGGTAGCCAGTATGGACGGCACATAAGCATCAGGTACTCCAGGTCCGGGGAACAGAAAGACTTGAGGAGATGTACATGACTTTGGTTGCACCAAGATCTGTTTATCATGAGACATACCCCCCATCCGCGATCTTTACCGGAGAGCCTTTGTTCTGTCCGCCCGGTGGACGGAAAATACCGTCGGCTCGATAGCTGCGTCGGTAACCCCCTCCGACATCCATATCTCCGTAAGGCAGATGATACAATTGTCCTTAGTTTCCCGGTGGAATTGAATACTAGCCTGTAGCTCGCTTAACTTATTGTCCAGAGACTGTACATTAGCCAGTAGAATGGTGGGTAGTGGGGGGCGATCGGATCGACATCTCAGCCTGACTAGCACGCCGGCTCGCTTCCCTCGCTTGTTCCTGCGACGCTTACGTGTAATCATGCCCAAGGTGGTCGGAGATAATCCAGCTGTGACTTTGGGCGGGACGTCCGAGTTGAAAGAATGAAAAAACTCCGGTAGGCGGCGAGCGACTGTCGATCTGATCTCCGATCTGATGAAAGTGCTGCTAACTTCCTGAACAAAGATAGTTGCGATAAAAATAATAAATAACAAAAAACTGCGTCGTCGTGCGGGAGCTCGCGACACGGCAGCCAACTCGTACGGCGCCATACTAATTTTTGCCTGTTTATACATTTAGCTTGTTTATAAAAAAAATTATGATTTTACCTCAAATTTTATATGTATCATTATATTACTTTTCATTGTACAGAGCCTTAGAATATGTTTTTTGTCACAATGGGTTGTGTTGGTGGGACCCAGAACGCAGACCAACGATGTGAAGCTTTATTAAATTAAATATAACAGAGAGTGATCGGGGACGGGCCAGGGGTCTGGATACCGGGAGGTCGATCAGCGGAGGAGTACCGACAGGTAGTAGACAGGCAAGTAGTCCGGGACGGGAGAGGAGTCTGGATACCGGGAGGTCGAAGTACCGATTCCGTCCAGAGAGTACAAAGTACAACGTACGACCTAGCCCCGAAGTAACGGGACGCCAGGGTATATATACACCCCGGTGAGGTGATTGTCATTATCGGCGCCTTGGCCAGGCCCCCTGTCAATCACCGTAACCGTGACATTTTTATTGTTGATGCGCTTTATAAGTAAATCAATTCTAATTCAAATCCCAGGTACCCAGGACTACAGAAGCAGCAGCTTGACGGGAGGAGAAGAGAACGGCGACTTTGTTCCAGGAGCATGTGAGAGGGCCTGGAGGATACACAGACAGCTAGTGGCCTTGAGGATACACAGACAGCTAGGGCCTGGAGGATACACAGACAGCTAGTGGCCTGGAGGATACACAGACAGCTAGGGCCTGGAGGATACACAGACAGCTAGGGCCTGGAGGATACACAGACAGCTAGTGGCCTGGAGGATACACAGACAGCTAGGGCCTGGAGGATACACAGACAGCTAGGGCCTGGAGGATACACAGACAGCTAGGGCCTGGAGGACACATCGATCTTTGCTGACTATATATATATATATTAACCAACTACTTTTAATTTACATACAAAGTATAAGGGCATAAGGGATAAGGCCATAAGTCATTTATTATTGTTAATTATTGTTTATGAATTAAATATTAAAAATAACATCAACAAACATCAAGAATTGACGCAACTTTTATTCAGTGCTCATCTGAAAAATAATGGTACATGATAACAATGGTCACACCAGTGGCGAACCGTGTCTATCACAACTGGACCTCCCCCCCCCTAACCCTAACCCTAACCCTACCCCCCCCCCCCCCTCCGGGTGTTCTAGTCAGACGGACGTCACGGAGGAGTCACTTTATGCCTTATCTCATTTAGGCAGATAAGATTGTCGCAGCCAATTTCCAAGTTGACCATAGTTGGCAAAGGTATGAAATGTAATGAAGTAGCAGCCCAACACAGACCACCACACAGGCTATCGAGGAAAGGGACGGTCTAAAACACTTAACGTGAAAAGGCTTAACGTAACAAAAGCGATCAATAATCACCAAATGTCTCTGGCATATGTCTTGTCATTAGCAATATATCAAAACCCAAATCCTAGTATTACGGAAGTTATGTTACATAACTACATAACAAAGTGTTTTCCTCTCATAAAGCTGCGTTAAGACTTTTCCTTACTGGCTCAATAGAGAGGAAAACACTTATTGTCACATAACGTCCATAATGGTAGGATTTAAGTTTAGATATTTTGACAGGTGAACGTGCTAATGACAAGACATATGCCAGAGAAATTTGGTGATTATTGATCACGGTTTTGTAACTCTTAGTTACGTTAAGTCTTTTCACGTTAAGCGATGCAAAGAAAGATCAAGTCCAAACTCTCAATTTAAATGCACAACAATGCTTAACAAACCCAACAAGTGTGTGGAAACAAAATGCAACAACCAGCTCAACGAGACGCAACACTGGGCCAAAACCAGCAAAGACAAATGAGTCTCACTCACCAATGATGTTCACTTAAAGACCAAATCCATTCTCCTGTCCTTCTGGATGGATCGATAACCCGGTCATAAAGCTGATCACTGCTTTTCAGATCCAAAAGAAGTTGCCTTTCAATAGCTATGGAAGCTAATGCAGTGAGTCAGGATTGTCCTGTTCTGTTCTTCCATATGTTTTTATAATATTAAAATGTCCTTTACACAGATGCGGTGGTGACGGGGATCGTTAAAACTTTTTAATAATGTCAATCTTTTCACTAAATGGTCGCCTTGAAAAGAGTACTAACAACAAATCCGCAACGACATCATCTTCACCTGTTGCCATTTAGACGTAAAAAACCTACGTAGAAAAAAAACAACGTAGCACTAAGCTAGATCCTCTGTCTCGAGGCAGTGAACTAATGGGACCTTATCGCGTACTGTAACAAAATGAGCCGAAGGACACGGAGTATAGTGAACACAGGTTTATTGCCCTTAGCCGTCAGCTAACAAGCTAGTTTCCACACACACTTCACACAAAACCCGGAACAACAACCCCTAAACTCCCACCCAACCGGAACCCCTCCCCTCGGGCCCACCCCCAATCACAGCCTTCCCCAGGCCGTTACAATACCCCCCCACAAATAAGGTCCTCGCCCCCGAGGGACCCGGGACGTAACCCCACCCCGACCGGAGCCGACTCCCCAAACGAGGTCAGCCTTTAGCCGCGGGAACTTATTTTTTATTTAAATTTTTTTAGGAAGAGTACGGTGGACCACCTTCTCTTCCCGTGAGACCAGGGCGCATTCTTGCCCTCTAACCCTGTGGTCTCCCCTCTACCTAGTTCCCCTCCACCCCAAAACCCCTAAAGCCGAAACCTCTCCTTTTTCAGCTATGGGTTGTAAACCCACACCAGCTCCCCAGCCTCAAAGTGACGCCCTTTTGCCCGCACGTCATAGTTTCTTTTCTGCCTCACTCCGGCCCGGAGCTGCTGGTCGCGGGCAAACGCGTGGGCCGACTCCAGGCGATCCTGAAGTCTGCTGGCATACTCTGGGCCAGGGGCCAGAGGCAGGGTGTCAGGGGGTCGACCAAACTCCATCTCGGGCCAGGGTGCGAAGCTCCCTGGGGGGTGGTACGGGTTTTCTGGATCCCCAGGCGCTCGCATATAGCGGTAAACACCCGGGACTTTAAATTCCTTCCCTGGTCGCTGTGCAGGGTCTCTGGTACCCCGAAACGGCCGAACATACCATCCACCAGGGCATTCGCCACCGTGGTGGCCTCCTGGTCCGGCAGCGCGTACGCCTCTGGCCATTTGGTGAAGTAGTCCATCACCGACAGGACGAAACGGTTCCCCGATCAGAACGAGGTAGAGGTCCCACCACATCCACGGCCAGCCCTTCCAATTGTTGGCGTGGGGCGTGCGAGCGTCCCGGGGGGCCTTTGCGGGCATTCTATGTCTTCTACGTCCCTCCTGCACTGCCCCCAGTAGAAGCCCTGGTGAAGGCGACCAAGGATCTTGGTGACCCCGAAGTGACCCGAACCGGCTGCTCTATGCATGGCTCCGAGTACTCCCGCCTGCAAGCCCTTGGGGATCACCATCTGCCACCTCTCCTCCCCGGATGCTGGCTCGGTCCAGGCCCTCTGCAGGACCCCTTGGCCCAGGTGCAGATCCCCAAACTTGGACCAGAGTCCCTTGGTGTTTGCCGACAGCTGGGCCACCGTCTCCCAAGGAGGCCGCTGCTGCGCCTCCACCCACTGCCGCACCGGCTGTAGGTCTGGGTCCTGCTCCTGTTGTTGCCTCCAACCCTCCGCGGAACATGGCCGCCGAGAGAGCGCGTCGGCATTGGTGTGGTGGACGCCCGCCCTATACTCCATGGTGAAGTTGAAGGTCTGGAGCTCCTCCAGCCACCGGGCTACCTGACCCTCCGGTTCCTTAAAGGTCATGAGCCATTTGAGGGCGTCATGGTCTGACGGAACAACGGTGCTGCCAGGCAGGCGAAACCCTGTACAAAACGCCGGTAGGAGGCCAGGCCCAAGAAGCTCTTCAGCTGTGTCGGATTACGGGGGGCGGGCCAGTCTGCTACTTCTCGCACCTTGTCCTTCAGGGTACTGATGCCCTCCACGCCCACTGTGTGGCCCAGAAAGTCTACCTACCGCTGCATGAAGTAGCACTTATCTGGGTGCAGCTTTAAACCCGCGGCCCTGACCCTTTCCAGCACTAACCTGAGTGACCCGATGGCAGCCCCGAAGGACCCGCTATGGGCCAAGATGTCATCCAGGTACACCACGCACTGCTGACGGGGAACCCCGGCGAGCACCTGGTCCATCAGCCGGGCGAAGGTTGCAGGGGCATTACACAGTCCGAAACTGAGGACGTGGGTTCCGCATATCCCCCTCTATGCGGGAATTCCCCTGCCCCTGCCGTGACTTGGCAATCCCGAGCCAAATGTCCTGGCAGGCCACACCCTCAACACCGCCTGGGTCCTGGGCTTGGCTGGCGCCTGGTCTGCAGTGTCGCCGCTCGAATCAGCTCTGTCACCTCTGTCAGCCAGGCGGGTCTCGACTCCTCCTCGCCGCTAGGGCTGCTGACAATGACCAAAACGTCTCTGTAGCGCCCCTACCAGGGCATCATAGTCTTGTCTGTCCTCTGGGTTGAGCAGCAGCAGACAGGACCGAGCATCGTCGGTAAGGCACAGGGCCAGCTGCAGTGCCCTGGTCTCCCTCGACCACTCCGCTGCTCTAGCCAATAGATCGAATTGAGCATGGAAAGCCTCCCAATCCGAGCTGCCCGTTTACTTCGGAGCCTCCAGCGGCGCCCCTGTAGCGGGACGGTGACGTCCTCCGTGCCTCGCCCGCTCCCGAGGCTCGACCGGCGGGTCCCTTCTGGGGAAAAAAGGAATGTCGCCAGCCGCCGCTGGAGGGGTCCTGACTCCGTCCTTGGCCCTCTCTCCTGACGTTCTTCTGAGGCGACAACATGCCTCTCGCGGCGCTCTCTCCGTCTCCTCGTCCACGTCCGCCGACCAGCCGCACGTGCCGTACTGCTCGTCGTCGCTCTCCTCGCTCTTCACTCTCCCCTCTCTGGGGTACTCCAAACTCCTCTTCGGTTCCATTACTCCAGGATCGTAGCGTATGTCCTTAGTCACTTCTGACACCAATGTAACGAAATGAGCCGAAGGAGACGGAGTATAGTGAACACAATGTTTATTGCCCTTAGCCGTCAGCTAACAAGCTAGTTTCCGCACACACTTCACACAAAACCCGGAACAACAACCCCTAAACTCCCGCCCAACCAGAACCACTCCCCTCGGGCCCACCCCCAATCACAGCCTTCCCCAGGCCGTTACAATACTATGGAACTGTGGGGAAATCTGAAAGAATATGCCCATTGGCTACAAACCAATATATGATTGGTTGATCAAATTGTCAATCCAAACGTACACTCTCATTCAGTTTAAGGGCCAAAGCATTTGCAAATACTTATATGGGATATTCTTTTCAACCCAGAAAAATATCTGATTGGTTGCAAAACCACTCAAATGCGTAGTGCATTAACCGAGAAAGACAAACAAATCAACGTAACACTGTAATATAACAGATAACAACACAGATACCATTCTCATTTATTTATTTCATTAAAATTTTATTCATACAATTAATTCGAGTTTTTTTGTTTTATCTGAGGGTTCCAGGGTTCCAGGGCCCTGATGCTTCACCACTGTCATACACGTATATACAAAATGGCACAAAAATGGCCAAAACACTGTCTCTGCTGATCTTGAGAAGCACACAACTGTCACTGTGACTAGTTCATCTCTGGTGACAGGCTGCTTGCAGCATCAAGACCACTGGACAGGTTGAGCATTCCTGAGAGTCCAGAGATTTGCATGGAAGCAGGAGCAGGAAAGGTGGGGACTTCCTCATCACTCTCCTCCATCAGCTCACTGAGGATGGTGTTGATGCGTGACCGTGCCTTCCGGAACTTGCGCCGGGGCATGCTGACCAGGCTGTCACGCACGTAGTTGGCAAAGGCTGCAGTGGCTGTGATGGGCTGAGGCTGTGCGAGACCTCTGAGGAGATCCCCAGACTCCTGCACCCTCTTCTGGAGTGACCGCAGCAACTGGTCATCGTCCCGGCCGCGCTGGCCCTTGCCCTGTGAGGATGAGGAGGAGGCAGTGGAGGGTGTGCCGTCGTCATCGACCACTATGTCTGTACAGGCAGCCTCGAGGTCCCCACTGTGTGCTGCAATGGTTGTATTCACCTGCAATTATGACAATTGATTAGTAAAATACAAGGCAAAAATACAAGGCAAATTCAATGATTTGTAATCACAATAACATTTATATAAATAAATATAAATATTACTATTAATATTTGTTTATAATTACACTGTTGACGGGCTTAGCATTATGGCGAACCACAGTCTTGAGGAAGCCGACGTTTGTCATCACCCACTGCTCCCTCTCCGTCAGTTCCGGGGCCACGTAACCGCCCTTCTTCTTGTCCAGACGGGTGTGGGTGTCTCGCAGGGACTTGAACCACCCTCGAAGGTGCTTGCCAGTCTTCCCCATGGCCTTGGCTTGGTCCTCCCAGAGCCTCTTCTTCTTGTCCACCTTCCGGTAGTCAGTCTTCTTGATGTCCCAGAGCATGGCGTTCTCACGAAGGAAATCGCACATGAGCTGCTCCTCTTGGACTTCAAGACAAAACGCTGTCTTCTTGGCCCTCTTCCCACGTCCACGCCTCTTGGCAGCGTTCTTAGAAGATGTCTTCGGCATGGCGGTCTCGTGCGGCTACGACACGTGATCAATACGCTGCCGCGCGCTAAGCATCTGACTATCGTTGGGCTTAAGTTGTGAACGCCGGCAACACGCTAAGCATTCGTTGGTATAAGTTATCTATAAGTTATGTTCTATATACGTTACTAATACGTTATGTATACGTCCAACTCGTTGTGAATACGCTATGTATACGCCCACAATTGAAACAATCATTGATAGCTCACCGTATGTCAGCGTTTTAGAGAAATTGTGATACGTTGGCATACGCTGGCTAAATGGTCAAGGGGTGACCGGGACATGAGTAAAAACAATATGAATAAACCTAAAGGTATTTTCCGACGTCATATGACACTACCGGCCATAAGTAGGCGGCTCTAGTTACGTCACTTCCCAAACAGGAAGTGGTCCCCGAACACGAGTCGGCGCGCCACGTGATCTCCGGTCCTGAGGAGTGGACTAGCTGACGGTGGGTGTGTTGTTGTTGTTTCTCTTTATGTCGTCCTCTTTAACGTTTGGAAGGGCGGTGACTACCGGAGAGACCACCGGAGACTACCGTACTGGAGAGACAATTGGTGACTCTGTGCATACCGGTGACTGTCACTCCGGTGATCTAGAGAATGGTGTCTCCTCTAGTGATCTATAGACTCATGTCTGATCTCTTCTTGTGATCTGGTGGTCTCTTATGTTTCTCCTCTGGTGATCTGGGGTCTGGTCTCTCATCTGGTGTCTGGTCTCTCCTGTGTCTCATCTGGTCCTCTGGTGTCTGGTCTCTCCTGTGTCTCATCTGGTCCTCTGGTGTCTGGTCTCTCCTGTGTCTCAACTGGTCCTCTGGTGTCTGGTCTCTCCTGTGTCTCATCTGGTGATCTGGTCTCTCCTGTGTCTCAACTGGTCCTCTGGTGTCTGGTCTCAACTGGTCCTCTGGTGTCTGGTCTCTCCTGTGTCTCATCTGGTGATCTGGTCTCTCCTGTGTCTCAGGCCCGATGGCGGCAGGGTCTGGTCTGTGCTTCTCTAACATCACCGCCCTGGCCCCCATGGTCAGGGTAGGAACCCTGCCCATGAGGCTGCTGGCCCTGGACTACGGAGCAGACCTGGTCTACTGCGAGGTATGATGGGGTGAGACTGGTATGAAGGGGTGAGACTGGTATGACGGGGTGAGACTAGTATGAAGGGGTGAGACTGGTATGAAGGGGTGAGACTGGTATGAAGGGGTGAGACTAGTATGAAGGGGTGAGACTGGTATGAAGTGGTGAGACTGGTATGACGGGGTGAGACTGGTATGAAGGGGTGAGACTGGTATGACGGGGTGAGACTGGTATGACGGGGTGAGACTGGTATGAAGGGGTGAGACTGGTATGACGGGGTGAGACTGGTATGAAGGGGTGAGACTGGTATGAAGGGGTGAGACTGGTATGAAGTGGTGAGACTGGTATGAAGGGGTGGGGTCACCAGGTTCATGTCATCATTATCTCTTTCCTTCCAGGAGCTGATTGATATTAAGATGGTCCAGTGTCAGCGGATAGTCAACGGTAAGCAGCTGCTGCTCTCTGACGGCCTTGTTATAACAAAGGGTCTCTTTACTGGTCTCTTTGAAAGTCTCTTTACTAGTTTCTTTACTGGTCTCTTCACTGGTCTCTTTGATCCACAGAGGAGTTGGACACAGTGGACTTTGTGGCTCCAGATGAGAGGGTGATGTTCAGGACCTGTGAGAGAGAGAGGGACAGGGTGGTCTTTCAGATGGTGGGTAACTTGCTTGTAGCTTCTATCTTGTAGCTTCTAGCTTCTATCTTGTAATGCACCGCTCTTAGTTAGTGTTCGCCCCTTTGCAAATAACCAGTTTGCTAACGTACCAGAAAAAGGCACTTCCTAACTTGGTGGTTAGACACTCCAGTGACCGAGGGATAGAACCTTCAACCTGAGACCTTACTGGACCCTCTTTACACAACCTTATTGACCTCCTGGGCTGCATTTAACTTCTGATCTACTTTTTAACTTGTTGTATTTTGTGCTTCTTACTTATTAACTTTTAGCTCTGTTAACTGTGTTCCTCCTGCAGGGGACGGCTGACCCGGAGAGGGCTCTGGCCGTGGCCCGGCTGGTGTAAGTCCTCCTCCTCTCGGTGCTCCATTAGTCATCCTGCTGAGGAACCCACAGAACACCACATGGGATTGGGATCCTTATGAGTAGGAAGCCATAATGTGTCTGTTATGGTTATCTTAAGGACTTTATGAGTTAGTTTATGAGTTATTAATAAAGGTGTGGAGTAAGGGTGTCTTGCTCAGTTGGAGACACACTCTAACCCTAACTGCTCCTGACCAGCTGGCTGTCTCCTTGCATGGCTGACCTCGTCGTCGGTGTGTGTGAATGTGAGGCAGTAGTTATCTTTGGGCCAAAGCACTTTATAAATGCAGTCCATTCACCATTTGACCCACTAGCCCAAACCCAAACACTAGCCCAAAGTTTATTATTATTATGATGTTGATGTTGTGTCCTACTGGGTTCTCCAGGGAGAAGGACGTGGCAGCCATAGACGTCAACATGGGTTGTCCCAAGGAGTACTCCACCAAGGTGAGTCCTGACCCCACAGTCTGCCCGCTCTGTGCTTGTGTTCTCTGGTTCTTCAGCTGTGACCCCCTGCTGTTACAGGGAGGAATGGGAGCTGCTCTCCTCTCGGACCCGGACAAGATCGAAGCGGTGAGAACTAGTTATTCTTCTCAGCGTGTGTTTGGTTGGGTCCATGTGGACGGTGGAGGTCACGCTGCCTTGTTCTCTAGATCCTCAGGAAGCTGGTCCAGGGACTCTCCAAACCCGTCACCTGTAAGATCAGGATCCTGCCATCGGTAGGTAGGGGTTAGACGCTCTGGGGTTAGAAGCCCTAGAAACTCTGGGGTTAGACTGGTTTTGGTGTGTATTTTTGTGCAGATGGAGGACACCGTTAGTCTGGTCCGGCGGGTGGAGAAGACGGGCGTAGCGGCCATCGCCATCCATGGCAGGTAAACCCCTCCTAGACCTGGGTTAGACCTCATATAGACCTGGGTTAAGACCTCATTTAGACCTCATATAGACCTGGGTTTAGACCTGGGTTAGACTTAATTTAGACCTGGATTTAGACCTGGGTTAGACCTCATTTAGACCTGGGTTAGACCTCATTTAGACCTGGATTTAGACCTGGGTTGAGACCTCATTTAGACCTGGGTTGAGACCTCATTTAGACCTGGGTTAGACCTCATTTAGACCTGGGTTGAGACCTCATTTAGACCTGGGTTGAGACCTCATTTAGACCTGGGTTTAGACTTCATTTAGACCTGGGTTTAGACCTCATTTAGACCTGGGTTGAGACCTCATTTAGACCTGGATTGAGACCTCATTTAGACCTGGGTTTAGACCTCATTTAGACCTGGGTTAGACCTCATTTAGACCTGGATTGAGACCTCATTTAGACCTGGGTTTAGACTTCATTTAGACCTGGGTTAGACCTCATTTAGACCTGGATTGAGACCTCATTTAGACTGGCTCATAACTTTACAAGACTTGTCGTCTAGCAGATTATCCACAGATACAAGATATTTTATTGGCCATTTGTAACAAGTACATAGGAATGCTTACTCCCTATTCCCTCCTTACGACTTAAAACGGGCACATCTTGTGATGGTGATGATGATGATGTTGTTGTGGGGGTCAGGACAAAGGAGGAGCGGCCCAGGGACCCTCTCCACTGTGACTTCATCCAGGCTGCGGCCCGGGCTGTGAACATCCCAGTCATCGCCAAGTGAGTCCACCTGTCTGTCGCAGTGAGAGAGTGAGAGTGAGAGAGAGAGAGAGAGAGCATTACATTGTACTTGTTGCAAATGGCCAATAAAAGGTGTGTGTGTGTGTCAGCGGGGGGTCCCTGGACCTGGTCAAGTCCTTCTCGGACGTGGAGGTGTTCCGTGGGTCCACGGGGGCGTCTGGCGTGATGCTGGCCCGGGCCGCCATGTGGAACCCCTCTGTGTTCCGGCCTCAGGGACTACTCCCTGTCCAGAAGGTCATGGAGGACTACCTGAAATACGTAAGACCTTGGGATCAATCGTCACCTGATCAATAATCACTTTCATAGATGCTTTAACGTCTATGGATGGCCAGGAAATAATGTCTACTATTTGAAATGGTTCGAACCTGTTTTATTTATTGAGGATATATAAGGAATAATCAAACGCCATTTTGACAGCCCTAGTAAACATAATAACAAAATAATACATGTTATTACTATACAAACATCCGTGTCATTATATGTTATACTACATAATTATAGATATCATATATATATATATATATATATATATATATATATATATATATATATATATATATATATATATATATATATATATATATATATATATATATATATATATATAGTCACACTTTTATCCAGAGTGACTCACAGTGAATTCAGATTCTCTCATTAAAGATTGTCCAGGATGCCTACAGGCCGACCTTAGGGTTGCTAGTTTAAACCCCTCCTCTCTCTCCCCCCTGTGGTGTTAGGCGGTGCGGTACGACAACCACGCCTTCAACACCAAGTACTGCCTCTGTCAGATGCTCCGGGACAAGGTGGAGTCTGGGATGGGGAAGCAGGTCAAGACCGCCCAGACCCTCGCTGAGCTCTGGTACCACAAACCTCTTTACTCTCCATCACACCAGAGCAGTGGTTCCCAAAATAGTTCTGCAAATGTCAGCCCCCCCACCTACATGCACCCACATGAAGACGCTCTCAGACCTTCTGCTGGCTCACTCCCAAGTCTCCTGTCACCATCACAGGTGACTTGGTCCTATTTGGGAACCACTGCACTAGAACATGGCCCGGCTGTACGGAAGGATACAGACTCCTAGCTTTAGGATGAGGGTGTGACGTCATGTTGCTATGGTTACAGTGCAGCCTATGGGATGCAGCCGTACTACGAGGAGGTGCAGGAGCTCCTGCGGTCCAGGAGACAGCCCCGCCCCCCTGACATGCCCCTCACCGAGGGAGGAGTCACCACCATGGCCCTGCACTTCCACCGGTAACCACGCCCCTTCGCCTGTAACCACGCCCCTTCGCCTGTAACCACGCCCCTTCGCCTGTAACCATGCCCCTTCGCCTGTATCCACGCCCCTTTGGTAACAAACCGCTCTTCTGTAGCCTCACCCCCTATGTAGCCTCACCCCTTCTGTAGCCTCACCCCCTATGTAGCCTCACCCCCTATGTAGCCTCACCCCTTCTGTAGCCTCACCCCTTCTGTAGCCTCACCCCCTCTGTAACCTCACCCCCTTCTGTAGCCTCACCCCCTCTGTAGCCTCACCCCCTCTGTAACCTCACCCCCTCTGTAACCACACCCCCTCTGTAACCACACCCCTCTGTAACCACACCCCCTCTGTAACCACACCCCCTCTGTAACCTCACCCCCTCTGTAACCACACCCCCTCTATAGCCTCACCCCCTCTCCAGCGTGTGAGTAACATCGGTTGTGTCCCTCCCAGGAGAGAGTACCCTTCTGAGATGAGCCCCAAGATGTTTCTGTTGGAGTGGAGCCGGAAGGAGAAGCTGGAGCAGCCTCATTACCACACGGTGACGACCAATCACACGCCACACACCGCCATCGCTGATCTAAACCCCTCCCCTCCAGCAGCCAATCACAGTGTGTTTTGTTGGCAGGTGGACCGGCCCCAGGACAGGCTCTTCCAGTCAACCGTTACCGTAGACAACAAACAGTACAGGTCCACACTGTGGTGAGGATACACCTTCATCCTCCCTCTCCTCATCCTCCTCACCTCTCCTCCTCCTCTTCCCCCTCCCCTCCATCCTCCTCACCTACTCTCCTCCTCCTCCTCCCCTGACGTGAGTCTCTTCTCAGGGAGAAGTCCAAGAAGGGAGCAGAGCAGGCTGCGGCGGTGGTGTGTCTGCGTGTTCTGGGCCTCCCTGATGGCCGCCTGGGGGGGAGGAGGAGGAGGAGGAGGGTCTGGTGGGCAAGAGGAAGAGAGCTTCTTCTGCTGCCCTGCTCAGCAGCTCCACGCCAGCCACACCGCAGGAGAGGGAGGAGGAGTCCAATAAGAAGCTCCACCTGTCGGACCGGGAGGCAGAAACTGCCGATACCAACGGCAACCCCCACCCCAAGCAACACACGCCCTGATGGTCTAGATAGTCTACGGTCGTCATGGTGATTGGACCCTCATCCTCCGGGTGTAGCGTGGTGACAGCAGGAGGATGAACCCATCATGAACCCCCCCGCGGCGTGGTTGGTTGGTTGGGTCGAGTGCCTTGCTCAGTAGCACCTGTTCACATGTCTATTGTTTATTATTTCCTTCAGTTTTAGACTTTTGCCGTTTTATTCCATTGGATGCGTGGCGGTCACCTGCTGTCCGTCATGTAGCTCCCTGTTCGGGATTCTGAGCAGGAAGTTGCTGTTAAAGTGTTTTATTGTTTTTAAAGCGGGTCGCATGAAGGGAGGGCAACATGTGATTCTCTGCTCTGCCGCAGGGGGGCGCCGCTGGTCTTAACCCCCCTAACCTGTAAGGTTATGACTTTGAAGTCGGTGTCTTTCATTTATTTTTTTCCAGGTCGTTAAACTTTTTTGTTTGATCAATTAAAATGTATTTAACACGCCGGTGTTTTATTTATTTGTTGTTTTCTCAGTTGAATCCAAGACGGAGTCTCTCTTTTTTATTCTACGTTCCCATGTCAGTTTACGGCGTCACCGTGATGACGTCGCAGCCGGGTCACGTCGCGTTCCGCTTCTTAACGTACAACTTATTGACTTACTTTATGACCGTTAATACGTATTGATTAACGAGATCTGGATCGATACAGGATAACTACCCGGGTGTCTCCTGTCTCTGATCACACGAAGACTACCTGAACCGTCGAGTTGGGGACGTTTTACAACTTTTAAAGGCGCACTTGGTTCTGGTCGAGGTTCTGCTGGATGGACGCGAGGGTCCGGTAGGAGGGTCCCGGAGAGTCCCCGGTCCGGTAGGAGGGTCCAGGTCCGGGAGGAGGGTCCCGGAGGGTCCCCGGTCCGGTAGGAGGGTCCCGGAGGGTCCAGGTCCGGGAGGAGGGTCCCGGTCCAGAGGGAGCGGAGAGCAGACCGGATGTCCGGGCAGGACGGGCCCTCGGGTATAAAGTTACTCTTTAAGATGTTTCGGTTTAAAATACAAAACCTGCGCAGTAATAAAGTTGGGGTTTGGTCAGCAGAAAGACCGACTAAGTGAGAAGTTGGACGTCAATAGATCGATACTTCAGAGACCGGGGGGGGGGTGGTGTACCGTATAGGGGGTGTGTTTATGGGCCGAGTCGGGACCCCGCGGGACCCCCGCGTGAACGGGTGTGTGTGTGCTGGAGGGGCCGGGTCGGGACCAGCAGCTCCTGGTCGGGACCAGCAGCTCCTGGTCGGGACCAGCAGCTCCTGGTCGGGACCAGCAGCTCCTGGTCGGGACCAGCAGCTCCTGGTCGGGACCAGCAGCTCCTGGTCGGGACGGGGTCTCAGAGCTGTCACGTCTTCCTGGTTCCACCAAAATAATAAAGCATTGAACCAAACTGATCTAGAGAACCGTATGGTGGTCTCTGCTCTTCGTGTTCTCTCTCGTTAGATCAATAGTCAGTCAGGTGATCAATAGTCCATTGGGTCTGGTTCATGTTAAGTCTGTGGGGTAGTTTCAAACGGCCGTGTTTGTGTGGTATATTTATAGTGTCTCTAGAGATTGCGTCCAGCTGTGTTGTTTATCCGAACACGTGACCTGTCTTATTTAGACTCTCCAGAGAGGAAGCTACAGAACACATGAATAACCATATTTGATTCATTCAGCAGACGTTTGTTATATCTGGTGTGTGACTCATAGTGTTATTATTATTATGTAGCCTACATGAAATCAGGAGGATGTCTTCTACAGGTAGTCTGAGATGTTGGCGTTTGAACCCACAACCTTTCAGTTGGGACTAGAGCCAGCCCCTCTGAAGGCTGGTCCTTGTTGTCAGTGGGGCCCTGACTTTAATACAAACTAAATACAATTCACACTATGGCAACAAGTCACAAAGATGATCAACACTTTATTTTGAATGTCCTCGGCCTCGTAAACATTAGACAACCTGTTGTCTTTGTTGCAAGACACTTTAATGTGTTATGTATATACTTAATTAGTACTTAAGTACTTAATTAACTTATATAGACAGTCACACATATATTTATATAGAAGAAGAAATGTGTTCCTGTTTATAAAATACACGTTTCCTGTTTCGAAACTGTGTTTTCTGTTAATAAACTATGGGTCTCCTGTTTCCTGTTCATTAACGGTGTGTTTCCTGTTAATAAACCCTCCAGGTCCGGACCTGGGGACTCTGTGGTGTACCGGTTCCCTCCAGGACCTGGTCTCTCCTCCATGCCTCCCTGCTCCTCCCCACCTCCTGGCTGCCTCCCAGCAGCCCCTCCATCACCAGGGGACCCGGTACGGTGCCCTGGGGCACGCCAGAGCTCTGCCCTGCCCCAGCATCCACATCACAGCCATCGCCCCCAACAACCACACGGAGCCCAGCGACCACGGCCGGGGGCCCGAGGAGACCCTGGGGGGTCCGGACCAGGCCCGGCTGTCCCTCGAGCCTCGGTACCGGGACGCAGCCCTGAGCCCCAGCCCCTGCAGCAGCCTCTCCTCCAGGAGCTGGCTGTCGGACCTCTCCTCCTGTGAGTCTTTCTCCCATGTCTACGACGACGTGGAGGGGGAGCTGGAGGAGGCGGCGGCCCGCTTCAACCTGAGCTCTCCCCTCCCCTCCCCCTGGCCATCGCCCCACCCGTCCCCCCGGGCCTCCCCCCTCTCCTCCCCGGGCTGCGGGGCATTCGGGGGCTTCGGCGTGGAGCTGTGGCAGCAGCAGTACCAGCATCCCTCCCCCGGGCCTTCCCCTGGGCCCTCCCCACGGCCCTCCCCCCGCTCCAGCGTGACGGAGGAGAACTGGCTGACCCGGCGGCCGTCCTCCAGGACCTCCTCCAGACCCACCTCCCCCTGCGGCAAGAGACGCCACTCGGGAGGCCCGGAGGCGCTGTCCCGCTCCCCCTCTCCCCACCGCTCCCCCGGCCCCCCCCCATCCCGGGTTAGCGTGACGGAGGAGCCCTGGCAGGCCGGTACTCTGCTTTACGGCGTCCAGGAGCTCAACGTTCCTTCCAAGACCCGGAGGACCTCCGGGGGCCATTCGGACCAGGGGCTGACCGCAGGGCCGGAGGACGCGGGACCCAGGGACCAAGATGTCCTGGAGGAGCTCTTCCTCCCGGTGCCTCCCAGCGTCACATGGACCAAGCCCCGCCCCCCGGGAGCTCCTCCTCTCTTCAGGTAATATTGAAACACGTCTCGATCCTCACTAGAAACACGGCCTTCAGCTGCAGAAGAACATGGATTCAGTTAGATGACCCCGAGGTGTGTTCTCTGATCCCTCTAGTGCCTCAGCGCTGCCCCCTCTGGATTGGCCCCTGCCCTCCAGCTGGGGCCCGGCGGAGCTGCAGCTTGTGGTCGGGCCCCGACCGTTCCACCGCGCCCACTACGAGACGGAGGGCAGCCGGGGGGCCATCAAGACCGCCGCCGGAGGACACCCGGTCATCAAGGTAACCCCAGAGCCCTGGTACAAACACACCTGGTATAAACTCACCTAGTACAAACACACCTGGTATAAACACACCTGGTATATACACACCTAGTACAAACACACCTGGTATATACACACCTAGTAGAGACACACCTGGTATATACACACCTAGTACAAACACACCTGGTATATACACACCTAGTAGAGACACACCTGGTATATACACCTGGTAGAGACACACCTGGTATAAACACACCTGGTATAAACACACCTGGTATATATCTGTTCTACATATCTGATACAGACACCTGATTGGCTGTAATGGCAGCCACCCACCTGCATGTGAGTGAACATGTTATGATGTTGACTATGACATGCCAGCTACAACACGCTAGGTACAAGCTCTGTGTGTGTGTGTGTCTGTGTGTGTGTGTGTGTGTAGCTCCATGGCTACTCGGAGCAGCCCCTGCTGGTCCAGGTGTTCATGGCCACGACGGAGGAGCCCGCCCTGAGGCCTCATCCCTTCTACCAGGTCCACCGCGTCACCGGGAAGACCGTCACCTCCACCAGCCACCAGGTGGAGCTGGACGGGACCAAGGTCTTGGAGATCCCCTTGCTCCCAGAACACAACATGACCGCCAGGTAGGACACCCAACATGGCCGCCAGGTAGGACACCCAACATGACCGCCAGGTAGGACATCCAACATGACCGCCAGGTAGGGACACCCAACATGACCGCCAGGTAGGACATCCAACATGACCGCCAGGTAGGGACATCCCAACATGACCGCCAGGTAGGACATCCAACATGACCGCCAGGTAGGGACACCCAACATGACCGCCAAGTAGGGACATCCAACATGACCCCCAGGTAGGACATCCAACATGACCGCCGGGTAGGGACACCCAACATGACCGCCAGGTAGGACACCCAACATGACCGTCCAGGTAGGGACATCCAACATGACCGCCAGGTAGGACATCCAACATGACCGCCAGGTAGGGACACCCAACATGACCGCCAGGTAGGACACCCAACATGACCGCCAGGTAGGGACATCCAACATGACCGCCAGGTAGGGACATCCAACATGACCGCCAGGTAGGACATCCAACATGACCGCCAGGTAGGACATCCAACATGACCGCCAAGTAGGGACATCCAACATGACCCCCAGGTAGGACATCCAACATGACCGCCAGGTAGGACATCCAACATGACCGCCAGGTACAACACCCAACATGACCGTCAGGTAGGGACATCCAACATGACCGCCAGGTAGAACACCCAACATGACCGCCAGGTAGGGACATCCAACATGACCGCCAGGTAGAGACACCCAACATGACCGCCAGGTAGGACACCCAACATGACCGCCAGGTAGAGACACCCAACATGACCGCCAGGTAGGGACACCCAACATGACCGCCAGGTAGAACACCCAACATGACCGCCAGGTAGGAACATCCAACATGACCGCCAGGTAGGGACACCCAACATGACCGCTAGGTAGAACACCCAACATGACCACCAGGTAAGGACACCCAACATGACCGCCAGGTAGGACATCCAACATGACCGCCAGGTAGGACATCCAACATGACCTCCAGGTAGGGACATCCAACATGACCGCCAGGTAGGGACATCCAACATGACCTCCAGGACATGCCACTCTAATCACCATGCGAGGTCAGGTGTCTCAAGCGTCTTCTTTGTGTCCTCAGTGTGGACTGCGTGGGGATCCTGAAGCTTCGTAACTCGGACATCGAGCTGAGGAAAGGGGACCTGGGCCGACGGAACACCCGGGTCCGGGTGGGGTACCGCGTCAGCATCCCCCAGCGCCATGGCGATGTGCTCTGTCTGCAGACGGCATCGCTGCCCATCGAGTGCTGTGAGTCCATCCCCAGGCCAGGCCACCACCCAGCTTCACACTGTTATCATGTCTTATATTGATATACCGTGTTTAGTAGGGACGGGGTGGGGGCCAATCAGATGTTTAGGGGTAGGTGCCACCCCAAGCCCCCCTGTGGACACAGGCCTGTATATTGCGTATCTATTCCTAGGTGTTGTGGATGTTCTTTAGTTGACTGAGGTTCTGTGGCTGTCCTGTTGCGGTGCAGCCCAGCGCCTGGCTCTAGAGCTCCCCCAGGTGGGGGAGTTCAGCCCTGCCAGCGGGTCGGGGGAGGGGGGGGAGGAGATGACCATCAGAGGAACCAACATCTCAGCCAACTCCAGAGTCATCTTCACCCAGAAGGAGCCCGGTACAGCCCGACACCACCTGAATACTAACTCTAGGACTGGATTGGTCTCTATGACTACTTTACTAACGCTTACTTCACTAACTCTGACTTAAATGTATATCGTTACTAACTTAACTGACTGTATATCTTTACCAACTCTAACTTTACTGACTGTATATCTTGACTAACTCTCACTTTACTGACTGTATATCTTTACTAACTAACTTTACTGACTGTATATCTTGACTAACTCTCACTTTACTGACTGTATACTTTCACTTACTCTTACTTTACTGACTATGTATTTACTAACTCCACTTTACTGACTGTATATTTTCACTTACTCTCACTTTACTGACTGTCTTTACTAACTCTAAATTTACTGACTGTACTGTATATATTTTCTAACTCACTTTACTGACTGTATATCTTCACTAACTTTACTGACTGTACATCTTTACTTACTCTTACTTTACTGACTGTATATCTTTACTTACTTTAACTTTACTGCCTGTATATCTTCACTAACTCTTACTTTACTGACTGGATATCTTTACTTACTTTAACTTACTGCCTGTATATCTTCACTAACTTTTACTTTACTGACTGCATATCTTTACTAAATGCCATTTTCGTGCTATGATTTGATCAACTCTGACTTTGAATGGCTTCGCTAACTTGCTGACTGACTAACTCTGATCTAACTAACTCTGATCTTACTTACTCTGATCTTTTTAAACTGATTGTATGAACTCTTATTGTATTAACTCTGATCTTACTAACTCTAATCTCACCAACTGTCTGTACTAACTCTGATCCCACTACACTGTCTCTACCTACTAACTCTCTGATCTCACATAAACTGATCTGTTACTAACACTGATCTTACTCACTCTGATCTCAATAACAGATCTTACTTACTCTGATCTCACTAACTGTCTGTACTAACTCTGATCTCACTAACTGTCTTATTAACTCTGATCTCACTAACTGATCTTACTAACTCTGATCTCACTAACTGATCTTTCTAACTCTGATCTTACTAACTCTGATCTCACTAACTGGTCTTTCTAACTCTGATCTCACTAACTGATATTACTAACTCTGATCTCACTAACTGATCTTACTAACTCTGATCTCACTAACTGATCTTACTAACTCTGATCTCACTAACTGAACTTTCTAACTCTGATCTCACTAACTGATCTTACTAACTCTGATCTCACTAACTGATCTTTCTAACTCTGATCTCACTAACTGATCTTTCTAACTGATCTCACTAACTGATCTTACTAACTCTGATCTCACTAACTGATCTTTCTAACTCTGATCTCACTAACTGATCTCACTAACTCTGATCTCACTAACTGATCTCACTAACTCTGATCTCACTAGCACCATGTGCTCCTTTGTGTTGACCCGTCTGTTGTCTCCTCAGACGGCCGGCCCCTGTGGGAGGCGGAGGGGCTGGTGGTCCCGGAGAAGAGCGGTCCGGTGAGTAAGCCCCTCCTCCACTCCATCATGTGGTCTCTTCAGGGCGTCTGTGGAGACCCTTCCTCAGGACCCTGTCCTCCGTCTTTCAGTCCGTCCTGGTGGTGAGGGTCCCTCCCTACTGTGACACCCGGGCCAGGGGGGCGGTGCCGGTGCACTTCTACGTATCCAACGGGAAGAAGAGGCGGAGTCAGAGCTACGGCTTCACCTACCTAAACGCCGCTACGCATCACTTCCTGTCCCCCGAGGGCTGCGATGTAGCCCCGCTGGTCAAACAGGAGTGTTGGGACTTGGACTACATCCCCCATAACCCCCCAGGCCTCCAGCCTCCTGCCAGCCTGGAAGCGTTTGACCCACATGTGCCTTTTTACGAATCCCCGGGGGATTATGGGTTGCCAACGCACACGCTCCACTCTGCCCTAGGCTCCTCCCCCATATGGCCACACCCACAACCGCTCAGTATTGCCATGACGACAGCCTATTCCACAGCAACCGCTTTGCCTTACGACATCCAATCAAACGCTCCCTTGAGGCAACTGGTCCCAGACTCCTCAGTGGGCCGGCGCCCCGGGAGGGCGGAGCTTCTCCCTGCCCTGCCCCCGTCTGCCACCTGTCCACCACTCACCTGTCAGGTGAGGAGGGGCTACTGGGAGGATGTACCGCCCCCTCACTCCCTCTTCTGTCAGGGGGCAGAGCCTATCCATGTGAAACAGGAAGTGGAGGACAGCCTGCAGGAAATCACTCTTGACGAAGGTGAGCAACAAAAATATGTCACATGACTTCCTCCAGGGGTCATATGTCACATGACTTCCTCCAGGGGTCATGTGATTGTTACCACAACACTTTAAAAGACAGTTTTGAAACTAGGGCTCAGGACAAGGAGACGAGGAGATAGGAGATAGGGCCTCCATGAAAAGGATTTGTCAGGCAGGTGGTGGCGTCTGTTAGCCTGTGGTCTGGTGTAAATTTAGGTGTGTGTGTGTGTGTGTGTGTGTGTGTGTGTGTGTGTGTGTGTGTGTGTGTGTGTGTGTGTGTGTGTGTGTGTGTGTGTGTGTGTGTGTGTGTGTGTGTGTGTGTGTGTGTGTGTGTGTGTGTGTGTGTGTGTGTCATGTTTCTGCTCCAGCTATAAATAGTGAGACTATTGAAGCATGTAATCCATGCTCTGCAAAAACATACAAATCCAACAGACAACACATTGTTGGGACTTCTACTTTAGAGGCTACAGAACACAGTAGATGCTGCAGTACACAGTAGAGGCTGCAGTAGAGGCTTCAGTACACAGTAGAGGCTACAGTACACAGTAGAGGCTTCAGTACACAGTAGAGGCTGCAGTAGAGGCTTCAGTACACAGTAGAGGCTACAGTACACAGTAGAGGCTGCAGTACACAGTAGAGGCTTCAGTACACAGTAGAGGCTGCAGTAGAGGCTTCAGTACACAGTAGAGGCTGCAGTACACAGTAGAGGCTACAGTACAGGCTGTAGTACACAGTATAGGCTGCTGTAGAGGCTACAGTACACAGTAGAGGCTTCAGTACACAGTAGAGGCTGCAGTAGAGGCTTCAGTACACAGTAGAGGCTACAGTACACAGTAGAGGCTGCAGTACACAGTAGAGGCTTCAGTACACAGTAGAGGCTGCAGTAGAGGCTTCAGTACACAGTAGAGGCTGCAGTACACAGTAGAGGCTACAGTACAGGCTGTAGTACACAGTATAGGCTGCTGTAGATGCTACAATACACAGTAGAGGTTGCAGTGCACAGTAGAGGCTGCTGTAGAGGCTACAGTACACAGTAGAGGCTGTAGTAGAGGCTACAGTTGACAGTAGAGGCTACAGTACACAGTAGAGGCTACAGTACACAGTAGAGGCTACAGTACAGGCTGTTGTAGCGGCTACAGTACACATTAGAGGCTGCTGTAGAGGCTACAGTACACAGTAGAGGCTGTAGTAGAGGCTACAGTACACAGTAGAGGCTGGAGTAGAGGCTACAGTACACAGTAGAGGCTGTAGTAGAGGCTACAGTACACAGTAGAGGTTGCAGTACACAGTAGAGGCTGGAGTAGAGGCTACAGTGCACAGTAGAGGCTGTAGTAGAGGCTACAGTACACAGTAGAGGCTGCTGTAGAGGTTACAGTACACAGTAGAGGCTGTAGTAGAGGCTACAGTACAGAGTAGAGGTTGCAGTACACAGTAGAGGCTGGAGTAGAGGCTACAGTACACAGTAGAGGCTGTAGTAGAGGCTACAGTACACAGTAGAGGCTGGAGTAGAGGCTACAGTACACAGTAGAGGCTGGAGTAGAGGCTACAGTACACAGTAGAGGCTGCTGTAGAGGCTACAGTACACAGTAGAGGCTGTAGTAGAGGCTACAGTACACAGTAGAGGCTGTAGTAGAGGCTGGAGTACACAGTAGAGGTTGCAGTACACAGTAGAGGCTGGAGTAGAGGCTACAGTACACAGTAGAGGCTGTAGTAGAGGCTGGAGTAGCTATAGTCTGGGCTGTAGTAGTATAAGTACTATTATAACTGATATTATGATAACTTATGTTAACATATTATGATAACTATTATAAGTTATTATGATAACTGATATTATGATAACTGATAACTTATGTTAACTTATTATGATAACTGATATGATTTGTATCTTATATGTAAAACACTGACCCCTAGTGGCTGATATGATGTAACACGAAAACTGTCAAGCGATGTTGTGTTTGTGTCTTGTAGTGAATGAGATCATCGAGAGATCATCAGGGGTCTTCGAGTGAGGACCAGGACCAGGACCAGGACCAGGACCCAGCAACGCTCTCTTTAGTCTTCAATGATTGACTTCACTAGTCGCTACCATCTTCCAAAACACACAACGTTAATCTACCAGGATGAAACACACTTAACTAGTTTACAAGTTAACCAGACATTAACTGGTTAACAGACGTTATGTCTGGTTAGCTGCAGCTAACCAGTAACAGGTTATCCTAGCTAAATAGCTATGTAGACCTCAGTCTAATTAAGATAATCTCAGGATTCCTTAAGTAACAAGACGTTACGTTGTAGGATAATCTATAATAATATATATATAATATATAATAATAATAATCTGTCAGAAAGATGATCTTTCTTATTTCAGACATCGTCCAGAAAATCGTCCACCATGACAGACGTTCTTAACCTGTGGTTTTAGCGATTACCGGTTGTGTGAAGTTCTACCATGGTATGGGTTTGGTGATGAAGTACTATCAATCACATACTAACTAATGGGTTTAAAGTATTGGTACTGTTGGCCTTAAGTCACCCACAACCTTACCATCACCAAGTCTCAGAGGATGGACTTAAGTGCCTTTTAGGTGAATGTGACCTTAAGGGTCTACTCTCTCAACACAGGATGACTTAAAGACGTGTTGAACCTGTGATGTTTATCAGGGTTATTGTTTTAATAAATGTGGTGTCTTCCTTTTGAAAGAATCCAGCTGGTCCAGTGAATGACTTGTGAAATGTGGTCTCCTATAGAGACCATAGGTCTGATAGTAACTCCTATAGAGACCATAGGTCTGATAGTAACTCCAATAGAGACCATAGGTCTGATAGTAACTCCTATAGAGACCATAGGTCTGATAGTAACTCCAATAGAGACCATAGGTCTGATAGTAACTCCAATAGAGACCATAGGTCTGATAGTAACTCCTATAGACCATAGGTCTGATAGTAACTCCTATAGAGACCATAGGTCTGATAGTAACTCATATAGAGACCATAGGTCTGATAGTAACTCCAATAGACCATAGGTCTGATAGTAACTCATATAGAGACCATAGGTCTGATAGTAACTCCAATAGACCATAGGTCTGATAGTAACTGCACCCAGTAGAAGTCACTTTGAATTAACTTGTGTCAAATAATGACCAAACGTTTGCCATTCCTTGGTGAATAATGAGGACGCTTTTAAACAGTGATTCATAAAGTTTATTAGAAGATTCACACCCACACGTCTAGACATTACTCTTTCCTCATAGTTTGGAGTCTGTTCTCTAAAAAGCGAGTATCCTAAGTAGCGACTGTGGACGACCAGGTGAGGACCCCGTCAGGTAAACAGCTGCTGGTCAGGGTCTTCTTGAAGGAACACGAACTCCTCCCGCGGAGACCCACCGGAGCCCGGCGGGGTCCAGCAGCTTCCCCTGCAGGTGAACACCAGAACCGTCCCGAACTCCAGCGTCGACCCGCGGCAGGTGTGCAGCAGGCTGACCAGGGCCGGCATCAGTTGCAGCTCGAATGTCCTGCGGCCCCCACAGCTGCCGCACGCCGGCACAATGTGCGCCATGTCGGAGGGCGGGTCGGAGAGGAAGAGCGGCTCTCCGCCCCAGGAGTACCGGAGAACCTGCTCCGGACATAGAGACACCCGCTTCATGAACCGGCGGAACGCCTCGTCCCCGTGTCGGGCTCGGCTCTTCTCGTACTTCTCGCCGGAGGAGGAGACGACTTCGCCGCCCGGGGCACCCGTCGAACCGGCCGACACCCCCTCCCGGCTCTCGTACTCCCGGAGCAGCCGCTGGGCGTGCTCCATGCCGTCCGCCTCCCCGCGGAGCTCCGACTCCTCCACCACGCTGATGAAGAACCCCCGCAGCACCGGCGCGTCGCCCCGCGGCTCCTCGGGGTCGTCGCCTCGCAGGGAAAGCCGCTGCAGGCCGACGTCCACCTCCGAGGTCAACGGAAGAAGGACCGGCGTCTCCTCCACGACGTGAAGCGGGGCTTCATGGGTCGAAACGCCCCCGTCTCCCTCCTCCATGCCCCCGTCTCCCTCCTCCACGCCCCAGTCGTCTGCCGCGTCGCACCAGTCGGTCGCCAGAGGTAGCGGGTGGACCAGGCCGGGGCCCACGGACCGTGACCCGGCGGGGTTCACCTCCGTCTCCAACGCCTGCGAGCGGAAGAGCCTCCAGGCCCGCGGCTGGCCGCTGCATGCGGGCCCGGCGCAGGCGAACAGCTGCAGGGTCCGGTGGTACGGGGAGCCCTCCAGGGGGCCGTAGACCTGGACCACGTGGACCAGCGGCGCCCCGCAGAGCGAGCAGTCCGGGGACAGACGCGACGCCCCCGGGTACACGTCCGGGGAGCCTCCGATCTTGTTGGTGCTCCAGGACGAGGGGTACTTCTGGGGATCCGCTTCTCCGTCACACAAACCGATCAGAACCACCTCCTCGCCGGCCGCGGCCATGCTCACCACGTCACGTGGGATCTCCGCTGGCCCCACGTGAATCGGAGATAGGTGCCTCAAAAAAATAGAACCGGGTAGACCCGCTAGATATGACACTATAGGTCCGGATATATTAATACAATATATGTGATTATACATGAATACAATCATAAGCGGTCACCCAATGTTAAGACTCGTATATCGTCTTGTTTAACCCGATAAATACAAGTGAGAACAATAGCTCCAGATTAAAACACCTTCGGACCAACAACATACAACATGAATACCTGGCCACCAGCCTGATGGACATGTCTTTAGACTTTGGTCAACTTTTGTTCATCTCCGAAATTCCTTCAACATTCATCCACTTTTATTGCAGCATACATCTGGTGTCCTAGTAAAGTATTGTGACAGATTAAATAAGGTCATCTTTATTAAATATTGTTCAGTTCTAACAGACCATAGTATGTGAATTGTGTAAGACACAAGCCAGTGTTTAAAAATGGCTGTCATGGTAGTTTGTGTGTGTGTGGGGTTCTCCGGGTGTCCATGGTTACAGTTCTGTCTTAGAGGAGGATGGGGTGAGGAAAACATCCAATAATAGACAGGATGTTGGTGCAAGAGCAGATCTGATCCCTCCTCTTTATGAGTCTTCCTCTTCATCCCTCCTCCTCTTCATCGGCCATGTGTGAGCTCAGCAGGGGGCCGCGGTCCTCTGGAAGTGACCGCCGGATCCGCTGCCACCGATTGGGCGGCCAGATTATGTGGGAGGCGTGGCCATGGAGCAGACCCACAGACACCTGAGACAGACAGACACATGGTCAGACAGACAGACACATGGTCAGACAGACAGACACATGGTCAGACAGACTACACCTGAGACAGACAGACACATGGTCAGACAGGCAGACACCCAGACAGATGGCCCACAGACCACTGCAGGAGACAGGTGTCTTTCAGACAGACAGCCAAACAGAGAGACTACAGACAGACCGGTCCGAAGCTGTTGCTGTCCAGACTGTGGCCATGATGGTCTCCCTCGATCCACAGGTGTCCGTCAGGAACACGGACGTAGCGGTTCTTATAGCTCAGCGTCCTGCACACGGGATGTAGGGTGAGTGGGTGTGGTTAAGGGTGGATTATAGGGTGAGTGGGAGTCATTTAGGGTGAGTGGGTGTGGTTAAGGGTGAGTGGGAGTGGTTAAGGGTGGATTATAGGGTGAGTGGGAGTCATTTAGGGTGAGTTGGTGTGGTTAAGGGTGGATTATAGGGTGAGTGGGAGTCATTTAGGGTGAGTAGGTGTGGTTTGGGGTAAGAGGATTCATGGTTTGTGTTGGTCTAACCTGATGAAGTCTCCCTCCAGGGCGATCACACGTTTGATGATCTTCTGCTGAGGGTTTTTAGGAGACCTGGAGAACAGACACACAGTAACTCCCCTATAGAGACCATAGGTCTGATAGTAACTCCCCTATAGAGACCATAGGTCTGATAGTAACTCCCCTATAGAGACCATAGGTCTGATAGTAACTCCCCTATAGAGACCATAGGTCTGATAGTAACTCCCCTAGAGACCATAGGTCTGATAGTAACTCCCCTATAGAGACCATAGGTCTGATAGTAACTCCCCTATAGAGACCATAGGTCTGATAGTAACTCCAATAGAGACCATAGGTCTGATAGTAACTCCTATATAGACTATAGGTCTGATAGTAACTCTCCAATAGAGACCAGAGGTCTGATAGTAACTCCCCTAGAGACCATAGGTCTGATAGTAACTCCCCTATAGAGACCATAGGTCTGATAGTAACTCCCCTATAGAGACCACAGGTCTGATAGTAACTCCCCTATAGAGACCATAGGTCTGATAGTAACTCCCCTATAGAGACCATAGGTCTGATAGTAACTCCCCTAGAGACCATAGGTCTGATAGTAACTCTCCAATAGAGACCATAGGTCTGATAGTAACTCCAATAGAGACCATAGGTCTGATAGTAACTCCTATATAGACTATAGGTCTGATAGTAACTCTCCAATAGAGACCAGAGGTCTGATAGTAACTCCCCTAGAGACCATAGGTCTGATAGTAACTCCCCTATAGAGACCATAGGTCTGATAGTAACTCCCCTATAGAGACCACAGGTCTGATAGTAACTCCCCTATAGAGACCATAGGTCTGATAGTAACTCCCCTATAGAGACCATAGGTCTGATAGTAACTCCAATAGAGACCATAGGTCTGATAGTAACTCCCCTATAGAGACCATAGGTCTGATAGTAACCCCTATAGAGACCATAGGTCTGATAGTAACTCTCCAATAGAGACCATAGGTCTGATAGTAACTCTCCAGTAGATACCACAGGTCTGATAGTAACTATCCTGTATAGACTACAGGTCTGATAGTAACTCTCCTATATAGACCATAGGTCTGATAGTAACTCTCCAATAGAGACCATAGGTCTGATAGTAACTCTCCAATAGAGACCATAGGTCTGATAGTAACTCTCCAATAGAGACCACAGGTCTGATAGTAACTATCCTGTATAGACTATAGGTCTGATAGTAACTCTCCTATATAGACCATAGGTCTGATAGTAACTCTCCAGTAGAGACCACAGGTCTGATAGTAACTCTCCAGTAGAGACCATAGGTCTGATAGTAACTCATGTAGAGACCATAGGTCTGTGCTGACCCAGTAGAAGCGGGTCCTGCTACTCACACCACGGAGACGATGTCACCGCGGTCCACCTCGTAGTTCCGCACGTGCCAGCGGTTCAACAAGACCACGTCGCACGCAGACACGCCCTCTGGGTTCAGGAAGGGCTACACACACACACACACACACAGTCATGAATGTGCTCGCTGAATGAGAGGACGAAGCGTGTAGGACTTCTCACCTGCATGGAGGTGCCCTCCACCCGGGCCACGTAGGCCAAGCGGTCCAGAACCGTGACAGTGACCGGAACCGCCACGCAGAACCCGCCCACGAACGCCCGCAGGTACCGCCGGCCCGCCTGCTGCGCCATCTGCTGGTCACACACAGGGACAGCAACGCTTGGATCTTATTCAAATCATACCATCTTGTCTAGGCCCCTCAGAGACACGAACCTCTGTCATATACCACTAATACTAATACCACTAATACAACTAATAATACCAATCCCGACACAGACTAGACAAGTGACCCACCTGTTCAGGTTAAACCAGGACGTGGTCTTATTCCTCTCTCTGTCCACTCAAGTCCTCTTGTTAAAGTGAAGCGAAACACGCATGTTGATGTTGACCTACCACCACAAACCCCACTTCCGCACTCTGCCTACGTCACGGGTCCTCCCGAGTTGTCACGGGTCCTCCCGAGTCGTCACGGGTCCTTCCGAGTCGTCACGGGTCCTCCCGAGTCGTCACGGGTCCTCCCGAGTCGTCACGGGTCCTCCCGAGTCACCACGGGTCCTTCCGAGTCGTCACGGGTCCTCCCGAGTCACCACGGGTCCTTCCGAGTCGTCACGGGTCTTCCCGAGTCGTCACGGGTCCTCCCGAGACCATCCGAGTCGTCACGGGTCCTGCCGTGTCGTCACGGGTCCTGCCGAGTCGTCACGGGTCCTGCCGAGTCGTCACGGGTCCTCCAGAGTCCTCCCGAGACCACCCGAGTTGTCACGGGAGGACTCGGGGGGTCTCTGTTCCTAAAGCCGTGAATGGAGCAATCTGAACGGTCCCTGTAATCCGGTTCATCCGTCGTTTGAACAGATTTGAAAGGAATCTAAGAGGTTTCAGGTTAATTAATTGAGATAGAAACGGGACTCCAGCGCCACCAAGAGGCGTCTTTATGAACTACATCACGTGCTCTTTTGCGTGGCTTTTGATTGGCCCGTTCCTCCTGTTTTGCACACGTGACCCAGAACATGGCTGCTCGAGTGGCAGATGAAAACGGTTCGTTTTGTATTTTAATGTTTTCCAACTTATAAATAACATACGTATTCTTATTGAACAACTCTCCGTCTAATGTAGTCATATTATTGTGACTAATGTCACAATAGGTAACAGTTAGTTGGTATGACGTTATTATATTGTTCATATCCTGTAAGTGACAATCGCAAGCGGATTACTTTCCACCATATATATTTATATTTATGTTTTTATGTATTTCAAATCTATATTTAAGACAGTATTCTGGAGGCTCTGTGCTTCCCGGACCAGCCGCCCGGGGGTCCGTGGGCCGGGACCGAGCGCTGTCCCGGGGCCGAGGCGGTGGTGTGCCCGCTGTGCCCCCGCACGGCCCCGGGGTCCGAGGCGGAGCGGCTCCTCAAACACCTCCTCCTGGACCACAGGATGGTGGTGGCCGACGTCAAACTGATCGCAGACCTGCCCAAGTAGGCCCACGACCCTCTACACCTACATAGGGACCCACTACTCTGTAATATAGAACAGTCTAGTGCCCAAAGGTTTTGGGTTCAAACCCCGGCCTGACCTGAAGGTGTCCCTGACCCTATCTGTGAGTGTCTTTGGATAACAGCAGCAGCTCCACGTCTGTAGTACATAGTCTTGATATATCTTTTCAGGTACATGTCGTACTGGAAGGGCCGGTTCCTGGACCAGCCCATCACAGAGTACTGCAGTGTCATTAAGACCCACTCTGAGGGCCCTGTCGGTAAGCCACACCTCAACACAGTCTCTTCCCTCCCCTGGGCCCTTCTCTAGGTCTCTCCGTCTGGGAGGTGTGGTACCTTAACCCTAACCCTAACCCTTTGAGACCGGAGCTGTGATTAAGGGATATGCTAACAATGCTGTCTTTGTGTCTCACCACTTTTAATGGTGGGCGTGTGTTTGTAGAGAAACAAGAGTTCTACTTCCTGTTGTGTGATGTACTTCCTGAAGACCGACTGCTCAGAGAACAGCTTCAGCAGAGGAGACTGGTGAGTCTCTCAGCTCTCCCATCATGCACCTGTTCTCTACTCTGCCCGGCAGGCAGAGCAAGGCACTAAACCACAGGCTCCATTCCTTAAAAGGCACTTGGATGATGTTTATGAACGTCCATCATAGACAGGCCGGTTCAGGCCTTCTGTCTGTTACTGATGGCTGCTTTGCCATTTAAAGTAGAACCAGAATTGAACATGTAATGTAAGGTGTAAGTGTTCTGTCTGTAGGAGGAGACTCTGGACCAGCAGGAGAGAGAGAGGAGTGACTCTAGTTTCCAGACACACACACACACACACACACACACACACACACACACACGCACATGCACACACACACCAAGGGTTGTCATGGTTGTGATGTCATGGTGGTTGTGATGTCATGGTGGTTGTGATGTCATGGTGCGTCTGATTGGTCCTCAGGGCGTCTCTGCTGAACCACATGGCCAGAGAGCACTCGTTCAGCATAGGGCTGCCCGACAACATCGTCTACTGCACACAGTTCCTGGACCTCTTGCAGACCAAGCTGGACAGGTAGATGTCTGTAGTACCTGTTGGTAGTCATATACTGTATGTAGATGCCTGTCTGTCTCTCCTACCTGTCTGTCTCTTTTACCTGTACTGTAGGTCATATGTAGATGCCTGTCTGTCTCTCCTACCTGTCTGTTGTGTTCCTGTCAGTCTCCAGTGTCTGTACTGTGAGAAGCCGTTCCGGGACAAGACCACGCTAAAGGACCACATGAGGAAGAAGTCCCACCGGCGGATCAACGCCAAGAACCATGAATATGACCGCTTCTACATCATCAACTATCTGGTGGGGCTCCGCCTACCACCACATGGAGCACGAGGGCAGGGCCGGTAGGGCGGAGGAGACGTAGGAGGACATGAACATGGGGAGACGTAGGAGGACATGAACATGGGGAGACGTAGGAGGACATGAAGCATGGAGGACATGAAGCATGGGGAGACGTAGGTGGACATGAACATGGGGAGACGTAGGAGGACATGAACATGGGGAGACGTAGGAGGACATGAACATGGGGAGACGTAGGAGGACATGAACATGGGGAGACGTAGGAGGACATGAACATGGGGAGACGTAGGAGGACATGAACATGGGGAGACGTAGGAGGACATGAACATGGGGAGACGTAGGAGGACATGAACATGGGGAGACGTAGGAGGACATGAACATGGGGAGACATAGGAGGACATGAACATGGGGAGACGTAGGAGGACATGAGGACATGAAGCATAGGGGCAGGGCCAGTAGGATTCCCAGCATGGGGAGACGTAGAGGTCATTTACCCATCATACATCTGGATGGACATTAATGGATAGATTCAAAAGTGACGTGTGTGTGTGTGTGTGTGTGTGTGTGTGTGTGTGTGTGTGTGTGTGTGTGTGTGTGTGTGTGTGTGTGTGTGTGTGTGTGTGTGTGTGTGTGTGTGTGTGTGTGTGTGTGTGTGTGTGTGTGTGTGTGTGTGTGTGTGTGTCAGGAGATGGGGAAGAGCTGGGAGGAGGTGCAGTCTGAGGACGACCGTGAGATGGTAGACCCCGCTGATGAGTAGGTCATAACCCCGCCTCCCCCAGGAGCGGGCAGCCAATCAGATTCAAGCAATCACACTTTATTGACTCACTTCACTTCAACGCATCGTTAGAGATCTAAACACAAGTTGTTTATGTTCTTGGCAGCGATTGGTCGGACTGGCAGGCCAACCCTGTGTGTGCCGTGTGTCTGTTCTGTGAGGAGCAGTCAGACACCATGGACAAGATGTACTCACACATGGAGGTACACACTGGAAACACACACACACACATGGAGGTACACACTGTAAACACACACTCACACATGGAGGTACACACTGGAAACACACACACACACATGGAGGTACACACTGGAAACACACACACACACACATGGAGGTACACACTGGAAACACACACACACATACATGGAGGTACACACTGTAAACACACACACACACATGGGGGTACACTCACTGTAAACACACACACACACATGGAGGTACACACTGTAAACACACACACACACACATGGAGGTACACACACTTAACACACACACACACACACACACACGGAGGTACACACACTCTTAACACACACACACACGGAGGTACACACACTCTTAACACACACACACACACACGGAGGTACACACACTCTTAACACACACACACACACACGGAGGTACACACACTCTTAACACACACACACACATGGAGGTACACACTGTAAACACACACTCACACATGGAGGTACACACTGGAAACACACACACACATGGAGGTACACACTGGAAACACACACTCACACATGGAGGTACACACTGGAAACACACACACACACATGGAGGTACACACTGTAAACACACACTCACACATGGAGGTACACACTGGAAACACACACACACACATGGAGGTACACACTGGAAACACACACACACACACATGGAGGTACACACTGGAAACACACACACACACATGGAGGTACACACTGGAAACACACACACACACACACACATGGAGGTACACACTGGAAACACACACACACACACATGGAGGTACACACTGTAAACACACACACACACACATGGGGGTACACTCACTGTAAACACACACACACACATGGAGGTACACACTGTAAACACACACACACACATGGAGGTACACACACTCTTAACACACACACGGAGGTACACACACTCTTAACACACACACACACACGCACGCGGAGGTACACACACTCTTAACACACACACACACACACACACTGAGGTACACACACTCTTAACACACACACACACACACACACATGGAGGTACACACACTGTAAACACACACACACACACACACCGGTACACACCATAAACATGTGACCCTGTGAGGATGTAATGATGTAGGATGTGAGGATGTAGGATGTGAGCCTGTAGGATGTAATGATGTAGGATGTGAGCCTGTAGGATGTGAGGATGTAGGATGTAAGGAGGGAGGATGTGAGCATGTAGGATGTGAGCCTGTATGATGTGAGGGGGGAGGATGTGAGCATGTAGGATGTGAGGAGGATGTGAGCCTGTAGGATGTGAGGAGGATGTGAGCCTGTAGGATGTGAGGAGGATGTGAGCCTGTAGGATGTGAGGGGGAGGATGTGAGGAGGGAGGATGTGAGCATGTAGGATGTGAGGAGGATGTGAGCCTGTATGATGTGAGGGGGGAGGATGTGAGCATGTAGGATGTGAGGGGGGAGGATGTGAGGAGGATGTGAGCCTGTATGATGTGAGGGGGGAGGATGTGAGGAGGATGTGAGCATGTAGGCTGAGGAGGGAGGATGTGAGCATGTAGGATGTGAGGAGGATGTGAGCATGTAGGATGTGAGGAGGGAGGATGTGAGCATGTAGGATGTGAGGAGGGAGGATGTGAGCATGTAGGATGTGAGGAGGGAGGACTAACTTGTTGTTTTGTGCTTAGGAGGCTCATGGCTTCCATCTCCACCAGCTGAAGACTCAGCTCAGTAAGTTTTAACTCTGACTCATCCATCACTCTAACCTCAGCCTCTCAGTCTGGTTTAATGTTCTAACGTTCCTTCAGTATCAGTCTGGTTTAACGTTCTAACGTTCCTTCAGTATCAGTGGTTTAATGTTCTAACGTTCCTTCAGTATCAGTCTGGTTTAACGTTCTAACGTTCCTTCAGTATCAGTCTGGTTAATGTTCTAACGTTCCTTCAGTATCAGTCTGGTTTAACGTTCTAACGTTCCTTCAGTATCAGTCTGGTTTAACGTTGTAATGTTCCTTCAGTATCAGTCTGGTTTAACGTTCTAACGTTCCTTCAGTATCAGTCTGGTTTAACGTTCTAATGTTCCTTCAGTATCAGTCTGGTTTAACGTTCTAACGTTCCTTCAGTATCAGTCTGGTTTAACGTTCTAACGTTCCTTCAGTATCAGTCTGGTTTAACGTTCTAATGTTCCTTCAGTATCAGTCTGGTTTAACGTTCTAACGTTCCTTCAGTATCAGTCTGGTTTAACGTTCTAACGTTCCTTCAGTATCAGTCTGGTTTAACGTTCTAATGTTCCTTCAGTATCAGTCTGGTTTAACGTTCTAACGTTCCTTCAGTATCAGTCTGGTTTAACGTTCTAACGTTCCTTCAGGATCAGTCTGGTTTAACGTTCTAATGTTCCTTCAGTATCAGTCTGGTTTAACGTTCTAACGTTCCTTCAGTATCAGTCTGGTTTAACATTCTAACGTTCCTTCAGTATCAGTCTGGTTTAACGTTCTAACGTTCCTTCAGTATCAGTCTGGTTTAATGTTCTAACGTTCCTTCAGTATCAGTCTGGTTTAACGTTCCTTCAGTATCAGTCTGGTTTAACGTTCTAATGTTCCTTCAGTATCAGTCTGGTTTAACGTTCTAACGTTCCTTCAGTATCAGTCTGGTTTAACGTTCTAACGTTCCTTCAGTATCAGTCTGGTTTAACATTCTAACGTTCCTTCAGTATCAGTCTGGTTTAACGTTCTAATGTTCCTTCAGTATCAGTCTGGTTTAACGTTCTAACGTTCCTTCAGGATCAGTCTGGTTTAACGTTCTAACGTTCCTTCAGTATCAGTCTGGTTTAATGTTCTAACGTTCCTTCAGTATCAGTCTGGTTTAACGTTCTAACGTTCCTTCAGTATCAGTCTGGTTTAACGTTATAACGTTCCTTCAGGATCAGTCTGGTTTAACGTTCTAACGTTCCTTCAGTATCAGTCTGGTTTAATGTTCTAACGTTCCTTCAGTATCAGTCTGGTTTAACTTTCTAACGTTCCTTCAGTATCAGTCTGGTTTAACGTTCTAACGTTCCTTCAGTATCAGTCTGGTTTAATGTTCTAATGTTCCTTCAGTATCAGTCTGGTTTAACGTTCTAACGTTCCTTCAGGATCAGTCTGGTTTAACGTTCTAACGTTCCTTCAGTATCATTCTGGTTTAATGTTCTAATGTTCCTTCAGTATCAGTCTGGTTTAACGTTCTAACGTTCCTTCAGTATCAGTCTGGTTTAATGTTCTAATGTTCCTTCAGTATCAGTCTGGTTTAACGTTCTAACGTTCCTTCAGTATCAGTCTGGTTTAATGTTCTAACGTTCCTTCAGTATCAGTCTGGTTTAACTTTCTAACGTTCCTTCAGTATCAGTCTGGTTTAACGTTCTAACGTTCCTTCAGTATCATTCTGGTTTAACGTTCTAACGTTCCTTCAGGATCAGTCTGGTTTAACGTTCTAACGTTCCTTCAGGATCAGTCTGGTTTAACGTTCTAACGTTCCTTCAGTATCATTCTGGTTTAACGTTCTAACGTTCCTTCAGGATCAGTCTGGTTTAACGTTCTAACGTTCCTTCAGTATCATTCTGGTTTAACGTTCTAACGTTCCTTCAGGATCAGTCTGGTTTAACGTTCTAACGTTCTTTTAGTATCAGTCTGGTTTAACGTTCTAACGTTTCTTTAGTATCAGTCTGGTTTAATGTTCTAATGTTCCTTCAGGATCAGTCTGGTTTAATGTTCTAACGTTCCTTCCAGTCTGATAACGTTTGGTTCCTTTTAGATCTAAAGTTCTACCAGCAGGTGAAGCTGGTGAACTTCATCCGCCGGGAGCTCCATCAGTGTCGTTGCTACGGCTGCCAGGAGAAGTTTGTCTCCAAGGAGGAGGTCCTCCGACACATCATGGCCGCTGGTCATGTGATGAAGCTGCCGGCGCCTTCTGTATGGGACCAGCCCCAGTAAGACCGCTAGCTACTGCACTGACCGCTGTGAGACTGCTTCTGTACTGACTGAGACTGCTTCTGTACTGACTGGTTCTGTGAGACTGCTTCTGTACTGACTGAGAGACTGGTTCTGTACTGACAGACTGGTTCTTGCGGTCTGCAGGTATTTCTTCCCCACCTATGAGAACGACGGGCTGCTCTGCGTTCTGTCGGACAGCGAAGAGGATGAGGGGGCGGGGCCAGGGGACCACAGGGACGTCCCCGTCATCCCAGAGGACATCTCTGACCTCCGGGCCCTCAGACAGACCAGCGTCCTCAATCAGCTGCTGAAGAACCCTAACCCCCCCCTGACTAGAACCAGGTGGTCTTAACCCAAACCAGCTGGTCTCAACAATGGAGGGATTACAACAGACTGTGTGTGTGTGGGTGTGTGTGGGTGTGTGGGGGTGGGTGTGTGTGTGTGTGTGTGTGTGTCAGTCAATAAAGAAAGCCTTCAGTAGAACACTTTGTATTTTGTCTAATTCAACCGATACCAACAACCACACAATGGAACAGTAAACCAAGATGTTCTTCAGTCAGGTTCTTCTGGGTTCTATGTTCCGCACTGCCTTTCCCAGCGCCACCTGCTGGATGGAGGAGCCAAACTGCAGTGTGCTGAGGGTCTCCGCCAGGTGGCTGGGGTCAGGGGTCAGCGTGACGAACACACAGCACTGCAGGAGGACAGCAGGACCTGACTTAGAGACACATCTGGAGGGGGTGGGTGTCGTTGGGTGTGGTCTATGAGCTCACCTTGGTGGGTGTGGTCTATGAGCTCACCTTGGTGGGTGTGGTCTATGAGCTCACCTTGGTGGGTGTGGTCTATGAGCTCACCTTGGTGGGTGTGGTCTATAAGCTCACCTTGGTGGGTGTGGTCTATGAGCTCACCTTGGTGGGTGTGGTCTATGAGCTCACCTTGGTGGGTGTGGTCTATGGGCTCACCTTGGTGGGTGTGGTCTCTGGGCTCACCTTGGTGGGTGTGGTCTCTGGGCTCACCTTGGTGGGTGTGGTCTATGGGCTCACCTTGGTGGGTGTGGTCTATGGGCTCAACTTGGTGGGTGTGGTCTATGAGCTCACCTTGGTGGGTGTGGTCTATGGGCTCACCTTGGTGGGTGTGGTCTATGGGCTCACCTTGGTGGGTGTGGTCTATGGGCTCACCTTGGTGGGTGTGGTCTCTGGGCTCACCTTGGCGTCCCCGCTGAGGCAAGGCTGGAGAAGGTGGGTGAGTTTTGAATTCCTGAAGGGAACATGAAGAGCGTTGCACCTCAGAGCGGCAAACACCTGCAGAAACACAGTGATTATAGATTATATATAGTGACCATCTCAGATTATAGTAAACTACCTCAGATTACAGTGAATATCTCAGATTATTGTTAATATTTCAGATTATTATATAATATCCTAGATTATAGTAAACTATCTCGGATTATAGTGCAGTGTGAATATAGTGCACCTGTCCAGAGGGCCCAGACTCTCACCTGTCCAGAGGGCCCAGACTCTCACCTGTCCAGAGGGCCCAGACCCTCACCTGTCCAGAGGGCCCAGACCCTCACCTGTCCAGAGGGCCCAGACTCTCACCTGTCCAGAGGGCCCAGACTCTCACCTGTCCCAGAGCAGTCAGAGACTTATTGATGGCGGCCGCCTCCACCAGCCTCTCTCCCGTGGCCTCTGTCTTGGAGATGCGCTCGGACCCCGCCAGGTCACACAGGGTCAAAGTTCCCAGAGAGGTCACGCCGGAGACACTGTCCACCCCTTCCACGCTCAGGGTCAGGACCAGGTGGGACCTGGAGCTGTAACACCACGTCCTCTGTTACGGTGTGTTTGAAGCAGACCAGGGGCCTGTCACTAGTCTCATCACAGCTGGACCCTGACATGACTCCACCGACCTCTGGATGTTCATTTTGGTGGAGGCCATCTTCCGGTTCTTTTCGCCTGTCTCCATGGCGATAACGATGTCATCCTGGGTCCGGACGGGGACCTGGGTGAGACCCGGGACGGTCACGCTGCGGCCCTGGCCCCGGATCTCCAGCGGAGGTCCGGTCCGGGTCTTATTAGCCAGCAGGTCGTTGAGGCTGTCGTTGTAGATCTCCAACATGGACACCTGGTGGTGGGGAGGTATTACTACATATGACATATGACGTATGATATACTGTATATTATACATTATATTATATATTATATACATTTTACATTATGTTATGTATATTATACATTGTTTATGATATATTATACATTAAATATAATATATAGTGTAAATGTAGTTACCACCACTGGTATAAGAGAACTAAATAGCTAAAATAATTGAAAATTAATGGCATTTGACAAATTGGCAAAATGACAGTTATGTTTGTGTTCGTGTGGTAAATTAACTCTTATAATATAACTAAAGGTTTTATATTTGTATTGATTCAGTTTTTGGGCTCCTGGAGAACGATCACACGTCTTTAATTAAACACTTAAAGTTGTTCTCACCTTCAATGAGTACGAGACGCTCTGAGTCTCTGTACACATGTGGAGGAGTTCCTGTATGGACCTACACACACACACACACACACACACACACACACACACACACACACACACAGTACTGTAACAGTAGACCATGTTGCTGTTAGCTTCCAGGGGGGAACTGGATCTGTGCCTGTAAGCTGACCCTGTGGTTGTTAAACTGTTTCCATATCCATGTCCTGTTGGCAGGTAGTCCATCCCATAATAGTCCTCCAGGTGACCTGATCCCTGCTCTATAGTCATCTGTCTCTTACAGGTGGTTCCTTCTCAAGGTCTCTCCCTTTTGGGGTCGGGGAGTTTCTCTTAAAGGTTTAGGGTTGGGGGGGGAGTCGTATAATAAAGGGACTTAGTTTATTTAGATACATGCCATTAAGGAGCAGGTAGGGGTTAGACAGTACAGAGACGGGTCATTAAGGAGCAGGTAGGGGTTAGACAGTACAGAGACAGGTCATTAAGGAGCAGGTAGGGGTTAGACAGTACAGAGACGGGTCATTAAGGAGCAGGTAGGGGTTAGACGGTACAGAGACAGGTCATTAAGGAGCAGGTAGGGGTTAGACAGTACAGAGACAGGTCATTAAGGAGCAGGTAGGGGTTAGACAGTACAGAGACGGGTCATTAAGGAGCAGGTAGGGGTTAGACAGTACAGAGACGGGTCATTGAGGAGCAGGTAGGGGTTAGACAGTACAGAGACGGGTCATTAAGGAGCAGGTAGGGGTTAGACCAGGGGTATTCAACTAGATTAGGAAGGGGGCCACAATTGTAAAATGTCTTGAAGGCGAGGGCCACAAGACTGTGACAACGAAAATGAACAAATGCCATTGTTATTGTACAACCAACCATGCAATAATAATAATGATTATTGTTATTGTTATTATTATTATTGTAGTAGTAGTAGTAGTAGTCGGTGCTGCAGACCTGACGTCGAGCGAATATGATTCACAATTTTTATGACAGTCTCCATTGCTTCTTTCAACTCCCCTGACAATTTCGCACACAGAACTGATTGATGTATGATGCAATGCAGTGTGTTCACTGTGGGATGCTCTGCACATAAGCGAGATGCAAAGCCCCTTTCTTTCCCAATCATGGACGGGCAGCCATCGGTAACGAGAAGGTTGATCTTACCTAGATCCAAACCCTTCTCTTCAAAAAAACTCCAAACTGCAGCGAAAATCACTTCACCTGTAGTGCTGGTTATCAGTGGTAAAAGGCATAACAACTCCTCTTTAAAAACGTCACCATCGAAGTACCTCACAAACAGCGAGAGCTGTGCCGTATCTGTTGCATCAGTCGATTCATCGACAGCGATGTACTCTGTAGATTTGAGATCGGCAATTAATGCTGAAAAACAGTCCTCAAACAGTACCTCTACTCTTCGACTTCCCAATGTGTCAGAGTACACTCCTCCTACACAACTTCAGCGTCAGTGAATGTCTTTCTCTTTTTGGCTAAAGCGATCACTCGTAGAGAAGCAGCAGTGGCCTTTTCCTGGGCTGTATAAGCAGTTGTAAGAATAGTGGTTGATGCAGTGTAAGAAGATTTAAGTATTTCTATTTGACCACGTCTAGCTGTGCTACCAGGCGGGTAAGCAGCATTGAAGTTAGCAGCATGCTTGGTCTCATAGTGGCGCCTCACATTAGCAACCTTGCAGACTGAAACAGTTATTTGACATATTAAACATAAAGGTCTAGGATTGGCGTGTGATGGTAAAATAAATACAAAATCATCATCAGCTCATTTTGGATCAGTAATGAGAGTAACGAGATTGACACGATGTCACGATAATTACACGCTGATCAGTCCAATGCAAGATTGCCTTTTAAGAACTATTGAGGGAGAAATAATTTGGACACATTTAATTCGGATAACAAAATAGCGAACATATATTGACATTTATTTAAATGATTTAAAAAAAAAAAAATTAATATATTTTTTTTTTTTTTTTTTTTACATTTACACAATATGGATTGTGTTCCAGGGGCCACGAGAAAGCTCCCCGCGGGCCGGATTTGGCCCGCGGGCCGCCAGTTGAATATCCCTGGGTTAGACAGTACAGAGACGGGTCATTGAGGAGCAGGTAGGGGTTAGACAGTACAGAGACAGGTCATTAAGGAGAAGGTAGGGGTTAGACAGTACAGAGACAGGTCATTAAGGAGCAGGTAGGGGTTAGACAGTACAGAGACAGGTCATTAAGGAGCAGGTAGGGGTTAGACAGTACAGAGACAGGTCATTAAGGAGCAGGTAGGGGTTAGACAGTACAGAGACAGGTCATTAAGGAGCAGGTAGGGGTTAGACAGTACAGAGACAGGTCATTAAGGAGAAGGTAGGGGTTAGACAGTACAGAGACAGGTCATTAAGGAGCAGGTAGGGGTTAGACAGTACAGAGACAGATCATTAAGGAGCAGGTAGGGGTTAGACAGTACAGAGACGGGTCATTAAGGAGCAGGTAGGGGTTAGACAGTACAGAGACAGGTCATTAAGGAGCAGGTAGGGGTTAGACAGTACAGAGACAGATCATTAAGGAGCAGGTAGGGGTTAGACAGTACAGAGACGGGTCATTAAGGAGCAGGTAGGGGTTAGACAGTACAGAGACGGGTCATTAAGGAGCAGGTAGGGGTTAGACAGTACCCTCCTACCTGATGTTGACCCCTGGCTGGTCCCTGGTTCCCATCATGGTGTAGGACTTCCCGGAGCCAGTCTGTCCGTAGGCCAGGATGCACACGTTGTACCCGTCCACACAGCTGGTGATGAGGGGCAGAGTCCCTGCAAACACATCCTCCTGCACACCAACACACTCTGATATCATTATCACATCTAGTTAGATATCACTCAGCTGTTTTCACGTGTGTGTGTGTGTGTGTGTACCTGTGAGGCTTGAGCAGGGAAGACCTTATCAAAGCTGAACCTCTTCTTGGCTCCTCTCTGGAGCACCAGCACCTCCTGGTCTGATGGGAGCTCCACACAAGAGGAGGTGCCTCCTGCTCCTCCCTTGCAGCGACACATCACCCTGATGTTGCCCTGCACCTCCTGCAGCTTGTTGTACAGGCTCCTCCTCTCCATCGCCTCCTTCCTGTACAGCCGCCGCACCTCCTCCAGATCTCCCCGCGCCTCCTCCTCTCGTCGGCCCAGCTGGCCCACGACGGCCCCCACCTCCCCCAGCGCCTCCCCCACCTCCCCGAAGAGGAGGCGCACAGTGGAGCCCAGGTTCCGGCTGCCCGACCTCAGCTCCCGGGCCTGGCCGCTGAGCCGGAGGAGCTGGGCGGAGGGTAGGGGAGGCGCGGGGGCGGGGGAACGGGACGGAGGAGGAGGTGGAGGGATCCGACGGGGAGTCAGGAGGGAGTGTATCTTCTGCTGGGCGTGGCGGTGCTCCGCCTCCAGCTGGGCCAGCTGGCGGTTCAGGACCCGGACCACGTCTGAGAGGTGGGACACCTCCCGGACCAGGGAGGTGTTCCTCTGGGACACGACCAGCACCTCCTGCTGCCGCTGCTGGAGCTGCAGCTGGAGCTCCTGGACCACACGCTCCTTCTCCTGCAGGGCCCTGCTGACGGAGGGATTAGGAAGGGGTTAGACAGTACAGAGACGGGTCATTAAGGAGCAGGTAGGGGTTAGACGGTACAGAGACGGGTCATTAAGGAGCAGGTAGGGGTTAGACGGTACAGAGACAGGTCATTAAGGAGCAGGTAGGGGTTAGACGGTACAGAGACAGGTCATTAAGGAGCAGGTAGGGGTTAGACGGTACAGAGACAGGTCATTAAGGAGCAGGTAGGGGTTAGACAGTACAGAGACAACAACAAACAAATCGTGAGGATTGAATCCTCTTTATTGGTCACATACATGAAGACATACAGTGAAACGTGTTCTCTGCATTTAACCCATCCTAGTGTTAGGAGCAGTGGGCAGCTATTCATACAGCGCCCGGGGAGCAGTTAGGGTTAGGGTCTTCCTCAAGGACACCTCCACAGTTTTTTTTTTTGCTTGGAGGAGCCGGGGATCGAACCAGCAACCTTCCGGTTGTGAGGCGACCGCTCTACCTCCTGAGCTAGACTGCCGCCCCGAGCAGGTAGGGGTTAGACAGTACAGAGAGGGGTCATTAACCCTCCAGCAGCTTGACCACACACCCCCCGGTGTTCTAACAGTGTTGGGTGTAAGGACCTGAGGCAATGCAGCTCAGCGTAGCCCTGGTCCCCCCTGGTCTCTGGAGGCCGGAGGACCAGGTCTCCAAACAGGCTGAGGTAGAGGGACACCACCTCCTCAGGGTCGTAGTTACACTGACGCAGAGTCGCCATCACCTCCCTCTGGTCCACCACGCCCGGCAGAGCAGCCTGCACACAGTGGCTCTGGAGGTCAGATGGAGGTCAGCTGGAGGTCAGATGGAGGTCGGCCTCCACTCCCAGCCTGCAGCTGTACCACATAGTGGTGTCCATACGGTGACGCTAGGTTACTCGGTTGCTATAATGTCACATATATGTGACATTATAGTCTATATGTGACATTATAGTCTATATGTCACATTATAGCCTATATGTGACATTATAGCCTATATGTGACATTGTAGTCTATATGTCACATTATAGCCTATATGTGACATTATAGTCTATATGTGACATTATAGTCTATATGTGACATTATAGTCTATATGTGACATTATAGCCTATATGTGACATTATAGTCTATATGTCACATTATAGCCTATATGTGACATTATAGCCTATATGTGACATTATAGTCTATATGTGACATTATAGCCTATATGAGCGACTGTCGGTCCGATATTGTAAAAAATAAAGAAATCTATATATTTTTATTTTTATTCTCAAAATAATCTTCCGGGCCAAATATTATTGCCAATGGCCCGCGGGCCGCCTGTTGCCGACCCATGCCCTAGGTGATATTAAATGACACTAGGTGATGCTAGGTGACACTATGTGATGCTAGGTGATATTAGTTGACACTATGTAATGCTAGGTGATACCTACCATGACACGCTTCACTCTTTTTTTAGCAAACTCCATGTTCATTTCCCACTGCAGCGGCAGGAGGAGCCAAAGACCCGACTGGGGCTCGAAGTACCTGCAGACGTTAGCCCTCTCCTACAGGGGAACATGAGGAGTTAGCTGTTAGCTCTGTTAGCCCTCTCCTACAGGGGAACATGAGGAGTTAGCTGTTAGCTCTGTTAGCCCTCTCCTACAGGGGAACATGAGGAGTAAGCTGTTAGCTCTGTTAGCCCTCTCCTACAGGGAAACATGAGGAGGAGTTAGTTTGGACATGAGGGGTTAGCTGTTAGCCAGTTAGCTCTGTCCAGTGTGTGAACAACGATGGTGTTCTGATGGTTGGTGGTCTGGTACCTCAAACATGTAGGTGGTGACAGTTCCCTTCCCCTGGATTTGGACCGTGCCGGTCCGGTCGTCCTGGGGTCTGGCCGGGTCGCTGAAGACCACCACAGCCCCACCAGAACCCTGGTTCTGACCCGACACCTGGTTCTGACCCGACACCTGGTTCTGACCTGACACCTGGTTCTGACCCGACACCTCCAGAA
>CM051010.1:28987360-29002360 GCA_027704905.1 Muraenolepis orangiensis
GGACCCCTGTGGTAGAACCCTCCCTGTGGTAGAACCCTCCCTGTGGTAGAACCCTCCCTGTGTGTACATCCATCCGTGGTTCGGCTCCGTAAAGAACAGTCCTGGTGAATATCAACGCTCTCTCAGTAGTAGGACTCATCTGGGACAAGTTATCACCTAGCTTCCTGTCTGGAACGCCAGCCACATTCTAGCCCAGACTCAGCGCCAGGGCTGTGGAACCCAGCCAGGGCTGAGGAACCCAGCCAGCCTCGCAGAGAGCAGCTCTCTCTGAGTCCTCACTTGCATGAACCGTTCGCCTCTCAGTTCACTGGAACCCCCAGAAAATAGGAAGGAAGGGAGGAAGCTTTGACACGCGGTGACACACCGGGGAACTTAAATATGTACAATAAATGAAATCATATGGCACTAATATGAAGTCAGAAAGCTAGTGTTTTTGTACTATGTATAGTATAGTATAGTATAGTATAGTATAGTATAGTTATAGTAGTATAGTATAGTATAGTATAGTATAGTATAGTATAGTTAGTATAGTATAGTATAGTATAGTATAGTATAGTATAGTATAGTATAGTTAGTTTAGTTTAGTTTAGTATAGTATAGTATAGTATAGTATAGTATAGTATAGTATAGTATAGTATAGTATAGTATAGTATAGTATAGTATAGTATTATAGTACTAACTAACTAACTAACTAACTAACTAACTAACTAATAAGCCACACAGGTGAACAGAATCCACACAGGTGACAGAGGGTAGACACAGGGAGGACCAGCCGGATGGCGTAGTTCCAGTTCTACTGTAGAACGCAGCGGGCCCCCGGTCCGCCGGGGTCTGGTGTGACCTCCAGAGGGCCCCGTCCGCGGTGTGCTCAGGGCCCGTCGCCGGGTCTGGTGTGACCTCCAGAGGGCCCCCGGTCCGCCGGGGTCTGGTGTGACCTCCAGAGGGCCCCCGGTCCGCCGGGGTCTGGTGTGACCTCCAGAGGGCCCCCGGTCCGCCGGGGTCTGGTGTGACCTCCAGAGGGCCCGGCTCCCTGCTGCCGTGGGAGGGGAAGCGACCCCAGGCGTGGAGCTGGGATGTGGTTAAAGCTCTTTGATGTGAGGAGCAGGAGAGGCTAATCGGAGGGATGCTGTAGTGATGCATGTCCTCAGGAATGTGAGTCACTCGTGTTCCAGAAGCTGCTGTCCAGACGTGGAGGTTTTTACGATGTGAAGGAACCATCTCGTCTGTTTAGCGGTCGTTTCGATCTGTGGAGTGAAACCCGTCTCTGGGAACAGACCCTTAATGATCTCACAGGAACTAACTCCGTGGTTCACTTAGTTTGTTTAACCTTTTATCCGACTTTATTAGCGCGGCGCCTGTTGAGATCAGCAGTGAGCAGGAACATGAATGAACAGTAAACAACAACAACAACAGGAGGAGCGGGGGTCACAGACTCAAATACCAGACCTTCCTTCAATTCCTAAAATCCTTTAGGAGTTGTTGAATAGTCTGGAGGGGTCTGGGTTCTGGGGGTTGGATATGGGGGTTCTAGATGTCTTAGGGGTTCTGGGGTTAGATGATGGACCTCTCAGTGTGACCCGGTGTGTTGTGCAGGCTGTTGGTCGGAGCTCCGTTTGAGGTCAGCGGAGGCCAGCGGACGGGAGACGTTTACAGATGTCCTCTGGACGTCCCAAGGAACTGCTCCAGACTCCACCTGGGTACTGACCTCTCTTAGGGTCCAGGGTCAGGGGTTACTGCAACGTTCTCTTCATTGTCCCATGTCCCAATGTTTGAATATGTGACAGATTTGGGGATGTGGTTCTAAGGTCTGATGTCCTCAGGGCGGATGTCCTTGGAGAACGTGTCGGAGCGTAAGGACCAGATGAACCTGGGGATGACCCTGACCTCTAACCCCAAGGACCAGAGCTTTGTGGTGAGTCCTCGGGCCACCGGCTCTGAGGTCACCTGACCCCTAATGGGCCGGGTGATTGACAGCAGGGTGTGAGGTCAGGTGATTGACAGGTGTGTGTGTGTGTGTCTCCTCAGACCTGCGGGCCTCTCTGGTCTCATGAGTGTGGAAGCTCCTTCTACAGCACCGGGATCTGCTCCCGCATCGGACGGAACTTCAAGTTCTCTGGGACCATCGCTCCGGCCCTTCAGAGTAATCTGATTCATCTAATCTGATTAATCTAATCTGATTAATCTAATCTAATGTGATTCATCTAATCTGATTCATCTAATCTGATTCATCTAATCTGATTCATCTAATCTGATTCAGCTAATCTAATGTGATTCATCTAATGTGATTCATCTAATCTAATCTGATTCATCTAATCTGATTCATCTAATCTAATCTGATTCATCTAATCTGATTCATCTAATCTGATTCATCTAATCTAATGTGATTCATCTAATCTGATTCATCTAATCTAATGTGATTCATCTAATGTGATTCATCTAATGTGATTCATCTAATCTAATGTGATTCATCTAATCTGATTCATCTAATCTGATTCATCTAATCTAATGTGATTCATCTAATGTGATTCATCTAATCTGATTCATCTAATCTGATTCATCTAATCTAATCTGATTAATCTAATCTGATTCATCTAATCTGATTTATCTAATGTGATGTGATCTAATCGAATCTATTAAGATAGCCTAGGCTAGCTCAGTCTAATATAAAATGACCTAGCCTAGGCTAGCTCAGTCTAATATAAAAGCAGCTCAGCTAGCTACCTGATGCTACGTTAGCCTAGCTCAGTTTAATATAAAAGCAGTTTAGCTAGCTACCTGATGCTACGTTAGCCTAGCTCAGTCTAATATAAAAGCAGTTTAGCTAGCTACCCGATGCTACGTTAGCCTAGCTCAGTATAATATTAAAGCAGCTCAGCTAGCTCCCTGATGCTACGTTAGCCTATCCCAGTGAGTATGTTTGTCTGCAGGGTGCGAGACCTTCATGGACATTGTGATCGTTCTGGACGGGTCCAACTCCATCTACCCCTGGTACGAGGTCCAGACCTTCCTCATCAACATCCTGCAGAGCTTCTACATGGGCCGAGGTCAGACCCAGGTACGCACGCTCCTCACTTCCTGCCTGTGAGTCTCCCTTTCCTGTCTGTGAGTACCCACTTCCTGTCTGTGAGTCTCTACTTCCTGTCTGTGAGTCCCCACTTCCTGTATGCAACGGAGTCTCCCCTTCTAACCCAACCCAAACCCTCATCAACCCCAGCTGGTCCAGGAACATCTGCTTAGTTCTGTCATTCTGCTGCTAGCTGCTACGTTAGCTGTTGTAGTTCAGAATTAATGCAGTAACTCCTCATCGTCGTCGTGTTCAGATCTTCACTCTATTTATCCGATCCTCGGATACATATATTAACTGTGCTCCAACCGGGGAAACGGAGAAGACCCGTGCATAACAAACTAATTAAAAGAGAATTTAGAATAAAATAATATTATATTATTACATCAAATATTTACGAAATAAAACTGCTGAGATACAATTCAATACAATATTCCATTCCAACAGAGAGCCCGAGATCCCCCCCGACAGAGCGGATAACCAGTTAACTACCGTCAGTAGTCACCCAAAAGTCTCCCGCTTTAAACACATCTTTATCCTGTTGAAACTCCGCCCGGTCTTCGCCTGGTCCTTCCCGTCCTTCCGTCCCGTCCTTCCCGTCATTCTTGTCTGTCTGTATTTTCCCGCCAATTTTCCCGCCAGACCACGTGGCGACCGGTCCCCCGCGGCCCTGAGGGACATTCTGTGATCTATTCTCTAAGCCCCGCCTCTCTGCCGGGGGAACACACACTCTGAACTGCTGAGCAATTACATTTGTGCCTAGAACACTGCTTATCTACATTAATACACACTTCTATCTTTTACCCAATATCCATGTTCTATTTATATGAAATACGCATGCATTTTCTTGATTCATACCACACATATACATACATACATCATCAGTCAGGTAGAAAACATACAGACAGGAGTTTATACATCACCAGCTCTTACATAGGGCTAGTTAGCATGTCACCAGCTCTTACATAGGGCTAGTTAGCATGTCACCAGCTCTTACATAGGGCTAGTTAGCATGTCACCAGCTCTTACATAGGGCTAGTTAGCATGTTAGCATGGTTGAGGTGTTTGATATGGTCACCAGGTGGAGGTGTGTTTGATGTCTCCACCAGGTCGGGGTGGTGCAGTACGGCTCCAGAGTGGTCCATGAGTTCACGCTGAGCGACTACCACTCGGTGGAGGAGGTGGTGGCAGCCGCCCGGAAGGTGGAGCAGCGAGGAGGAGAGGAGACTCGCACGGCGCTAGGAATCAACGTAGCACGGTACCTTAGCCTTAGGAATCAACGTAGCACGGTACCTTAGCCTTAGGAATCAACGTAGCACGGTACCTTAGCCTTAGGAATCAACGTAGCACGGTACCTTAGCCTTAGGAATCAACATAGCACGGTACCTTAGCCTTAGGAATCAACGTAGCACGGTACCTTAGTCTTAGGAATCAACGTAGCACGGTACCTTAGCCTTAGGAATCAACGTAGCACGGTACCTTAGCCTTAGGAATCAACGTAGCACACTACATTATCCTTAGGAATCAACGTAGCACGGTACCTTAGCCTTAGGAATCAACGTAGCACGGTACCTTAGCCTTAGAAATCAACGTAGCACGGTACCTTAGCCTTAGGAATCAACGTAGCACACTACATTATCCTTAGGAATCAACGTAGCACGGTACCTTAGCCTTAGGAATCAACGTAGCACGGTACCTTAGCCTTAGGAATCAACGTAGCACACTACCTAAGCCTAGGAATCAACGTAGCACGGTACCTTAGCCCTAGGAATCAAGCCAACGCAAAGTTGATATACATTGGGATCGGAGGTCACCAGGTGTCGGGGTCAGGGGTCACCAAGAGGTCAGTAGGTGTTGGGGTCAGGGTCACAAGCTGTGTGTGTGTGTTGGGGTCAGGGGTCACCAGGTGTGTTTGTGTGTGTTGGGGTCCGGGATCACCAGGTTAGTGTGTGTGTGTTTCGGGGTCAGGGGTCACCGGGAGGTCACCAGGTGTTGGTCAGGGGTCACTAGGAGGTCACAAGGTGTGTGTTGGGGTTAGGGGACACCAGGGGGTCACCAGGTGTGTGTGTGTGTGTTGGGGTCAGGGGTCACCAGGTATGTGTGTGTTCCAGTCAGGAAGCATTCCAGCGTGGCGGTCGTAGCGGTGCCAGGAAGGTGATGATCGTGATCACAGACGGAGAGTCACATGACAGCTCCGAGCTGCCGCTCGCAGTACAGCTCAGCAGGAAGGACAACATCACCATGTACGCTATCGCCGTGAGTACTCCTATCGCCGTGAGTACTCCTATCACCATGTACGCTATCACTGTGAGTACTCCTATCGCTGTGAGTACTCCTATCGCTGTGAGTACTCCTATCACTGTGAGTACTCCTATCGCTGTGAGTACTCCTATCACTGTGAGTACTCCTACTTCAGTTCTCTGTGGATCTTCTTCCACACGCTGATCGTGTTGAGACCTGTGTTGCTGAATGGAGCTCCTTCTTGGTCCTGGTCTTGGTCAGGTCCTGGGCTATTATAACCGGCGGGGAATCAACCCGGAGTCCTTCCTGAAGGAGATCCGGTTCATCGCCAGTGACCCCGACGACCAGCACTTCTTCAAGGTGACGGACGAGTCGGCCCTGAAGGACATCGTAGGAGCGCTCGGGGAGAGGATCTTCTCTATCGAAGGTTAGCTGCTAGCTGCTGGATGCTTCCTCGTTCTGTCTGTGGTTCATGTTCTCATGTCTGTGTTGTGTTCAGGAACCAACACCCAGGGTAGGAGGTTTGGACTCCAGATGGCCCAGGCTGGCTTCTCCACTCACCTGGTCCAGGTAGGAGACACTGAAAGGTCTTCAAAAAATATGTGACGTTGTTAAGGTTCCATAGGAGCAGGTGTGAGGGGTGTGGTCAAGTGTGAGGGGCGTGGTCAAGTGTAAGGGGTGTGGTCAAGTGTAAGGGGTGTGGTCAAGTGTGAGGGGCGTGGTCAAGTTTGAAACCACATCACACTCTCTTGAACAAAACTACCACTCTGTTAACGTGTTTTAGCAGTCATTAACAGACCATGAATTGTACAGAGAATTTGTCTTTTACATCATTATACATTTAAGTCAAAAACAACTGACATTTTCACCAATGCTTCATGAGACCCAAGTTTAAAAAAGAGATTGAGGGTTTACTTACCCTTTAAGGAGCAGGTAGGGGTTAGACAGTACAGAGACAGGTCATTAAGGAGCAGGTAGGGGTTAGACAGTACAGAGACAGGTCATTAAGGAGCAGGTAGGGGTTAGACAGTACAGAGACAGGTCATTAAGGAGCAGGTAGGGGTTAGACGGTACAGAGACAGGTCATTAAGGAGCAGGTAGGGGTTAGACAGTACAGAGACAGGTCATTAAGGAGCAGGTAGGGGTTAGACAGTACAGAGACAGGTCATTAAGGAGCAGGTAGGGGTTAGACGGTACAGAGACAGGTTATTAAGGAGCAGGTAGGGGTTAGACAGTACAGAGACGGGTCATTAAGGAGCAGGTAGGGGTTAGACAGTACAGAGACAGGTCATAAAGGAGCAGGTAGGGGTTAGACAGTACAGAGACAGGTCATTAAGGAGCAGGTAGGGGTTAGACGGTACAGAGACAGGTCATTAAGGAGCAGGTAGGGGTTAGACGGTACAGAGACAGGTCATTAAGGAGCAGGTAGGGGTTAGACAGTACAGAGACAGGTCATTAAGGAGCAGGTAGGGGTTAGACAGTACAGAGACAGGTCATTAAGGAGCAGGTAGGGGTTAGACAGTACAGAGACAGGTCATTAAGGAGCAGGTAGGGGTTAGACAGTACAGAGACGGGTCATTAAGGAGCAGGTAGGGGTTAGACAGTACAGAGACCGGTCATAAAGGAGCAGGTAGGGGTTAGACAGTACAGAGACAGGTCATTAAGGAGCAGGTAGGGGTTAGACAGTACAGAGACAGGTCATTAAGGAGCAGGTAGGGGTTAGACGGTACAGAGACAGGTCATTAAGGACCAGGTAGGGGTTAGACAGTACAGAGACAGGTCATTAAGGAGCAGGTAGGGGTTAGACAGTACAGAGACAGGTCATTAAGGAGCAGGTAGGGGTTAGACAGTACAGAGACAGGTCATTAAGGAGCAGGTAGGGGTTAGACAGTACATAGACAGGTCATTAAGGAGCAGGTAGGGGTTAGACAGTACAGAGACAGGTCATTAAGGAGCAGGTAGGGGTTAGACGGTAGAGAGACAGGTCATTAAGGAGCAGGTAGGGGTTAGACAGTACAGAGACGGGTCATTAAGGAGCAGGTAGGGGTTAGACAGTACAGAGACGGGTCATTAAGGAGCAGGTAGGGGTTAGACAGTACAGAGACAGGTCATTAAGGAGCAGGTAGGGGTTAGACGGTACAGAGACAGGTCATTAAGGAGCAGGTAGGGGTTAGACAGTACAGAGACAGGTCATTAAGGAGCAGGTAGGGGTTAGACAGTAGAGAGACAGGTCATTAAGGAGCAGGTAGGGGTTAGAAGGTACAAAGACAGGTCATTAAGGAGCAGGTAGGGGTTAGAAGGTACACAGACAGGTCATTAAGGAGCAGGTAGGGGTTAGACAGTACAGAGACAGGTCATTAAGTAGCAGGTAGGGGTTAGACAGTGAATACAGAGACAGACAGAACAAATAGTCCACAAGTCTTCACCTTCAACTGGTGGAAAAATAAAGTATTTTCCCAGGAGATAAACGGCTGCTCTGTCTCATGGAAAACAAATTTTGTGGAAAAGCAGGGTTTAAATCTGACACTTGACCGAGCTCCGCCAGAGAAGAGCTGCTCTCTCTCCTTCTGGTTTTCCTCCTGCATTCCGCCAACCTTTTTCCTTTGTGCTTGTCAGTCTCTGTGGGACTTATGGATACTGGAGTGGAGCCTAAGACTCAATGAGCACCAATGAAATTGAATAAAAACAATCCTTAGCTCCTGATTCTTGGAGCTGGCCTGCGCAACACGTCCAGATGTTCCTTGAGGAACGTAGTCGTGCACAACTTGGAATTTTTATAGCTACTCCAGTTTCGATTCCTTTCTGCGTCACCGGTCTGCTCGGTGACTTGATGTCAGTGTCTAAGATGAACACGTCTGCTCGTGACTTGATGTCTTGTCTTAAAGATAAACACGTCTTAATCTTTAAGATCCAGACATCTGGTAGGATATTCATTGATGCCAAATGATTCCACAGAAACATTAATCAGTAAAATGTGCTGGAAATGATGTCATCGTATGAGATAATCATGGCTGGCCTCTGACCCCCGCAGGACGGGGTGCTGGTGGGGGCGGTGGGGGCATACGACTGGAATGGGGCGGTGCTCAAGGAGACCCAGAGAGGGAAGGTCATCCCTCCTCGTTCGTCCTACCTGGAGGAGTTCCCCGACGACCTGCAGAACCATGCTGCCTACCTGGGTGGGTGCTGAGAGAGAGAGAGAGAGAGAGAGGTGGAAAGACCTGGAAAGACCTGGAAAGATAGACAGACTCTGACAGTCCTCTCTGTATCCTAGGTTACGCGGTGGGCTCCATGGTAACAGCCAGGAAGAAGCAGCTGTACGTTGCCGGGGCCCCGAGGTTTAACCACACGGGGAAGGTGATCGTGTTCACCATGAAGAACACAGGACACCTCAGCATCCTGCACACACTGCCGGGACAACAGGTAACCACGGCAACCGTTCCTCCACATGCTGCCTGGGCAACAGGTAACCACGGCAACCTCTCCTCCACATGCTGCCAGGACAACAGGTAACCACAGCAACCTCTCCTCCACACGCTGCCTGGGCAACAGGTAACCACGGCAACCTCTCCTCCACATGCTGCCAGGACAACAGGTAACCACAGCAACCTCTCCTCCACACGCTGCCTGGGCAACAGGTAACCATGGCAACCTCTCCTCCACATGCTGCCGGTACAACAGGTAACCACGGCAACCTCTACTCCACACGCTGCCTGGTCAACAGGTAACCATGGCAACCTCTCCTCCACATGCTGCCAGTACAACAGGTAACCACGGCAACCTCTCCTCCACACGCTGCCTGGGCAACAGGTAACCATGGCAATCGTTCCTCCATACACTGCCTGGGCTACTGGTAACCGCGGCAACTTCTCCTCCACATGCTGCCTACACGCTGCTGCTCCCAGGACAACAGGTAACCATGGCAACCTCCCATCCACACCCAGCTGGGACTACAGGTAACTGTAACAACCTCTCCTCCACACCATGCTGGGACAACAGACTACAGTCAGGTTGACTAAACTGTGGTTTTCTGAGCTTTTGTTGTCAATATCTTCAACGTTACAAATCAGCACAATAATAAGACTACAACTGTTGAAACATCTCGTTTCTCCTCAGACGTTATGGTTGGATGTAGTGTCCCTGTCACAATCGTCCTATCTCTTCTCTCCTCCTTTCTCCTCTCTCTTCCTCTCTCCTTTCTCCTTCAGATCGGTTCGTACTTCGGCAGTGAGCTGACCTCTGTGGATCTGGACGGAGACGGAGACACCGATGTCCTCCTTGTGGCGGCTCCCATGTACTACAGCCAGGGCTGGGAGAGAGGAAGAGTGTACATGTACTCACTCAGCCCTCAGGTGGGTCTGGATGTAGGCCACATGACCAGACCAGACTAGAGTAGACCACATTAGACTAGACTGGACTACACTAGACAAGAGTAGACTAGACTAGACCACCAGACCAGACCAGACCAGACTAGACTAGACTAGACCACCAGACAAGACCAGACCAGACTAGACTAGACTAGACCACCAGACTAGACTAGACTAGACCACCAGACCAGACCAGACCAGACTAGAGAAGACTAGCCCACCAGACTAGACTAGACTAGACCACCAGACCAGACTAGACTAGACTAGACCACCAGACCAGACCAGACCAGACTAGAGAAGACTAGACCACCAGACTAGACTAGACTAGACCACCAGACCAGACCAGACTAGACTAGACTAAACCACCAGACTAGACTAGACTAGACCACCAGACCAGAGTAGACTAGACTAGACCACCAGACCAGACTAGACTAGACTAGACCACCAGACCGGACCAGACCAGACCAGACTAGACTAGACTAGACCACCAGACCAGACCAGACTAGACTAGACCACCAGACCAGACCAGACCAGACTAGACTAGACTAGACTAGACCACCAGACCAGACTAGACTAGACTAGACCACCAGACTAGACTAGACTAGACCACCAGACCAGACCAGACTAGACTAGACTAGACTAAACCACCAGACTAGACTAGACTAGACTAAACTAGACTAATCTAACCTTCTACTCCTCCTTCGATGTCCAGAACTCCCTGGCTCTGCAGGGGGTCCTTGAGGTGACTGAGCGTGCCCAGAACTCCCGTCTAGGCTCCGCCCTCGCTGCCATCCCAGACATGAACGGCGATGGCTTCGGGGAGCTGGTGGTGGGCGCACCTCTGGAAGACGACCACAGGGGGGCGCTCTACATCTTCTATGGAGAGAGCAACAAGATCCAGAGAACATATAAACAGGTACTGGAGACCTCACTGAAGATCTATAAATCTATATCTACACTGACTATGTCTATATCTACTATATATATATCTATATTTACTACTGTATATCTACTCTGACTATCTATAGCTACTATATCTACTCTGACTATATCTATAGCTACTATATCGACTCTGACTATATCTATAGCTACTATATCTACTATATCTACTCTGACTATATCTATAGCTACTATATCTACTCTGACTATATCTATAGCTACTATATCTACTCTGACTATATCTATATAGTGACTATATCTATATCTACTATATCTACTCTGACTATATCTATATCTACTATATCTACACTGACTATATCTATATAGTGACTATATCTATATCTACTATATCTACTATATCTACTCTGACTATATCTATATCTACTATATCCATCCATCCATCCATCTTCTCCCGCTTATCCGAAATCGGGTCGCGGAGGTAGCAGCTTCAGCAGGGGACTCCAAACTTCCCTCTCCCTGGCAACATCGACTAGCTCTGACTGGGGGATCCCGAGGCGTTCCCAGGCCAGTGTGGAGATGTAATCACCCCACCTGTACCTCGGTCTGCCCCGTGGTCTCTTCCCAGTTGGATGTGCCTGGAAAACCTCCCTCGGGAGGCGACCAGGAAGCATCCTTACTAGATGCCCGAACCACCTCAACTGGCTCCTTTCTACGCGAAGGAGCAGCGGCTCTACTCCGAGTCTCTCACGAGTGACTGAGCTTCTCACCCTATCCCTCTGGGAGATACCAGCCACCCTCCTGAGGAAACTCATTTCGGCCGCTTGTATTCGCGATCTCGTCCTTTCGGTCATTACCCATTGCTCATGGCCATAGGTGAGGATAGGAACGAAGACTGATCGGTAGATCGAGAGCTTTGCCTTCTGGCTCAGCTCTCTTTTGGTTACAACGGTGCGCCAAAGTGCACCCAATACCGCTCCCGCTGCACCTATTCTCCTGTCAATCTCACGCTCCATCCTCCCCTCACTCGAGAACAAGACCCCGAGATACTTGAACTCCTTCACTTGGGATAAGGACTCCCTCCCTACTTGGAGTAGACAATCCACCGGTTTCCTGCTAAGAACCATGGCCTCAGATTTGGAGGTGCTGATCCTCATCCCAGCCGCTTCACATTCTGCTGCAAACCGATCCAGTGAGTGCTGAAGGTCACATACTGATGACGCAAACAGGACCACATCATCTGCAAACAGCAGCGATTCAATCCTGAGCCCACCATACTGAAACCCCTCCCCTCCATGACTACGCCTTGAAATCCTGTCCATGAAAATCACAAACAGGATGGGTGACAAAGCGCAGCCCTGGCGGAGGCCAACACCCACTGAGAACAGGCTTGACTTTGTACCGAGAATCCGGACACAGCTCTTGCTTTGGGAGTAGAGAGATTGGATGGCCCTCAACAGTGACCCCCGCACCCCATACTCCCGCAGCACCCCCCACAGTATTTCCCGAGGGACCCGATCATATGCCTTCTCCAAATCTACAAAACACATGTAGACCGGATGGGCATACTCCCAAGCCCCCTCCAGGATCCTTGCAAGAGTGAAAAGCTGGTCCGTTGTTCCACGACCAGGGCGGAATCCGCATTGTTCCTCTTCAATCTGAGGTTCGACTATCGGCCGAACCCTCCTTTCCAGCACCTTGGAGTAGACTTTCCCAGGGAGGCTGAGTAATGTGATACCCCTGTAATTGGCACACACCCTCTGGTCACCCTTTTTGAACAGGGGCACCACCACCCCCGTTTGCCACTCCTCAGGCACTGTCCCAGACTTCCACGCAATGTTGAAAAGACGTGTCATCCATGACAGCCCCTCAACACCCAGAGCCTTTAGCATTTCTGGACGGATCTCATCAACCCCTGGGGCTTTGCCACTGCGGAGATGTTTGACTACCGCAGTGACTTCCTCCAGGGAGATTGATGTTTGCCGTCCTTCATCCTCCAGCTCTGTCTCTACCATTGAGGGTGTAGTTGGGTTAAGAAGTTCCTCAAAGTGTTCTTTCCACCGCCCGATCACCTCCTCAGTTGAGGTCAGCAATGTCCCACCCTTACTGTACACAGCTTGGATGGACCCACGCTTCCCCCTCCTGAGGCGCCGGATTGTTTGCCAGAAACGCTTTGGTGCCGACTGAAAGTCCTTCTCCATGGCTTCTCCGAATTCCTCCCACACCCGCTGCTTTGCCTCCGCTACAGCCGAGGCTGCCGTCCTCTTGGCCTGTCGATACCTCGCAACTGAGTCCGGAGTCTCACAGGCTAACATAGCCCGGAAGGCCTCCTTCTTCAGCCGGACGGCTTCCCTGACCACCTGTGTCCACCACGAAGTCCGAGGGTTGCCGCCCCTTGAGGCACCAATGACCTTGAGGCCACAACTCTCAACCGCAGCTTCGGCAATAGAAGCTTTGAACAATGACCACTCTGGCTCAATGCCCCCAGCCTCCACAGAGATGCCCGAAAAATTCCGCCGGAGGTGTGAGTTGAAGGTCTCCCGGACAGGGGCATCCACCAGACGTTCCCAGTTCACCCGCACTACACGTTTGGGCTTACCAGGTCTGTCCAGAGGCTTCCCCCGCCATCTTACCCAACTCACCACCAGATGGTGATCGGTTGACAGCTCTGCCCCTCTCTTCACCCGAGTGTCCAAAACATGCGGCCTCAGGCCAGATGATACGATAACAAAATCAATCATTGACCTTCGGCCTAAGGTACTCTGGTACCATGTACACTTATGAGCATCCTTATGTTTGAACATGGTGTTTGTTATGGCCAATCCATGACTAGCACAGAAATCCAATAACAAAACCCCACTCCGGTTCAGATCAGGTAGGCCGTTCATCCCCAACACGCCCCTCCAAGTTTCCCCATCGTTACCCACGTGTGCGTTGAAATCTCCCAGGAGGACTATAGAGTCCCCTTCAGGAGCCCCATGCAGGACTCCATCCAGGGTGTGCAAGAAGGCGGGATATTCCGAACTGTTGTTTGGTGCATAGGCACAAACAACAGTCAGAGTTTTCCCTCCCATGACCCTAAGGCGTAGGGAGGCGACCCTCTCGTCCACCGGGGTAAACTCCAACAAAGCGGCACTCAGCCGGGGACTTGTGAGTATCCCCACACCCGCCCGGCGCCTCACACCCTGAGCAACTTCAGAGAAGGAAAGAGTCCAACCCCTATCCAGGAGTTTAGTTCCAGAGCCAGTGCTGTGCGTAGAGGTAAGCCCCACCAGATCTAATTGGTAGCGCTCCACCTCCCGCACAAGCTCAGGCTCCTTCCCCCCCAGAGAAGTGACATTCCACGTCCCCAAAGCCAGTCTCTGTTGGCTGGGTTTGGTCCGTCGATGCCCCCTGCCTTCACTGCCGCCTAACTGGCAGTGCACCCGACCCCAGTGGTTCTTCCCGTAGGTGGTGGGTCCGCGGGAAGGAGAAGTGGCCACGTTGCTTTTTCGGGCAATGCCCGACCGGGCTCCGTGGCTAACCCGGCCACCAGGCGCTCGCTTACGGGCCCTCTTTCCAGGCCTAGCTCCGGAAAGGGGCCCCGGGCTTCCTCCGGGCAGGGTATCCTCACTTCTAGTTTGTTTGTCCATTGAAGTCTTTGAACTACTATATCTACTCTGACTATATCTATATAGTGACTATATCTATATCTACTATATCTACTCTGACTATATCTATATAGTGACTATATCTATATCTACTATATCTACTATATCTACTCTGACTATATCTATATAGTGACTATATCTATATCTACTATATCTACTATAGCTACTCTGACTATATCTATATCTACTCTGACTATATTTATATAGTGACTATATACCTATATCTACTATATCTACTCTGACTATATCTATATAGTGACTATATCTATATTTTATATATATACCCGTCTGTCTACCTGTCTGTCTGTCTGCCTGCCTGTCTGTCTACCCATCTGTCTACCTGTCTGTCTGTCTATCTGTCTGTCTGTCTGTCTGCCTGCCTGTCTGCCTGTCTACCTGTCTGTCTGCCTGTCTGTCTGCCTGCCTGTCTGCCTGTCTACCTGTCTGTCTGCCTGTCTGTCTGCCTGTCTACCTGTCTGTCTGCCTGTCTACCTGTCTGTCTGCCTGACTGCCTGCCTGCCTGTCTGCCTGCCTGTCTGCCTGCCTGTCTACCTGTCTGTCTGCAGAGGATCCCGTCTGTCTCTCTGGGTTTTGGTCTTCAGTATTTTGGTCGTAGTCTCCACGGAGTCCTGGACCTGAACTCCGACGGCCTGGTGGACCTGTCTGTGGGCGCCCTGGGGGGCGTGGTCACTCTCTGGTGAGTCAACCAATCAGCACTCACCACCTGGGCAGTAAGGTCAGGGCTGGGTGTGTGTGTTTAGTCATGTGTGTGTGTGTGTGTGTG
>CM051010.1:29007360-29014860 GCA_027704905.1 Muraenolepis orangiensis
TTCCTCTCCCACTCACACAACCTGCTGCTGTCCAGCATCCTCGTCAAGGTAACTGTTACCATGACGACCACCAGGCCACACCACAGAAACTGTTATCAGCAAAAGGGAAAAAGAGGTGATGGACTATGTGCTTTACAGACATTTCACAGTGACATCATTGAATAGTTATAAATATAAAAAAAGACAGATAAGATCAAATAACATGTTTAAAAGGAGAATAATTAAAAATGTAGAGTCATATAGAGGGGGGGGGTTAGCAGGGGAAAGCCAGGTTGAGGGACGGTAGGGTGGTTGTTTGAAGGATGGTAGGGTGGTTGTTTGAAGGATGGTAGGGTGGTTGTTTGAAGGATGGTAGGGTGGTTGTTTGAAGGATGGTAGGGTGGTTGTTTGAAGGATGGTAGGGTGGTTGTTTGAAGGATGGTAGGGTGGTTGTTTGAAGGATGGTAGGGTGGTTGTTTGAAGGATGGTAGGGTGGTTGTTTTTAGGATGGTAGGGTGGTTGTTTGAAGGATGGTAGGGTGGTTGTTTGAAGGATGATAGGGTGGTTGTTTAAAGGATGGTAGGGTGGTTGTTTGAAGGATGGTAGGGTGGTTGTTTGAAGGATGGTAGGGTGGTTGTTTGAAGGACGGTAGGGTGGTTGTTTGAAGGAGGGTAGGGTGGTTGTTTGAAGGATGGTAGGGTGGTTGTTTGAAGGATGGTAGGGTGGTTGTTTGAAGGAGCTCAGTCCTGGGGATGTGATATGGATAATGTAATTTAATAAAATGACATCAAATGTAATACAATTTAATATAATTGTATGTAATGTTATATCATTTAATGAAACGTAATTTAATATCATGTAATAAACAATTCAATAATAATTTATTAATAATAATAAATCAAATAAATAATTTTATACAAGCACTGTCTAGTGGGTTTTTTTCTCTCGCAGCCCAAAGGTTGTGGGTTCAATCCCCCACTACCCATAAGCACTGTTGGCTATGGAGAAAAGTGTCCACTAAATGAGTAAATCTAAATGGAGGAAATAGGGTATATACATGTATGTATATATATATACAAAGAGGAACATATATAGGTAACATAGTGAGGTGTATTCATAACATGAGACTCCTCCTCCAGGACCAATCCCACCTCCAGTTAGAGTGTCAGGCTGAGCTGGCCAATCAGAGGAGGTGTAACATCAGCGCTCCGTTCATGAGGTCCAAGGCCCAGGTGGGTTCAGCAACACTCACCTTTGTATATACTTATTATATATTTATACTTATAAACATCGCCGTATTGTCTTTCCTTCCAGCTGTCCTTCCATGTTGAGTTTGAGTTCAGTCCGCTGGTCTTCCTGGATCACCTGGAGGTTGTCATAGAAACCAGCAGGTGAAGCCTGTCTCCGCCCCATCATCTCATAACATTAAGAACTACAGACAGAAATAACTGTGTGTGTGTGTGTGTGTGTGTGTGTGTGTGTGTGTGTGTGTGTGTGTGTGTGTGTGTGTGTGTGTGTGTGTGTGTGTGTGTGTGTGTGTGTGTGTGTGTGTGTGTGTGTGTGTGTGTGTGTGTGTTGAACAGTGAGGGTGTTGAAAGGAATCCAGCAGACAACGTGAACCATCTCTACCTTCCTCTGAAGTACGAAGTGGACCTCCTGTTCACCAGGTAACCTTACACACCTGTTCACCAGGTAACCTTACACACCTGTTCACCAGGTAACCTTACACACCTGTTCACCAGGTAACCTTACACACCTCTCAATCAGGTAACCTTACACACCTGTTCACCAGGTAACCTTACACACCTGTTCACCAGGTAACCTTACACACCTGTTCACCAGGTAACCTTACACACCTGTTCACCAGGTAACCTTACACACCTCTCAACCAGGTACCCTTACACACCTGTTCACCAGGTAACCTTACACACCTGTTCACCAGGTAACCTTACACACCTGTTCACCAGGTAACCTTACACACCTGTTCACCAGGTAACCTTACACACCTGTTCACCAGGTAACCTTACACTATCTCACACACAAATGTTGTATTTTGTCTCTAGGCACCCTGACTTTCATCATTTTGACATCTCTTCCTCACACTCTTCATCACCCTCATCATCCTTATCCCTGGACGCCAACCTTACCTACCAGGTGAGAAGCGTGTTGCTCCGCTCCCTTTCTCTATAGGTGTCATTAGGACTGATGCTGTGGTCTCCTGTGGTCTCCTTGGCTTGCCCTGTGGGCGAACACATGGAGCGTTGTGATTGGTTGAGCTCCTGGTTGCAGGTCCAGAACCTGGCTGTGTTCCCAGTGTCAGACCTTCTTCTGCTCCTGAACGTCTGGGCTGAGACCTTCTCCGGCACCCTGCTGCTCAACATCACCCACTACAGCACCCAGCCGGTACTACAGCTATAGACACACTTCAGCACCTTATATCTTATTAATCAGAGTTGTGTTCTACTGTAATATATTATTATTATATTATTAATCAGAGTTGTATTCTACTGCCCCCTGCAGGCGGGTGCTGGTCACTGCAGTCTGCCGCCACACAGAACTCACAGTATGGAGATCGAGGAGGACCTGACACACACACCACAGCTGGTAACACACACACGTATACACACCCACACACACACCCACACACACACACCACAGCTGGTAACACACGTATACACACCCACACACACACCCACACACACACACACCACAGCTGGTAACACACACGTATACACACCCACACACACACCCACACATGTGTGTGTGTGTGTGTGTGTGTGTGTGTGTGTGTGTGTGTGTGTGTGTGTGTGTGTGTGTGTGTGTGTGTGTGTGTGTGTGTGTGTGTGTGTGTGTGTGTGTGTGTGTGTGTGTGTGTGTGTGTGTGTGTGTGTAGAACCGTTCTAACAGCAGAAGTGTGGCTGTTGGCTGCAGACTGACTGTAGCAGCCAGGAGCACTGTGGAGGTCAGGATCACAGGGAGACTACAGCACCACACTCTGGCCACCGTGAGTTACTACACATCATCACATATAATATAATGTATATATATATTGATATATATATATATATATATATATATAAGACGCACCAAGACTACAGCACCACACCGTGAGTAACTACACATCAAATATATAATAATAATAATAATAATTATTATTATTATTATTATTATTATTATTATTATTTTTTTTTTTTTTTAAATTATATTAGATATATATAATACTAATTATTATATTATATATATATATCACTGATTCTTGAGACTGTGGCAAAAAAGTGCTAATCTGTTGAAAATTAAAGATATTATCTGATTTTAAAAAATGAGCCACTTTGTGGACTAGTTACAATCCCAGACTAGTGAAGCACAATGGAGCAGTGGCAGAGCTCATCAAACGTTATGAAGACAAACTAAAGAGTGAAACAACCACACGTGTGCTGGGTTCAGAACCAGGTACACGTGTGCTGGGTTCAGAACCAGGTACACGTGTGCTGGGTTCAGAACCAGGTACACGTGTGCTGGGTTCAGAACCAGGTACACGTGTGCTGGGTTCAGAACCAGTACAGGCCGTTCTGATCAGATGTACTACACAAAAGAAAAGAAAGCCGGATTTTGTACAATATCAGAATCCAAACGACAGGATGCTTCTGCCATCTGGACTCACATGGAACCGGTCCTCAGAGAGATTTGTGTACATTTCCAAAAGTAAATACAATTTTACTTTTGGTCAGATGGCCCCAGCAAGAAGTACAAAAACAGAAAGAACTTCTCTCTCTGCAATGTCCCTCGGCTTCCAGAGATCACCCTGGAACTTCTTTGCCACTTCACATGGGAAAGGACCACAGACAGCCTTGTACTGCAGGGAATCACATTCTGGATGGCAGGATCTTCCAAGAGATGGTCGGGAGAAACCTTTGCAGTACTCAGCTTTATTATATTTCTCAAGGGGACATGCAACAAGAAGAATCCACCAGGTCACACTTACAGAAACAGCATCCATTGCAGATCGTTGTCATGTTTCAGCAGTGAGCCACAGACGTGCCAGTGTTTCTGCAGTGAGCCACAGACGTGCCAGTGTTTCTGCAGTGAGCCACAGACGTGCCAGTGTTTCTGCAGTGAGCCAAAGACGTGCCAGTGTTTCAGCAGTGAGCCAAAGACGTGCCAGTGTTTCTGCAGTGAGCCAAAGACGTGCCAGTGTTTCTGCAGTGAGCCAAAGACGTGCCAGTGTTTCTGCAGTGAGCCAAAGACGTGCCAGTGTTTCTGCAGTGAGCCACAGACGTGCCAGTGTTTCTGCAGTGAGCCAAAGACGTGCCAGTGTTTCAGCAGTGAGCCACAGACGTGCCAGTGTTTCAGCAGTGAGCCAAAGACGTGCCAGTGTTTCTGCAGTGAGCCAAAGACGTGCCAGTGTTTCAGCAGTGAGCCACAGACGTGCCAGTGTTTCTGCAGTGAGCCACAGACGTGCCAGTGTTTCTGCAGTGAGCCACAGACGTGCCAGTGTTTCTGCAGTGAGCCAAAGACGTGCCAGTGTTTCAGCAGTGAGCCACAGACGTGCCAGTGTTTCAGCAGTGAGCCAAAGACGTGCCAGTGTTTCTGCAGTGAGCCAAAGACGTGCCAGTGTTTCTGCAGTGAGCCAAAGACGTGCCAGTGTTTCTGCAGTGAGCCAAAGACGTGCCAGTGTTTCTGCAGTGAGCCACAGACGTGCCAGTGTTTCTGCAGTGAGCCACAGACGTGCCAGTGTTTCAGCAGTGAGCCACAGACGTGCCAGTGTTTCAGCAGTGAGCCACAGACGTGCCAGTGTTTCAGCAGTGAGCCAAAGACGTGCCAGTGTTTCTGCAGTGAGCCAAAGACGTGCCAGTGTTTCTGCAGTGAGCCAAAGACGTGCCAGTGTTTCAGCAGTGAGCCAAAGACGTGCCAGTGTTTCTGCAGTGAGCCAAAGACGTGCCAGTGTTTCTGCAGTGAGCCACAGACGTGCCAGTGTTTCTGCAGTGAGCCACAGACGTGCCAGTGTTTCTGCAGTGAGCCAAAGACGTGCCAGTGTTTCTGCAGTGAGCCAAAGACGTGCCAGTGTTTCTGCAGTGAGCCAAAGACGTGCCAGTGTTTCTGCAGTGAGCCAAAGACGTGCCAGTGTTTCTGCAGTGAGCCAAAGACGTGCCAGTGTTTCTGCAGTGAGCCAAAGACGTGCCAGTGTTTCAGCAGTGAGCCACAGACGTGCCAGTGTTTCTGCAGTGAGCCACAGACGTGCCAGTGTTTCTGCAGTGAGCCACAGACGTGCCAGTGTTTCTGCAGTGAGCCACAGACGTGCCAGTGTTTCTGCAGTGAGCCACAGACGTGCCAGTGTTTCAGCCCGACAACATTTCAGTTGACTGAAAACACGAGTGTGCAGACGAATGTTGAACCTGTTGAATCGCAATTGAAAGGAAAGAGGGCCTTTGGCAACACTGGTTAAAGAAATGGAGCAGGAACCCCAGAGTGGTCCTGATGGGACACATGTCTGCTGGTGTCCTTCACCGTGGAGATTGTCATTGTCATTTATGACCACAAGTCATCAAGATGTTCAAGTGTAGTCTTTCCACCCTCATGGGAAGATATTTTGGTCAAACTGATGGAGCCATCATCACCGGGTCGTGCAAGCAGGACGAGGGAGATCTACCACCCGTCTGCTGAAGTCATGGATTTCATAGAGGGGGACCATATTAATCGTCTACTCCCTGAGAAAGCTGACGATTGAAGATTTTAAAGCCAAAAATGGAGACATTGCAGTTGTACTGGATTCTTATTGTTGACAAGTGACATGACAATTAGTGTTCAATTAAGTTGTTAAGCAAGAAGGCTTTGACTAGAGGGGGAAAAGGTTGAATGGTTTGTTGTAATTAAGCCACCGTCCCCACCGTCAGGTCTGTCACCCGTCAGAGGGAACGTCTTTTGTTTTAAATTAAAATGTTTACACTCGGTTCCTCCAATGCAGTTGATTTATAAATATATGTATATATATATGTATATATATATATGTATATATGTATATATATATATATACATGCATACATATATATATATATATATATGTATATTCAAGATTCAAGATTCAAGATGACTTTATTTATCCCGAGGGAAATTAAGGAAATATGTATATATATATATACGTATATATATATATATGTATATATATATATACGTATATATATATGTATATATACATATATGTATATATACATATATATATACGTATATATATATATATATATACGTATATATATATGTATATATACATATATGTATATATACATATATATATATGTATATGTATATATATATATATATATATGAGCAGAATATATATATTTGAGCAGAATGTTGGAGGAAAGAGGGGTGAATGTGGTGGTTTTCAAATGATCTCTTTGACCTCTGACCTCAGAAGGTGAAGTTTCGATCTCTGGAGATGCTGACCTCTTCATATCTCCAGCTGGACCTCAACAGTAGCTTGTTCCTAGAGGAGGACCGACCCACCAGACTGGTACCCTATCATCTATCATCTATCATCTATCATCTATCTCTCTGTCTACCATCTATCATCTGTCTACCACTATCTATCATCTATCTCTCTGTCTACCATCTATCATCTGTCTACCACTATCTATCAACTATCTCTCTGTCTACCATCTATCATATATCATCTATCTCTCTGTCTACCATCTACCATCTATCTCTCTGTCTACCATCTATCATCTGTCTACCACTATCTATCATCTATCTCTCTGTCTACCATCTATCATCTGTCTACCACTATCTATCAACTATCTCTCTGTCTACCATCTATCATCTATCTCTCTGTCTACCACTATCTATCATCTATCTCTCTGTCTACCATCTATCATCTGTCTACCACTATCTATCAACTATCTCTCTGTCTATCATCTATCATCTATCTCTCTGTCTATCATCTATCAACTATCTCTCTGTCTATCATCTATCATCTATCTCTCTGTCTATCATCTATCAACTATCTCTCTGTCTATCATCTATCATCTATCTCTCTGTCTATCATCTATCATCTATCTCTCTGTCTACCATCTATCATCTGTCTACCACTATCTATCAACTATCTCTCTGTCTATCATCTATCATCTATCTCTCTGTCTATCATCTATCAACTATCTCTCTGTCTATCATCTATCATCTATCTCTCTGTCTATCATCTATCATCTATCTCTCTGTCTACCATCTATCATCTGTCTACCACTATCTATCATCTATCTCTCTCTCTCTGTCAATCATCTATCACTCTATCCATCCATCCATCTATCTGTCTCTCTCTCTCTCTGTCGGTCTCTTGATGTCATGTGACAGCATCACATGACCTCCTGGTCCTGCAGGTGGTGCTGGGGGTGAGGAAAGAGGTGGACTATCAGCTCCCCCTGCTGGTGGTGCTGGGCAGCGTGCTGGGAGGACTGGTGCTGCTGGCCCTGCTGGTGCTGCTCCTGTGGAGGGTGGGACTCACACACACTCTCACACACACTCACACACACA
>CM051010.1:29017360-29027360 GCA_027704905.1 Muraenolepis orangiensis
TCTAACCCCTACCTGCTCCTTAATGACCCGTCTCTGTACCGTCTAACCCCTACCTGCTCCTTAATGACCCGTCTCTGTACCGTCTAACCCCTACCTGCTCCTTAATGACCCGTCTCTGTACCGTCTAACCCCTACCTGCTCCTTAATGACCCGTCTCTCTACCGTCTAACCCCTACCTGCTCCTTAATGACCCGTCTCTGTACCGTCTAACCCCTACCTGCTCCTTAATGACCCGTCTCTGTACCGTCTAACCCCTACCTGCTCCTTAATGACCTGTCTATGTACTGTCTAACCCCTACCTGCTCCTTAATGACCTGTCTCTGTACTGTCTAACCCCTACCTGCTCCTTAATGACCTGTCTATGTACTGTCTAACCCCTACCTGCTCCTTAATGACCTGTCTCTGTACTGTCTAACCCCTACCTGCTCCTTAATGACCTGTCTCTGTACTGTCTAACCCCTACCTGCTCCTTAATGACCTGTCTAACCCCTACCTGCTCCTTAATGACCTGTCTAACCCCTACCTGCTCCTTAATGACCTGTCTAACCCCTACCTGCTCCTTAATGACCCGTCTCTGTACCGTCTAACCCCTACCTGCTCCTTAATGACCCGTCTCTGTACCGTCTAACCCCTACCTGCTCCTTAATGACCTGTCTCTGTACTGTCTAACCCCTACCTGCTCCTTAATGACCCGTCTCTGTACTGTCTAACCCCTACCTGCTCCTTAATGACCCGTCTCTGTACCGTCTAACCCCTACCTGCTCCTTAATGACCCGTCTCTGTACCGTCTAACCCCTACCTGCTCCTTAATGACCTGTCTCTGTACTGTCTAACCCCTACCTGCTCCTTAATGACCCGTCTCTGTACCGTCTAACCCCTACCTGCTCCTTAATGACCCGTCTCTGTACCGTCTAACCCCTACCGACCCGTCTCTGTACTGTCTAACCCCTACTTGCTCCTATTTGAGTGAAAACAGAAGCTAGACTGTGTTTCAGTACTTTTAATCAGGCATCTTTCTCCAGAAATCAAAACATTTGACAGACAAATATAAAGGAAACTCTTTGGCCTCGATTTCATCCAAAGCAACCAAAAGCCCAAAAGGAAAACATCTGAACCCTGAAATCCATAAATGTTAAACCCAGCGGGTTAGAAGCTCCTTCTCTTCCTGTCCGACAGTCTTCGGACACAAGCTCTCAAAACAGTCCATGATGTCTGTAATGTTTGAGATATTCCATGTTTAACACGTCGTCCGTCCAAAAGTAAAACCCAATCGTCTTTCTCGCCCACAACCACACACTCATATCAAATAAAATCCCCACAGTCCTTAAATTAAACACTTTAAAATATGGATTAGAAAATTAAAAACATTACCAAAAAAAGTACAGATTCTGTCCAGCAGTGTCCCTCCTATCGTCATCACTCAGTCGGGCTCAACGAGAACAACCTCCTCGTCTATCGGACTGGCAGTCGCTCATCTCGTCGGCCGACCAACGACCCGGGCACCACGTAAAGGCGTGTGGGGAACCATGTTCAGAGGAGCGCCACCAACTCCTCCAGGCTGAGGGAGGTGTTCAGAGGAGCTCTACCAACTCCTCCAGGCTGAGGGAGGTGTTCAGTGGAGCTCTACCAACTCCTCCAGGCTGAGGGAGGTGTTCAGTGGAGCTCTACCAACTCCTCCAGGCTGAGGGAGGTGTTCAGAGGAGCTCTACCAACTCCTCCAGGCTGAGGGAGGTGTTCAGTGGAGCTCTACCAACTCCTCCAGGCTGAGGGAGGTGTTCAGTGGAGCTCTACCAACTCCTCCAGGCTGAGGGAGGTGTTCAGTGGAGCTTTACCAACTCCTCCAGGCTGAGGGAGGTGTTCAGTGGAGCTCTACCAACTCCTCCAGGCTGAGGGAGGTGTTCAGTGGAGCTCTACCAACTCCTCCAGGCTGAGGGAGGTGTTCAGTGGAGCTCTACCAACTCCTCCAGGCTGAGGGAGGTGTTCAGTGGAGCTCTACCAACTCCTCCAGGCTGAGGGAGGTGTTCAGTGGAGCTCTACAAACTCCTCCAGGCTACGGGGGATCTGGCGGCGGTAGCTGATGCGGTGCTGACGGACAGCCCGGGCCGCTAAGCACTTGAGGCTCATCTTGATCTGAGTCTTCAGGAGGATCTCCGACACACCCGTGGTGCTGCGGTCCAGCGGCGTCTTCTGCTGCTTGTTGGTCATGTCCGTGTGGGCGCCCGCCTCCACCAGGCCGATGATGATGGCGTGCAGCGTGAGGAAGTCGCTGATGGGCCGGTGGTACTGCACGATGACGTGCAGCGGGCTGTTCCCCTCACGGTCCACCGCGTTGACGTCAGCTCCGCAGTCCAGCAGCAGCTTGGTGACCTGGGAGCTGGGGAAGCCGCACACGTCGTTGGTGTGGAAGTCGTCCACCGGCGTGCTGGAGCTGATGGCGAGGTGCAGCAGGGAGGAGCCCTCCCGGGACCGGGGGTCCAGACGCACCAGCGTGTAGATCTGCTTGTTGATGCGGGCTCGCTCCTCCTCGCCGCATGCCGTCTTGGCGGAGATGCAGACCAGGTAGAGGAAGGTGAACAGGTTTGACTCGTAGTTGTCGGCGGCCTGGGGTCGCTCCGCCTCCGGCGCCGCCTCCATGCGGACGGCGCTTCGGCGGATCTCCAGCACGCTGCAGGCCAGCACCTGCTCCACGGCGGAGGCCCGGGGCGCCTCCTTCAGGTGCACCATCTGAGAGAAGACCTGGGCGAAGCGCAGCAGGTCCTTGTGCGTGTTGCGGTTGCCCTTCTGGCGCAGCCGCAGCGCGTGCAGCCACAGCTCGATGCAGCGGTCGAACTCCATGTTGTCGGCGTAGACAGCGCCGCGGTAGATGATGGGGTGGGACACGTCGATGTTGTCCGAGCCCAGGATTCGCTCCCGGACCATCAGCCCCTCCATGTGCAGGACGTCCCGGTCGTGACGCACCGCCTCCAGCTCCTGCGGTGTGAGACACTCTCGCCGGCCGCCGTAGGCCCGGACCGGCGCGGCGGCGGGCTCCTTGGGGACGGGCCTGGCGGGGTCTCGGTGGCGCTCCAGCATGGCGAGGCGCAGGTAGTGGTAGGTCTTCTGGATGTCGTAGTTCTCCCGGTCATTGGCGAAGGAGGCGCCCAGCAGCTCCAGGGCCTCGATGCGGCTGGCGGCGTCGCAGTCGGCGTGGGCCAGCAGCAGCTCCACCACGTCCGCCTTGCAGCTCTCCGCCGCCACCTTCAGCGCCGTCATGCCGTGGCCGTTGACCGCCATGGCGGCCCGGCGGCCCACCAGCGCCCGGACAATGTCCGGGTGGCCCGCCTCGGCGGCGAAATGCAGCGCGGTGGCGCCGCAGTGGGCCTTGGCGTCCGGGTCGGCGCCACGCTCCAGCAGGAAGCCCACCACGTCGGCGTGTCCTTTGTAGGCGGCGATCATCAGGCAGGTGTTGTGGTACTTGTTGGTGATGCCCATGTCCGCCTGGTTCTCCACCAGGAAGCGGACGATGTCCAGACGCCCGTCAAAGCAGGCGGCCCTCAGGGGGGTGGAGTTGGTGACGGTGGTGTGGTTCACTTTGGCACGATGACCCACCAGCAGGCGCACCACCTCCAAGTGCCCCGCGCCCGCCGCACACCACAGGGCTGTGGCCCCGTCGATGACATAGCTGGGAGGGGCAGAGGTCAGAGGTCAGCAGCATCCAACACAACAGGGCTAACTCTAGAACTACAACAGGGCGAACTACAGAAGAACAACAGGGCTGTCTGTAGGACCACAACAGGGCTGTCTGTAGGACCACAACAGGGCTGTCTGTAGGACTACAACAGGGCTGTCTGTAGGACTACAACAGGGCTGTCTGTAGGACCACAACAGGGCTGTCTGTAGGACCACAACAGGGCTGTCTGTAGGACTACAACAGGGCTGTCTGTAGGACTACAACAGGGCTGTCTGTAGGACCACAACAGGGCTGTCTGTAGGACTAGTAGCGGTACTCACCCGTCGAAGCGGACCGTCCCGGTCTGCTCCGGGTCCACCCGGTAGTGCTCCAGGAGGAGCCGGACCACCTTGACGTGTCCGTTCCTGGCGGCGATGATGAGGGGCGTCGACCGCTGGCCGGACAGCTCGGTGACGTGACCAAGCAGGAAGCGGGTCTCCGCTTCCGGGTGGTTCAGCAGCAGGGCGGCCAGGGTCAGCACGCGGCCCTCGCTGGCCGCCTTGTACACGTACCCGGCCAGGGACTCCATCGGAGGGCCCCCGGCACCGGAACCGGAACCAGTACCTCGGTGGGACAATGTCCACGGTGTGCGCTCCCCAGCGAGCCGCCTCCCATGAAGAGACCTTCAGGACACCGCCGGGTTCACATGGACCTGGCGGCAGAGTCCCGGCGGTGGAGTCCTGGAGGTCCTGGGGGTCCTGGGGGTCCTGGGTTAGCGACCGGGGACCCGGGGACAGACCACCGGGCTACCGCTCACCAACCTCCACTTCACACCGCCCTCCGTGCAGTAGCAGGCCTGTGAGGGAAACCCCAACCACCACGCATCGTTCTCGGTTGATTACCACTGAGATGCGGATCTTCTTAAATGTTTTATCGGTTCCAAAACTCGTTTCTCTTGAACCAAAACTGCTCGGGGTTCACCTTGTTGCTAACCAGTGACTCGCCGGATGTGTCCTGCAGTGAAACCGCTCCGACGAGGAACTGCGGTCAAATACTTTGGTCCGCGCGTTATTATTAACAATAATAAAGTCTTTGATGCCAAAAGCTTTGTGAAATATGTTAGACTATGTATATTTTTCATATGTTATTAAATGTCTATGTGTATGGTATATCGATTGTTGTCAGAAACCTGTGGTGTGGCGTGCTTCTGTAAATGCATATCAATTCATGGGTCAGTTGTCAATACACAATCAGTGTATGGATACTCTAGTTATTTATACAACTCACTACTAAAAGTGGGTAGTAGTTTTTACTGGGTAGTAATTAAGTAATAGAAAATGCCGACGTTGGACCAAATAACAGACAATGGGCGCCCCCTGCTGGTTAGTCACGCTTTATTTAGCATCACATTTGAATCCATGGAATAGGCAGATACAAATGCATTCGTATCCTGGTCATGGCTTCCTTCAGGTCCTCAGAACGACCTGAAGAATCAGTACCCGGCCCTCCCTGACATGAGAGTAGATAGATCTAGAACACCTAGAAACAACCTCTAGACCAGAATGGGTTCATGTCTTCATATAAAATCACAAGAATGAAGATCCTCATCAAGAACACATTGCTTCTAACTACACACACGTGTGTGTGTGTGTGTGTGTGTGTGTGTGTGTGTGTGTGTCAGTCGTTCGGCTCGATCACACACTGCTCGACGATCTCTCTCAGGTTGGGGTTCTCCATGGCTGCTGCTACCCGCTCCTTGTCGTTGATCTGTTTGTTAACTAGACACACAATAACTAGAGTTAACCAGACATAACGATAGTAAACCAGACGTAACTAGAGTTAAACTGACATAACTAGAGTAAACAAGACACAACTAGAGTTAACCAGATATAACTAGAGTTAAACTGACAACTACAGTTAACCAGACATAACTAGAGTAAACCAGACACAGCTAGAGTTAACCATACATAACTAGAGTTAACCAGGCATAACTAGAGTTAACTAGACATCGACAACTAGAGTTAACTAGACACAGACAACTAGAGTTAACCAGACATAACTCGAGTAAACCAGACATAACTAGAGTTACCCAGACATAACTAGAGTTAACAAGACATAACTAGACATAACTATTGTTAGCAACAGAGCGGACTCACTGTCTTCCTCGGTGGAGTGGGTTCCTTCAGAGATGTAGATCTCCAGCTGAAAAAATCAACAACAGAACTGTAACACAACAACAACCACGACGATGGATGGAACTCAGATTGATGAGGTCATACCTTGTGTTTGAAAGGTAAACAGCGCTGCAGTTTAACTTGTAAGCACAAACCTGCAGGAACACAAAGTGATGTCATCAGATACACGCCATAATCACTGGAAACAGGTGTTCCCATAACAGTCCAGACAGACAGAGAGAGAGACAGACAGACAGGCGCTGTACAGTACGGTGGTGTGTCAGTAGTGTGTAGGCAGGGGGGGGGGGTACCTATGAGGGTGGCCAGGGAGCAGTGGGGGACGGTGGGGGAGAATCTGATGATGATGAGGTACTCTTCGTCCCCGAGCTCCCGGACCTCGACGCAGCTCTCCGTCACCACCTCCAGCTCCTCCAGGGTGGAGGGCTTCTCCGGGTCACGGATGGACCGGATCACGTCTGCCCACAAACAGTAGTAGTATAGTATATAGTAGTCATGGTATGGTGTAGTATAGTATATAATAGTCATGGTATGGTGTAGTATAGTATATAGTAGTCATGGTATGGTGTAGTATAGTATATAGTAGTCATGGTATGGTGTAGTATAGTATATAGTAGTCATGGTATGGTGTAGTATAGTATATAGTAGTCATGGTATGGTGTAGTATAGTATATAGTAGTCATGGTATGGTGTAGTATAGTATATAGTAGTCATGGTATGGTGTAGTATAGTATATAGTAGTCATGGTATGGTGTAGTGTAGTATAGTATATAGTAGTCATGGTATGGTGTAGTATAGTATATAGTAGTCATAGTATGGTGTAGTATAGTATATAGTAGTCATAGTATGGTGTAGTATAGTATATAGTAGTCATGGTATGGTGTAGTATAGTATATAGTAGTCATGGTATGGTGTAGTATAGTATATAGTAGTCATGGTATGGTGTAGTATAGTATATAGTAGTCATGGTATGGTGTAGTATAGTATATAATAGTCATGGTATGGTGTAGTATAGTATATAGTAGTCATGGTATGGTGTAGTATAGTATATAGTAGTCATGGTATGGTGTAGTATAGTATATAGTAGTCATGGTATGGTGTAGTATAGTAGATAGTAGTCATGGTATGGTGTAGTATAGTATATAGTAGTCATGGTATGGTGTAGTATAGTATATAGTAGTCATGGTATGGTGTAGTATAGTATATAATAGTCATGGTATGGTGTAGTATAGTATATAGTAGTCATAGTATGGTGTAGTATAGTATATAGTAGTCATGGTATGGTGTAGTATAGTATATAGTAGTCATAGTATGGTGTAGTATAGTATATAGTAGTCATGGTATGGTGTAGTATAGTATATAGTAGTCATGGTATGGTGTAGTATAGTATATAGTAGTCATGGTATGGTGTAGTATAGTATATAGTAGTCATGGTATGGTGTAGTATAGTATATAGTAGTCATGGTATGGTGTAGTATAGTATATAGTAGTCATGGTATGGTGTAGTATAGTATATAGTAGTCATGGTATGGTGTAGTATAGTATATAGTAGTCATGGTATGGTGTAGTATAGTAGATAGTAGTCATGGTATGGTGTAGTATAGTATATAGTAGTCATGGTATGGTGTAGTATAGTATATAGTAGTCATGGTATGGTGTAGTATAGTATATAGTAGTCATGGTATGGTGTAGTATAGTATATAGTAGTCATGGTATGGTGTAGTATAGTATATAGTAGTCATGGTATGGTGTAGTATAGTATATAGTAGTCATGGTATGGTGTAGTATAGTATATAGTAGTCATGGTATGGTGTAGTATAGTATATAGTAGTCATGGTATGGTGTAGTATAGTAGATAGTAGTCATGGTATGGTGTAGTATAGTATATAGTAGTCATGGTATGGTGTAGTATAGTATATAGTAGTCATAGTATGGTGTAGTATAGTATATAGTAGTCATGGTATGGTGTAGTATAGTATATAGTAGTCATGGTATGGTGTAGTATAGTAGATAGTAGTCATGGTATGGTGTAGTATAGTATATAGTAGTCATGGTATGGTGTAGTATAGTAGATAGTAGTCATGGTATGGTGTAGTATAGTATATAGTAGTCATGGTATGGTGTAGTATAGTATATAGTAGTCATGGTATGGTGTAGTATAGTAGATAGTAGTCATGGTATGGTGTAGTATAGTCTAATAGTATTGTATGGTAAAGTATATATACAAAGTATAATGTATAGCATATATATAGTAAAGTATAGTATGATAGTATAATAGTAAATAGTAAATGCTCTTACCGTAAACCTCTAACGCTTTCTCCTCCATGTTAGAGTCATTCTTCTGATAGGAACACATAATATAATATAGATATCCTTAATTAACGCTTTAATTAACACCGTAGGTCGGACCGCTTCATGGTGGGTAACACTGGTACCACTGGTAGTATGAGTTAGCACTGGTAGTATGAGTTAGCACTGGTAGTATGAGTTAACACTGGTAGTATGAGTTAACACTGGTAGTATGAGTTAACACTGGTAGTATGAGTTAGCACTGGTAGTATGAGTTAGCACTGGTAGTATGAGTTAACACTGGTAGTATGAGTTAGCACTGGTAGTATTAGTTAACACTGGTAGTATTAGTAGTAGTAGTTCATTATAACCGAACCCTTGAGCAAGACAATCTAACCTCCAGTCTGTTTTCATCAACAGGATCCCAACCGCTTCCTGCTTCAGACTCAGACCGAAGCAAACGAAACACGAAATAACTAATACTCTTTATAAATGAGTTTACAATCATGTACAATCATTTAATAATTTATACAATAATTGGGCATTGTATTAAAAACATTATATATATATTTTTTTTCGGATCGTGTTATAATTTCTTCGAAACTACTTTTCGATTGAACGGCCTGGATTGGCTCACCCGCACGTGACCGCTGGTCTGTTGACGTCACGTGACCACGAAGTCTGACCGGTCACGTGACAGGGAGAGGAAGCTGCGTTACGCTGTTCCTCCTCACGAGACGTATCATGTGTGTTAAGAGATGAGGTCTAAGTAAGACGTGTTTAAAGAAGGACTTGTTCATCACTACTTGATGAACGCATCCTAACCGACCATGGGGACCCCCTCGGAGCCCAGGGAGAGGAGCGTCATGGAGGAGGTGGAGGAGAGGAGCTCCATGGAGGAGGAGGTGGAGGAGAGGAGCTCCATGGAGGAGGAGGTGGAGGAGAAGAGCTCCATGGAGGTGGTGGTGGTGTCTCCGGACCACCAGCTGCTCCGACAGGTCGGGGACGGGGCCCGGGTGGAGGTGTGTCCCGGGGCCCCGCTGCTGGGCTGCCTGGCGCCCCGCGGCGGGCAGCTGACCGTCGGGGGGACCCTCCCTGACGGCGGGGACCACCCGGGGGGCGCCGCCTCGCTGGACGGGTCCTACTCAGAGTAAACATGATATCATCTCTTCAGCTGGTTGATCAGTCATGTGTCTGCGGTTATTGTTGACTAGGTTATTGTTGACTAGGTTATTGTTGACTAGGTTATTGGTCACTAGGTTATTGTTGACTAGGTTATTGTTGACTAGGTTATTGGTCACTAGGTTATTGTTGACTAGGTTATTGTTGACTAGGTTATTGGTCACTAGGTTATTGGTCACTAGGTTATTGTTGACTAGGTTATTGTTGACTAGGTTATTGGTCACTAGGTTATTGGTCACTAGGTTATTGTTGACTAGGTTATTGTTGACTAGGTTATTGTTGACTAGGTTATTGGTCACTAGGTTATTGGTCACTAGGTTATTAGTCACTAGGTTATTGGTCACTAGGTTATTGGTCACTAGGTTATTAGTCACTAGGTTATTGGTCACTAGGTTATTGGTCACTAGGTTATTGTTGACTAGGTTATTGTTGACTAGGTTATTGTTGACTAGGTTATTGTTGACTAGGTTATTGGTCACTAGGTTATTGGTCACTAGGTTATTAGTCACTAGGTTATTGGTCACTAGGTTATTGGTCACTAGGTTATTGGTGACTCTTACCTGTTGAAGGTACTTCAACTCGCTTTGGACAAAAGCTTCTGATAAATGAATGTTATGTTATGTTTACGTCATCTTCAAATCCACCGGTTATCTTCACTTTGAGTTTGTCAAATGTGTCTCTGTGAATC
>CM051010.1:29032360-29074860 GCA_027704905.1 Muraenolepis orangiensis
CGGTTCAAGTCCCTGAAACACCTGGTCCCATACATGGACACTGTGTGTGTCCATGTATGGGACCAATAAAGAGGATTCAAACCTCCAGATTCAGATTTAGTAGCTGGATCATGTGTGTGTTGAGGACCATGGTGTGTGTGTGTGTGTGTGTTGAGGACCATGGTGTGTGTGTGTGTGTGTGTGTGTGTGTGTGTGTTGAGGACCATCGTGTGTGTGTGTGTGTGTGTGTGTGTGTGTGTGTGTGTGTGTGTGTGTGTGTTGAGGACCATCGTGTGTGTGTGTGTGTGTGTGTGTGTGTTGAGGACCAATCGTGTGTGTGTGTGTGTGTGTGTGTGTGTGTGTGTGTGTGTGTGTGTGTGTGTGTGTTGAGGACCATCGTGTGTGTGTGTGTGTGTGTGTGTGTGTGTGTGTGTGTGTGTGTGTGTGTTGAGGACCATCGTGTGTGTGTGTGTGTTGAGGACCAATCGTGTGTGTGTGTGTGTGTGTGTGTGTGTGTGTGTGTGTGTGTGTGTGTGTGTGTGTGTGTGTGTGTGTGTGTGTGTGTGTGTGTGTGTGTGTGTGTGTGTGTGTGTGTGTGTGTGTGTGTGTGTGTGTGTGTGTGTGTGTGTGTGTTGAGGACCATGGTGTGTGTGTGTGTGTGTGTTGAGGACCGTGTGTGTGTGTGTGTGTGTGTGTGTGTGTGTTGAGGACCATCGTGTGTGTGTGTGTGTGTGTGTGTGTTGAGGACCATCGTGTGTGTGTGTGTGTGTGTGTGTTGAGGACCAATCGTGTGTGTGTGTGTGTGTGTGTGTGTGTGTGTGTGTGTGTGTTGAGGACCATCGTGTGTGTGTGTGTGTGTGTGTGTGTGTGTGTGTGTGTGTGTGTGTGTGTGTGTGTGTGTGTTGAGGACCATCGTGTGTGTGTGTGTGTGTGTGTGTGTGTTGAGGACCAATCGTGTGTGTGTGTGTGTGTGTGTGTGTGTGTGTGTGTGTGTGTGTGTGTGTGTGTGTGTGTGTGTGTGTGTGTGTGTGTGTGTGTGTGTGTGTGTGTGTGTGTGTGTGTGTGTGTGTGTGTGTGTGTGTGTGTGTGTGTGTGTGTGTGTGTGTGTTGAGGACCATCGTGTGTGTGTGTGTGTGTGTGTGTGTTGAGGACCATCGTGTGTGTGTGTGTGTGTGTGTGTGTGTGTTGAGGACCATCGTGTGTGTGTGTGTGTGTGTGTGTGTGTTGAGGACCAATCGTGTGTGTGTGTGTTGAGGACCATTGTGTGTGTGTGTGTGTGTTGAGGACCATGGTGTGTGTGTGTGTTGAGGACCATGGTGTGTGTGTGTGTTGAGGACCATGGTGTGTGTGTGTGTTGAGGACCATGGTGCGTGTGTGTTGAGGACCATGGTGCGTGTGTGTTGAGGACCATGGTGTGTGTGTGTGTTGAGGACCATGGTGTGTGTGTGTTGAGGACCATGGTGTGTGTGTGTGTGTTGAGGACCATGGTGTGTGTGTGTTGAGGACCATGGTGTGTGTGTGTGTGTTGAGGACCATGGTGTGTGTGTGTTGAGGACCAGTCATCGTGTGTGTTTGGTTTCCCAGGCTGGGCTGAAGAACCGCCAGCTGGACACGGTGGACTTGTTCCTGAAGAGCAAAGATAACCTTCTCTCCCACAGCGACCCGTCTCCACCCCCCGCTGGAGCCCTGCTGGCACGTAAGGAGACCAGCAATCGCTCTGTACTCTGCTCACAGTGGGGTTGTCGTGGTAGTTGCCATTGTGATGTGTTGTCATGGTGATGTGGTGTTCTCATGGTTCCAGGTGTGCAGGAGGTGTGTCCAGCGCTGGACCTGCTGTGCTCCTCCATCAGAGACGGACACGCCGAGTCCAGACAGTTCTCAGAGCAGCTGCTGAGAATCACCCTGACCTTCCTCAGTACTCAGCTGAGGAAGGCCTGCTGTAGCACACAGCGTGAGAGAGACGCACACACACACACACACACACTCTCAAACACACACACACACCGTAACCGTTGTCAGGGTAACAGGTTATTATGGTGTCAGGGTAACGGGTTATTATGGTGTCAGGGTAACAGGTTATTATGGTGTCAGGGTAACAGGTTATAATGGTGTCAGGGTAACAGGTTATTATGGTGTCAGGGTAACAGGTTATTATGGTGTCAGGGTAACAGGTTATTATGGTGTCAGGGTAACAGGTTATTATGGTGTCAGGGTAACAGGTTATTATGTTGTCAGTGTAACAGGTTATAATGGGGACAGGTTGTCAGGGTAACGGGTTATTATGGTGTCAGGGTAACAGGTTATTATGTTGTCAGGGTAACAGGTTATTATGTTGTCAGGGTAACAGGTTATAATGGGGACAGGTTGTCAGGGTAACGGGTTATTATGGGGACAGGTTGTCAGGGTAACGGGTTATTATGGGGACAGGTTGTCAGGGTAACGGGTTATTATGGGGACAGGTTGTCAGGGTAACGGGTTATTATGGGGACAGGTTGTCAGGGTAACGGGTTATTATGGGGACAGGTTGTCAGGGTAACGGGTTATTATGGGGACAGGTTGTCAGGGTAACGGGTTATTATGGGGACAGGTTGTCAGGGTAACGGGTTATTATGGGGACAGGTTGTCAGGGTAACGGGTTATAATGGGGACAGGTTGTCAGGGTAACAGGTTATTATGGTGAGAGGTTGTCAGGGTAACAGGTTATTATGGTGAGAGGTTGTCAGGGTAACGTGTTATTATGGTCTGTGGTCAGAGTTTGATGCAGAGATGCGGAGCAGCGTGTCCATCCTGAACCGCTACGTCTTCCGGCTGTGGACCCTGATGAGGTCGTTCCCCTGGCCCTCTGTCCAATCAGAACCAGCCACACTCAACCACCTGACCGTCGTCGGCCAATCGGAACCGGAACATGACCAGAGCTGGGAGCATCTCTCCACAGAGGTGAGGCAACCACACACACACACACACACACACCTTAGGGATAAAATTGCGCTCTCTGTGCAGAAATGGAAGTGTGTGTGTGTGTCAGGAGGTCATCAGGCAGGCGGTCCTGTCCGGTCATCTCCCGAGGGTCCAGGCGTTCCTTCGCTCCCAGGAACGCCCGGAGCAGACGCTGGAGGAGCTGCGGAGGGTGGGGCTGCACCACGCCCTCTGCTGCCTGGCTCAGAGGCAGCTGCCCCGCGCCACCGCCCTGCTCAGGAACATGGTGACACACACACCCAACACACACCGATCAACATACACACACACACACCATGAGACACACACATACACCATGAGACACACACACACACACACACACTCTCCGTATCCATGGAAACATGATGCATGAGCTACTCTTCATACAAGATACAAGATTTTGATTTGCCATTTGTAACAAGTCCATAGGAACGCCTACTCCCCATTCCCTCCACAGTATACATCTTAAAAACAACACCATCTAAATAATATGTACAATAAAATAAACAAAAAAGAGCAGCAAAGTGACTTCAATTATATATGTACATGTTTTTTTTTTACAAAAATCGTTCTAAATGGAGGTCGTATATGATGGGTTGTATTGGCTAGTAGAGGCTCTGTGTAACATGGTGTGTGCAGGGCTTCAGTGTGCTGCAGGTCCTCCACAGCGTGGCTCTGTACACCCACCAGAAGGAGCTACGACACTTTGTGGTGAGCCACCAATCACAATCCTCCCGAGGTTTTTTGCTCCCTTATTCTCATTGGCTCTCGGTTTATGTCAATCCGTGTCTGTGGGCGGGGCGTGTGATTGGTCAGGTGGAGGAGTTGACCAGGAAGCAGTACTTCTCCCCGGAGGAGACCCAGAGGGTGGAGTTCTTCAGGGAGGTGGAGGAGCTGGGCGCCACGCCTCGATGTACCTCTGCACCTCTTCCTCAGAGCTCAAAGATGTATGGACCTCCTCTCCTCTCCTCCTTCCCTCTCTTCTCTCCTCTCTCCTCTCTCCCCCTCCTCTCTCCCACCATCTCCCTCCCACTAAGTGTGTCAGTGTAGTCTGACGGTTCAGGGTTCTGTTCTTCCTTCAGAGTTCTGCACTCAGTCCTGTCTGACCCGCAGCGGGACCCGCTTTTGCTTGGCCTTGACCAGGACCAGGACCAGGACCAGGACCTGAACCTGGGCCCAGAGCACCCAGAGCAGGTCCAGGGGGCGCCAGGACTGTGGGGCCTGCTCCGGCTGGACTGGGTCAGACACTGGGATCCCGACGGCCAGAGGACCGTCCTGCTGTCCCGCCTGCAGGACGAAGGTATAGGTCCTCCCTTCCACCACTAGGGGGAGCCTAACAAGCTGAACCAGCCATAGAGACTTTATCGTAACCAGTGATCAGTGCTTGTATGAGCTCACTTATTGCTACCGTGATAAGAGCCATGAACAAAGGTCTTGTGTCGTGTCCTGTTAGCGGTTAGCTCCTGTGAGGCGGAGACCCTGTGGTCCCACCTGACCTCCCTCCACCACCAGCACAGGATCAACCGCTGGATCCAGAGCTCCCAGGACCCCAGCGCCCCCCGCTGGCCTCACATCACACCGCAGCTGGTCAGGAAACACACTGCCTGCTGCAGCCATGCACGCGAGCGGCTTCTCAACCTGCTGGCCAGGTACACATAGTACTACACTATTTATACACTATAGTATAGTACTATATATAGTACTATAGCACTATTTATACACTATAGTATAGTACTATAGCACTATTTATACACTATAGTATAGTACTATATGTAGTACTATAGCACTATTTATATACTATAGTATAGTACTATATATAGTACTATACTATAGCACTATTTATACACTATAGTATAGTACTATATATAGTACTATAGCACTATTTATATACTATAGTATAGTACTATATATAGTATTATACTATAGCACTATTTATACACTATAGTATAGTACTATAGCACTATTTATATACTATAGTATAGTACTATATATAGTACTATAGCACTATTTATACACTATAGTATAGTACTATATATAGTACTATAGCACTATTTATACACTATAGTATAGTACTATATATAGTACTATATATAGTACTACACTATTTATACACTATAGTATAGTACTATATATAGTACTATATATAGTACTACACTATTTATACACTATAGTATAGTACTATATATAGCACTATTTATACACTATAGTATAGTACTATATATAGTACTATAGCACTATTTATACACTATAGTATAGTACTATATATAGTACTATAGCACTATTTATACACTATAGTATAGTACTATATATAGTACTATACTATAGCACTATTTATACACTATACTATAGTGTATAAATAGTGCTATAGTACTATATATAGTACTATACTATAGTGACTATAGTATAGTACTATATATAGTACTATAGCACTATTTATATACTATAGTATAGTACTATACTATAGCACTATTTATACACTATAGTATAGTACTATATATAGTACTATAGCACTATTTATACACTATAGTATAGTACTATATATAGTACTATACTATAGCACTATTTATACACTATAGTATAGTACTATATGTAGTACTATAGCACTATTTATATACTATAGTATAGTACTATAGCACTATTTATATACTATAGTATAGTACTATATATAGTATTATACTATAGCACTATTTATACACTATAGTATAGTACTATAGCACTATTTATATACTATAGTATAGTACTATATATAGTTCTATACTATAGCACTATTTATACACTATAGTATAGTACTATATATAGTAGGGCTGGGCGATATGGACTTAAAACTATATCACGATATTTCATGGTATTTATTGCGATCACGATAAATGACGATAAATGACCAAAAAAAAAAATAATAAAAAAAAAAAAAATCTTAATCCTTACCATCATCAAATACGTAAGGGATAATGAACGGAACGCTCATTAATAAGTCGGTAGTCGGTCCCGACTTATTATGATTTACTTCCGTGGAGAAAAAATTTGTTCTCCGAAGTTGAGGCGTTGCTTGGCAACTGGCGCAAACAATTCAGCAAGTCAGTATTTTGCGTCAGGAAACGGGACTACTCGCGTGATATGATAGCCGTGAATAGAAGCCAATTCCAGTGAAAATGCAAACGCCATTTGACGCCGTTTGTCGCATATGTAAACACCTCATTAATTATCGTCATTACCGCGGTATGACAAAATACTTATCGTGGGGAGGACTTATCGCGATAAACGATACGATATGGCACAGCCCTAATATATAGTACTATATATAGTGCTATACCATAGCACTATTTATATAGTACTATACTATTAAATATATTCTATTGTACTATATGTAGTAAAATAGAATATGTATAGTACTATAAATAGTACTATATTATTATATATATTCTATAGCACTGTATAAATGTATAGTACTATACTATTATATATCTTCTATAGTACTATATATAGTACTATAGAATATATATGATAGTATAGCACTATATATAGTACAATAGAATATATATAATAGTATAGTACTATATATAGTACTATAGAATATATATAATAGTATAGTACTATATATAGTACTATAGAATATATATAATATATAGTACTATAGAATATATATAATAGTATAGTACTATATATAGTACTATATATAGTACTATACTATTATATATATTCTATAGCACTGTATAAATGTATAGTACTATACTATTATATATCTTCTATAGTACTATATATAGTACTATATAATATATATGATAGTATAGTACTATATATAGTACAATAGAATATATATAATAGTATAGTACTATATATAGTACTATAGAATATATATAATAGTATAGTACTATATATAGTACTATAGAATATATATAATAGTATAGTACTATATATAGTACTATAGAATATATATAATAGTATAGTACTATATATAGTACTATACTATTATATATATTCTATAGCACTGTATAAATGTATAGTACTATACTATTATATATCTTCTATAGTACTATACAGTATATAGTACTATAGAATATATATGATAGTACTATAAATGGTAAATGGACTGCATTTATATAGCGCTTTTATCCAAAGGTTTTTACAAGTCAAGCCATCCATCCATACACTCACCCATCCATACACTCATCCATACACTCATCCATACACACATTCATTCATACACACATTCATACACACATTCACCCATCCATACACACATTCATACACTCACCCATTCATACACACATTCATTCATTCATTCACACATTCATTCATTCACACATTCATTCATACACTCATTCACACATTCATTCATTCACACATTCATTCATACACACATTCAATCATTCATTAATTCACACATTCATTCATACACTCATTCATTCATTCACACATTCATTCATACACACATTCATTCATTCACACATTCATTCATTCACACATTCATTCATTCATTCACACATTCATTCATACACACATTCATTCATTCACACATTCATTCACACATTCATTCATTCACACATTCATTCATTCACAGGAGCAGTTAGGGTTAGGGTGTCTTGCAGGGACACCTCAACAGTTTTTGCTAGTCTGACAACCGGACGGTTGTCAGACTATCTTTAGCACTATAGAATATATATAGTACTAATACAATACCACAGGTACACATAGTACTACAGAATATATATAGTACTAATACAATACCACAGGTACACATAGTACTACAGAATATATATAGTACTAATACAATACCACAGGTACACATAGTACTATAGAATATATATAGTACTAATACAATACCACAGGTACACATAGTACTACAGAATATATATAGTACTAATACAATACCACAGGTACACATAGTACTATAGAATATATATAGTACTAATACAATACCACAGGTACACATAATAATAAAGATTAGATTTAGCACTGTATAAGATATATAGTACTGTTTAATATACTGTATATAGTACTTATACAATACCACAGGTACACATAGTACTACAGAATATATATAGTACTGTATAATATACTATATAAAACTAGTGTAGTGCTGTATTACTGTATTAGTACTACAGCAGTACTACAGTACTAGCATACTGGTACTACAGTTCTATCAGATAATATAGTACCAGACTAACGGTGTTGTGGTCTGAAGGACGGGGGTGTTCATCCACACTGAGGGGGAGGAGCCAGATCTACTGGTGTGTCGGCTTGTCCAGGTGGGCGGGGTGATGTGTGACTCCGCCCCTTCCCCACCATACCGGCCCTCGATTGGCCCAGAGCTCCACTCCCACTTCATCACCTGCTGTCTGAACAACAACCTACAGTACCTCCTCTATGTTTACCTGCAGCACCACAGGTGTGTGTGTGTATGTGTGTATGTGTATGTGTATGTATGTGTGTGTGTGTGTGTATGTGTATGCGTGTGTGTATGTATGTGTGTGTGTGTATATGTGTATGTGTGTGTATGTGTATGTATGTGTGTATGTATGTGTGTGTGTGTATGTGTATGTGTGTGTGTGTCCTTGTCCCTGCTGACCCAAGGACATCTGTGTTCCAGTCTGACCCAGAGGAACCTCCCTGTACTGGGCAGTAGGAACCTGGAGGAGCTCCACCCCTGGTTCCACATGATGCTCAAGGTCCAGGAGATCCCCCAGGATCTGTCAGGTGGCTTCCTGTTTCCTGTCTGTCTCCAGCCCCCACACTACATTACATTACATCAGTCATTTAGCAGACTATTTTATCCAAAGCCTCTTACAGTAGTGTGTTTAACAAAGGAAGGTCAGAGAACAACTCGTCAACTGGTCAAAAGTACATTTAATTTCTGAACCAGTGCTCAGGTAGAAGTACATTTTTTCAGGCAAAAGTGTAAGGGAAAAAGTACAATAAGTTGGCAAACAATATGCAACAATATCTAGAACAATACTCATTGACTTGGCGCTACAAGGAAGGATCCAGGAAGTGTGTCCTGAAGAGATGGGTTTTCAGCCTGTGGTGGAAGATGGGGAGTGACTCTGCAGTCCTGACCTCCGTGGGGAGTTTGTTCCTCCACTAGGGGCCACAGGACGGAGAAGAGCCGTGACTGTAGATCGGCCACAAGGGCCCCTAAGTGAGGGGGCAAGCAGACGGCCCGAAGAAGCAGAGCGAAGTGGACGGGTTGGGATGTAGGCCTTGACCATGGCCTGGAGGTAGGATGGAGCAGTACCTTTTACTGCCTTGTAGGCTAGCACCAAGGTCTTGAACTGGATGGAGCAGCTACAGGGAGCCAGTGTAGAGACCGGAGGAGGGTAGATGTGTGGAGGACTTGGGGCGGTTGAACACCAGGCAAGCTGCAGCTTTCTGAATGAGCTCCAGGGACCCCAGTAGTCAGTCGGCGTGGTTCCGACACAGACCCTCCCAGTGCCACCTGGTAGGAGCGACCCGTCAGGTAGGATGCAAACAAGGTGAGAGCAGAGCCCAAGACACCCATCCCCTCAAGGGTGGAGAGGAGAATCTGGTGGTTCAGTGTCGAATGCTGCAGACAGGTCCAGGAGTATCAGGACCGAGGAGAGAGAATTTGCTCAAGCAACATGGAGCGACTCAGTTACTGCCAGAAGGGCAGTTTCTGTCAAGTGACCTGCCTTAAAACCAGATTGGTGGGGATCCAAGAGGCAGTTCTGTTGGAGATACAAGGAAAATTGGTTCAAGACAGCACGTTCAAGAGTTTTGGATAAGAAGGGCAAAATGGATACCGGTCTGAAAGCAGCGGGAAAGCATCACGTCAGAGATGCGTTGATGATGTGTGTCAGGAAGGGCAGGAGTTCAGGCGCAGTGGACTGAACCAGAGGGGAGGGAACTGGATCCAGACTAGAGACCAGAGTGATATTCTGACACTGTCACCTGACCTCCTGCCTCCTCTCTCCCCTCCAGACCCAGAGAGGCTGTTCCAGGCCAGTCTGACCAGTGCTCAGGTTCTGGTCCCAGGGGGCCAGCCGTCCCTCAGCAGCCTGCTGCTGGAGGGTCATGGGGTAGTGGCCCTGGCCTCTCTCATGTTCTCCCCGGGGGGCGTGGACCAGGTGAGGCTCGCTACTAGAACCAGAACAGGGCCGGTCTGGTGGGTGAGGGCCGTAGTGAGTATCTGTCCTGTGTGCAGGTGGTGAGTGCCATGGGGGGCCCCGGCAGGTCGGCCTGCAGGCTGGACCACCAGCTGCTGAAGATGGCCCTGGGGCCCTACCCCAAGCTCCGCTCTGCCCTGTTCCCTCCAGGGGGCCACCGGGCCTGCATGGGGCCCCCGGACGTGTCCATCTACCACCTACTACAGGTACTGTGTATATATACTACTACCACTACTACTATACTATCTATATAGTATATATTACTACAGTAATATATACTATATACAGTACTGTTATATATATATATATATATATATATATATATATATATATATATATATATATATATATATATATATATATATATATATATATAATGTATAAAATGTATATAGTTGTATGTATTATGTGTATGTTGTTAAGGTGTAATGACACCTCTCTCCAGAGTCTTCATCCTCTTCATCCGTCACGACTGTTTGGCTGGCAGGCTGCCAACCCTCTACTGTACACCGGTATGATCACCCCACTTACCGATCACATGACCCCACTAACCAATCACATGACCCCACTAACCAATCACATGACCCCACTAACCGATCACATGACCTCTTGGCTCCTCCAGAAGCGTGTGAGCTGCCTCATTTCTCCAGCCCTCACCTGGTCAGCACCTGTGCTCTGGTGGAAAGGAGGGACTTCCTGTACTTCCTGCGTCACAGCAGACCCTCCTTCGCCTACGCCTCCTTCCTGCTCCAGGAGATGACCGGCTCCTCCAGCATCAAACTACTGTGAGTTAGAAGGAGTAAGGGGGGGAGTTAGAAGGAGTAAGGGGGGAGTTAGGAGTGAGGGGGGAGTTAGGAGTGAGGGCGGAGTAAGGAGGGAGTTAGGAGTGAGGGGGGAGTTAAGAGTGAGGGCGGAGTTAGGAGTAAGGGGGGAGTTAGGAGTAAGGGGAGTAGTGAGGGGGGAGTTAGGAGTGAGGGGGGAGTTAGGAGTGAGGGCGGAGTTAGGAGTAAGGGGGGAGTTAGGAGTAAGGGGGAGTTAGAAGTAAGGGGGAGTTAGGAGTGAGGGGGGAGTTAGGAGTAAGGGGGGAGTGAGGGGGGAGTTAGGAGTGAGGGGGGAGTTAGGAGGATTAAGGAGGGAGTTAGGAGTAAGGGGGAGTGAGGGGGGAGTTGGGAGTTAGGAGTGAGGGCGGAGTTAGGAGTAAGGGGGAGTTAGAAGTAAGGGGGAGTTGGGAGTTAGGAGGAGTGAGGGGGGAGTTAGGAGTGAGGGGGGAGTTAGGAGTGAGGGGGGAGTTAGGAGTGAGGGCGGAGTTAGGAGGAGTAGGAGGGGGGAGTTAGGAGTAAGGGGGGAGTTAGGAGTGAGGGGGAGTTAGAAGTAAGGGGGAGTTAGAAGTAAGGGGGAGTTAGAAGTAAGGGGGAGTTGGGAGTTAGGAGGAGTAAGGGGGGAGTTAGGAGGAGTAAGGGGGGAGTTAGGAGTAAGGGGGGAGTTAGGAGTAAGGGGGAGTTAGAAGTAAGGGGGAGTTAGAAGTAAGGGGGAGTTAGAAGTAAGGGGGAGTTGGGAGTTAGGAGGAGTAAGGGGGGAGTTAGGAGTGAGGGCGGAGTTAGGAGGAGTAAGGGGGGAGTTAGGAGTAAGGGGGGTAGGAGTAGGGGAGTTAGGTAGGGGGAGTTAGAAGTAGGGGGAGTTAGGAGTGAGGGGGAGTTAGGAGTGAGGGGGAGTTAGGAGTGAGGGCGGAGTTAGGAGTGAGGGCGGAGTTAGGAGGAGTAAGGGGGGAGTTAGGAGTGAGGGGGAGTTAGGAGTAAGGGGGGAGTTAGGAGTGAGGGCGGAGTTAGGAGTGAGGGCGGAGTTAGGAGTAAGGGGGGAGTTAGAAGTAAGGGGGAGTTAGAAGTAAGGGGGAGTTAGGAGTGAGGGGGGAGTTAGGAGGAGTAAGGGGGAGTTAGGAGTAAGGGGGAGTTAGGAGTGGGGAGTTGGGAGTAAGGAGTGAGGGCGGAGTAAGGGGGGAGTTAGGAGTAAGGGGGAGTTAGAAGTAAGGGGGAGTTAGGAGTGAGGGGGGAGTTAGGAGGAGTGAGGGGGGAGTTAGGAGGAGTGAGGGGGAGTTAGGAGGAGTGAGGGGGGAGTTAGGAGTAAGGGGGGAGTTAGAAGTAAGGGGGAGTTAGAAGTAGGGGGGAGTTAGGAGTGAGGGCGGAGTTAGGAGTGAGGGCGGAGTTAGGAGTGAGGGCGGAGTTAGGAGTGAGGGCGGAGTTAGGAGGAGTAAGGGGGGAGTTAGGAGTGAGGGGGGAGTTAGGAGTGAGGGCGGAGTTAGGAGTGAGGGCGGAGTTAGGAGTAAGGGGGGAGTTAGAAGTAAGGGGGAGTTAGAAGTAAGGGGGAGTTAGAAGTGAGGGGGAGTTAGGAGTGAGGGGGAGTTAGGAGGAGTAAGGGGGAGTTAGGAGTAAGGGGGAGTTAGGAGTGGGGAGTTGGGAGTAAGGAGTGAGGGCGGAGTAAGGGGGAGTTAGGAGTAAGGGGGAGTTAGAGTAGGGGAGTTAGGAGTGAGGGGGAGTTAGGAGGAGTGAGGGGGAGTTAGGAGGAGTGAGGGGGAGTTAGGAGGAGTGAGGGGGGAGTTAGGAGTAAGGGGGGAGTTAGGAGTAAGGGCGGAGTTAGGAGTGAGGGCGGAGTTAGGAGTAAGGGGGGAGTTAGGAGTAAGGGGGAGTTAGAAGTAAGGGGGAGTTAGAAGTAAGGGGGAGTTAGAAGTAAGGGAGAGTTAGGAGTGAGGGGGGAGTTAGGAGGAGTGAGGGCGGAGTTAGGAGGAGTGAGGGCGGAGTTAGGAGGAGTGAGGGGGAGTTAGGAGGAGTGAGGGGGAGTTAGGAGGAGTGAGGGGGGAGTTAGGAGTAAGGGGGGAGTTAGGAGTAAGGGGGGAGTTAGGAGTGAGGGCGGAGTTAGGAGTGAGGGGGGAGTTAGGAGTAAGGGGGGAGTTAGGAGTAAGGGGGAGTTAGGAGTGAGGGGGGAGTTAGGAGTGAGGGGGGAGTTAGGAGTAAGGGGGAGTTAGGAGTGAGGGCGAGTTAGGAGTGAGGGCGGAGTTAGGAGTGAGGGCGGAGTTAGGAGTAAGGGGGGAGTTAGGAGTAAGGGGGAGTTAGGAGTAAGGGGGAGTTAGAAGTGAGGGGGGAGTTAGGAGGAGTGAGGGGGAGTTAGGAGGAGTGAGGGGGGAGTTAGGGGTGAGGGTGGAGTTAGGAGTGAGGGGGGAGTTAGGAGTAAGGGGGAGTGAGGGGGGAGTTAGGAGTGAGGGGGGAGTTAGGAGGAGTGAGGGGGAGTTAGGGGGGAGTTAGGAAGAGTAAGTGGGGAGAAAGGAGGAGTTAGGGGGCAGTTGGGAGGAGTTAGGGGGAGTTAGGAGTAAGGGGGGAGTTAGGAGTAAGGGCGAGTTAGAATAAAGGAGGAGTTAGGGGGGGAGAAAGGAGGAGTTAGGGGGGAGTTGGGAGGAGTTAGGGGGGAGTTGGGAGGAGTTAGGAGTAAGGGGGGAGTTAGGAGTAAGGGGGAGTTAGAAGTAAGGGGGAGTTAGAAGTAAGGGGGAGTTAGAAGTAAGGGAGAGTTAGGAGTGAGGGGGGAGTTAGGAGGAGTGAGGGCGGAGTTAGGAGGAGTGAGGGGGAGTTAGGAGGAGTGAGGGGGAGTTAGGAGGAGTGAGGGGGAGTTAGGAGTAAGGGGGAGTTAGGAGTAAGGGGAGTTAGGAGTGAGGGCGGAGTTAGGAGTAAGGGGGAGTTAGGAGTAAGGGGGAGTTAGGAGTGAGGGCGGAGTTAGGAGTGAGGGGGAGTTAGGAGTGAGGGGGAGTTAGGAGTGAGGGCGAGTTAGGAGTGAGGGCGGAGTTAGGAGTGAGGGCGGAGTTAGGAGTAAGGGGGAGTTAGGAGTAAGGGGGAGTTAGAAGTGAGGGGGGAGTTAGGAGGAGTGAGGGGGAGTTAGGAGGAGTGAGGGGGGAGTTAGGGGTGAGGGTGGAGTTAGGAGTGAGGGTGGAGTTAGGAGTAAGGGGGGAGTTAGGAGTAAGGGGGAGTTAGGAGGAGTGAGGGGGAGTTAGGAGGAGTGAGGGGGAGTTAGGAGGAGTGAGGGGGAGTTAGGGGGGAGTTAGGAAGAGTAAGTGGGGAGAAAGGAGGAGTTAGTGGGAAGAAGGGAGGAGTTAGTGGGAAGAAGGGAGGAGTTAGGGGGGAGTTAGGGAGGAGTTAGGGGGGAGTTAGGGAGGAGTTAGGGGGGAGTTAGGGAGGAGTAAGTGGGGAGTTAATGGGGAGAAAGGAGGAGTTAGGGGGCAGTTGGGAGGAGTTAGGGGGGAGTTAGGAGTAAGGGGGGAGTTAGGAGTAAGGGCGAGTTAGAATAAAGGAGGAGTTAGGGGGAGAAAGGAGGAGTTAGGGGGGAGTTGGGAGGAGTTAGGGGGGAGTTGGGAGGAGTTGGTGGGGAGAAAGGAGGAGTTAGGGGGGAGTTGGGAGGAGTTAGGGGGGAGTTGGGAGGAGTAAGTGGGGAGAAAGGAGAAGTTAGGGGGGAAGAAAGGAGGAGTTAGGGGGGAGTTGGGAGGAGTTAGGGGGCAGTTGGGAGGAGTTAGGGGGGAGAAAGGAGAAGTTAGGGGGAGAAAGGAGGAGTTAGGGGGGAGTTGGGAGGAGTAAGTGGGGAGAAAGGAGAAGTTAGGGGGGGAGAAAGGAGGAGTTGGGGGGAGTTGGGAGGAGTTAGGGGGGAGTTGGGAGGAGTTAGGGGGGAGAAAGGAGAAGTTAGGGGGGGAGAAAGGAGGAGTTAGGGGGGAGTTGGGAGGAGTTAGGGGGCAGTTGGGAGGAGTTAGGGGGGAGAAAGGAGAAGTTAGGGGGGGAGAAAGGAGGAGTTAGGGGGAGTTGGGACGAGTTAGGGGGGGGAGTTGGGATATTTAGGGAAAGTTAGCGGGGGGAGTAAGGAGGAGTTAGGGGGGAGAAAGGAGGAGTTAGGTGGACTTTGTATTTCCTCTGAAGTGTGTGTGTGTGTGTGTGTGTGTGTGTGTGTGTGTGTGTGTGTGTGTGTGTGTGTGTGTGTGTGTGTGTGTGTGTGTGTGTGTGTGTGTGTGTGTGTGTGTGTGTGTGTGTGTGTGTGTGTGTGTGTGTGTGTGTGTGTGTGTGTGTGTGTGTGTGTGTAGAGTGGACCAGGCTGTCCAGCAGGCCTCCAGGCTGGCCCTGCTCTCTTTCAGCCAGCCCAGTGTGGCTGCAGCCTGTCTGGGCTTCCTCCGGCTGCTGGGGGCCCCCGGCCTGGGGCTCAGGGTGGACCTGCGGGTCCTCAGGCTGCTGCTGACACATTGGAGCCACAAGCACCCGGCCAGCAGCCCCCACGCCCACCGGGACGCACTTGGTGACTACACACCGCCTGCTTCTGCCTGGGTCAACCGGTAGAGCAAGGCACTAACACTGCCAGGGTTAGGGGTTCCATTCCCACCGGGCTATGCTAAGAACTATATGCAGTATAGGTATTGTAAGATATTATGTTGTTAAAGAACAAACATGATAATATGATATATAATAATAAAAATAGAATAGTCCTGGTTCTAGTAAAATAATCATATATATATAATGATACTCCTAGTTATTATATAAATATTTATAATATAATACTACTGGTTATTATAATAATATAATACTACTATTCTTTGTCTCAGTGCATCATGGCAGTCGGCTGGGGGAGGCGGAGCCAGGGGCAGCTCAGGAGCTCATTGGCTACCTGGAGGAAGCTGTGACTGACAGCCTGGAGCAGAGAGGCATCCCAAGGTATCGTCCCAGTTCATTCTGGTCTGGGCTGGTTTTTACTGGAAACACATTTCATCATCAGATTATTACACCTGTACTTAACCTTGTTGTGTGTGTGTGTGTGTGTGTGTGTGTGTGTGTGTGTGTGTGTGTGTGTGTGTGTGTGTGTGTGTGTGTGTGTGTGTGTGTGTGTGTGTGTGTGTGTGTGTGTGTGTGTGTGTGTGTGTGTGTGTGTGTGTGTGTGTGTGTGTTCCCAGGTCGTCCATCGAGGCTGGGCAGGAGTGGGCAGTGCCGGTCCAATTTAGTCAGCTTCACTCATTGGCTCTCAGCTCGGTGTATCCCAGCCACTGCGCTGCTGACGGACAGTGGCTCCACTTCCTGCTGTTTGTCCAGCTGCACAGCTTCCCCCCTGACCAGGTACTGACCCTGACCTCTGGCCCAAACCAACCCCCTAACCCCTGATTAGGTACTGACCCTGACCTCCTGTTCCTAATCAACCTCCTGACACTAGCCCCTGACCCCTGACTCTAGCCCCAACCAAGCCCCTTGACCCCCGATTAAACACTGACCCAAACCCACTAACCCTAGCCCTATATAGACCCTAACCCCAACCCTCTAGCATAAACCTAACCCCTATCCCTAGCCTAACCTCACTTTTGTCCCTGACCCTCATAGACCCTAACCCTTATAGACCCTAATCCTAGCCATACGTGAGCCCAACCCTGCCACCTGTTGATGGTCACCTGTCCCCTGGTCACATGACTGTTGATGGTCACCTGTCCCCTGGTCACATGACTGTTCATGGTCACCTGTCCCCTGGTCACATGAATGTTCATCTCTTCCAGGTAAGGACCCTGGCTGCCCAGTTTGGCCCTGCCATCCAGGGTCACCTGAGTCTGGCGTTGGAGGAGCTCTCCCTCCGGGGCCCCGGCTGGCCGGCCCCGGGTCCCCGGAGGGAGCTGCTACAGATGGCCCTCGGGAGCCAGCAAGAGGGGAGCTCCTGGAGACCGCTGCTGGGGGAGGCCCTGGAGCAACACTGCCCCCTGCTGAGCGTACTGGCTGCCTGCGCCCAGGTCAGGACAACATGGTACTGTCGTACCTTAACCTATAACCTTAACCTATAACCTATAACCCTCTAACCCTAACCCTTTAACTGTAACCCTTTAACTCTAACCCTAGCCTTCTAACATTTTAACCCTCTAGCCCTCTAACCCCGTAACCCTCTTACCATAACTCTCTATCCCTCTAACTCTAACCCAAGCCATTCATCTGACTCACTGAAAGAGTCTTTGCTTGGCTGTTAGTTGATGGTGTTACTCCAGCCTGTAGGATTTGATTGACAGGGGGCGGAGCCGCTGCAGTGCTTGTGCGTGTGGGTGTTGACCAGCACTGATGATGTCACCGCGGCGAAGGCCACCGCCCACCTCCAGGAGGCGGCAAGGCACCGCGATTGGACACTCCACGACCTGTCAATCATCTGGAAGAGCAGTCTGAGGCAGGGCCAAGTCAAGCCACTCCTCCGTGGCTTCCAGCTGTTCCAGAGGGTGTGGCTTCAAAATATACAACCATGGATAGTCAATGTTACTTAAATATTACTGATATTGATAATGGATAGTCGTATTACACTGAATTCCTATTGTCTGTCTCTCTGTGTCTCTCTCCATCTGTCTCTATCTGTCTCTGTCCATCTGTCTTTCTGTCTCATCATCTGTCTCTCTGCCTGTCTGTCTTCAGGACTGTCCTCTAGTGCTGCTGTTGGAGGTGTTCCAGTTGTGTTCAGAGTTCAGGAACTTCGAGTCGGCCGGCGACAAACTTCTGCTCTTCCAGCGCCATCTCCTCACTGTACGTCTGTTGAACGGAGACAGGGCGCTCTGTTATCAGAGACAATCTGTTGTCATGGAGACAGAGCGGTCTGTTGTCACGGAGACAGGAGTCGGGTCACTCTAATTCATCTAGAGTTCCTACTAAGTGTCCATTACTAGTGGTTTGGGGTATATAGTTGACCTGAGGTTCTCTGTCTGTGTTTCCCTAGTTGCGGGGTGGTGGTGCAGAGGGTGGGCTTCCCCTGGAGTGGGTGGAGGCCCAGGCGTCTGTGCTGCTGACGGTGCTCTTCCAGCAGAGCTCCGACCACTTCCACCTCCAGAGGCTCCTGCCGCTTCTCCAGCACTCAGAGCGCCACCTGCAGGCCAACGGTCAGACTGCAGCCAGCCGAGTCTGACTATAGATGATGATGGAGATATATATATAGTACATATGATAGCTAGATGATGGAAGGATGGATGATGAAGATGTCAGATTTATAGAGGGATGGATGATGGATGATGGATGGCAGTAATGAGACCTCTCTCTCTCTCTCTCTCTCTCTCTCTCTCTCTCTCTCTCTCTCTCTCTCTCTCTCTCTCTCTCTCTCTCTCTCTCTCTCTCTCTCTCTCTCTCTCTCTCTCTCTCTCTCTCTCTCTCTCTCTCTCTCTCTCTCTGGTAGGAGTGGACCTGGGGGTTCTGGCACAGCTCAGTGTGGTGCTACAGGGCTGTCCAGTGGGCCTCCCCCTGGGCCTGCTGTCCCGCTCCTCTCCCCAGCTCCTCCAGGAGCAGTACCAGCACCTCCTGGAGGAGCTCCAGGCCCAGGGGCTGTTCTCCCAGGCCCAGCAGGTCGCCCAGCTGGCCAGGATCCCTGCTGACGCCTGGCTCATCAACCAGGTCAGTTGCTCAGGATCAATCACTACAGCCTGTCTGTCTGCCTGCCGGTCTGTCTGTCTGTCTGTCTGCTTGTCTACACTGACCACTCTAATGAGGTTTGTGTGCTGTGTCACCTGATTGGTCGGTTTCATGTGTAGCTGCAGCAGGACGTCCAATCTCAGCGTTCCAAGCGGCGGTGGGGGCGGGAGGAGGTGAGGCTCCTCTTCTGGAGGCGGTGCCACCAGCAGCTCCAAGGCCACACCCCCCACCCCCAAGCCGCCTCCCACTTCTTCCAGGAGCAGGCGGCCTTCCAGCCGCTCTGTGCCCAGGAGCGCTGCCTCTTGCTGGGCATGGCCGGGCACTGGCTCTCCCTGGTGGAGCCCCTCCCCCTGCAGCGCCTGGAGGCCCTGGAGAAGGAGCACTGGCTCAGCCGGCTACAGGAGGAGGAGAAGGAGGAGAAGGAGAAGAAGGAGGTGATGAATACAGGCGGAGACACAGGCTCCTACGAAGCCCTGCTGGAGGAGTTCTCCTTCTCCAAGATCTCTGCCCTGAACCAGGACTCCTACCTGAGTCTGTCGGAGGTCCCGGGTCCCGACGACCCCCCTCCACCAGGAGCCGCGGTCCCCCGCTGGCCGCGTCCCCTCGCTGGTCCCCTTGCTGGGCCCCGCCCAGCGCCGCCTCCTCGCTGACCTGATTGGCCGGCTGCTGGACGAAGGGCGTGTCCATGAGGCGTGCCGGGCATGCCGCTACTTCTCCGTCTACCTGCGTGACGTGTGGCTGGTGCTGCGCTGCCGTCACCTAGCTGCCGGGGGGGAGGCCAACCCGCCGGCACGGGAAGTGATGTCAGAGCCCGTGACCAGCAGCGCTAGCTGTAAGTGGTCCTGATCCTGACTCCTCCCCCTTTCTCTCTTTATCTGTAGAAGGGGTTGTTGTCAAAGGTCAGTCTCTAAATGTGTCTGAAGAACTGAATGCCACCTCTCTCTCTCTCTCTCTCTCTCTCTCTCTCTCTCTCTCTCTCTCTCTCTCTCTCTCTCTCTCTCTCTCTCTCTCTCTCTCAGCTCCTTCTAGTGGTAGTCCCTCGTCCTTCGTGATGCTGCCCCCTCCTGATGACTCCATCCTCCCTCAGCTTCAGGACCTGCTGGTTCAGTGTCACCATGGCAACAACTACTGCAGGCAGATCCTCAGTCTGTACCAGCTCTCCAAGGTAGCCTAGCTATCTGAGCATATACAGCTACTGTAGTAGTGCTAATAAACAGTTATCCTAGCATACAGGCTAATAGCCAGCTATCCTAGCATCTAGCCAGTAACCACCACCTCCTGGTCCTCCCCAGGACCTGCGCTGCTCCTTCGGGGAGCTGAGTCGGGTGGAGCCCCAGGCGGTGCTGGAGAAGCTGCTGCGCTGCGGACACCCGGACCGTTACCGCTGGGCGGAGGCCTTCGTTAAGGACCTCCCCCCCGACACCGTGGCCCACTTCCTGTCCAACGCAGCGCTGCACAGCCTGCAGGCCGCCCAACCAGAGCCCCCGCTGGGTGAAAGCACTGTCTAACCCCTACCTGCTCCTTAATGACCTGTCTCTGTACTGTCTAACCCCTACCTGCTCCTTAATGACCTGTCTCTGTACTGTCTAACCCCTACCTGCTCCTTAATGACCTGTCTCTGTACTGTCTAACCCCTACCTGCTCCTTAATGACCTGTCTCTGTACTGTCTAACCCCTACCTGCTCCTTAATGACCTGTCTCTGTACTGTCTAACCCCTACCTGCTCCTTAATGACCTGTCTCTGTACTGTCTAACCCCTACCTGCTCCTTAATGACCTGTCTCTCTACTGTCTAACCCCTAGTGTGTGTGTGTGTGTGTGTGTGTGTGTGCAGACAGACAGGTCCTGAGGCTGTGTGGAGACTCCAGTCTGCTTGGGCGCCATCTACTGGACAAGATCAGCACCCTGCGAGTCAGCCAGGTCCACTGCTGTAAGACACACACACTTTAATTTGTTTAATTGATGATCAAATAATATAAATGTGAGCATATATTTCATATGTATTGTATTACTATGGGCCCAGCGGTGGAGCTGCTCGTCCTGGCCCACGACTGCTTCAGCCTGAGCTGTGACATGGAGGGCATCGTCCGGGTTCTCCACGCTGCACGCCACCTCAGCCACGCCCACCTGGCGCCCGGACAGCACTTCGGCCTGCTGGTAAACCCCGCCCCCTTTCCTAAGTGGTTAACCACGCCCCTGTGTAGCCACACCTCACGTAACCCCGCCTCCACGTGTGTGTGTGTGTGTGTGTGTGTGTGTGTGTGTGTGTGTGTGTGTGTGTGTGTGTGTGTGTGTGTGTGTGTGTGTGTGTGTGTGTGTGTGTGTGTGTGTGTGTGTGTGTGTGTGTGTGTGTGTGTGTGTGTGTGTGTGTGTGTGTGTGTGTGTGTGTGTGTGTGTGTGTGTGTGTGTGAAGGTGCGGCTGCTGACGGGTATCGGTCGCTATGACGACATGACCTACGTGTTCGACCTGCTGCATCAGAACCACCGATTTGAGATCCTACTGAGGAAGAAACTGGACACACACACCGTATGTACACACACACACACACACCGTATGTACACACACACACACACACACCGTATGTACACACACACACACACACACACACCGTATGTACACACACACACCGTATGTACACACACACACACACACACCGTATGTACACACACACACACACACACACACACACACACACACACACACACACCGTATGTACACACACACACACACACACACACCGTATGTACACACACACACCGTATGTACACACACACACACACACACACCGTATGTACACACACACACACACACACACCGTATGTACACACACACACACACCGTATGTACACACACACACACACACACACACACACACACACACACACCATATGTACCTAAACTCAATTTAAACATATATTTTATGTTGGCCTCTTGGTGCGTGTCCTTCCTCCTGGGGGCGTGTCCTTCCTCCTGGGGGTGTGTCCTTCCTCCTGGGGGCGTGTCCTTCCTCCTGGGGGCGTGTCCAGAGCTCCAGTCTGAAGGCAGCCCTCCTGGACTACATCAAGCGCTGTCTCCCTGGTGACAGCGAGAAGCACAACATGGTGGCGCTCTGCTTTAGCATGCGCCGCGAGATCGGAGAGAACCACGAGATGGCCGCGCGCACGCAGCTCAAGATCATCCACTCCCAGCCCTGGGGTGAGTTAGCCTTGACTTGCCTAGCCTAGCGTACTGCCATGCAGCAAGTTAACCTAGCCTAACCATATACTGCCATGTAGCGAGTTAGCCTAGCCTAACCATATACTGCCATGTAGCGAGTTAGCCTAGCGTGCTGCCATGTAGTGAGGTATGAGTTAGCCTAGCGTGCTGCCATGTAGCGAGGTATGAGTTAGCCTAGCGTGCTGCCATGTAGTGAGGGATGAGTTAGCCTAGCGTGCTGCCATGTAGTGAGGTATGAGTTAGCCTAGCGTGCTGCCATGTAGTGAGGGATGAGTTAGCCTAGCGTGCTGCCATGTAGCGAGGTATGAGTTAGCCTAGCGTGCTGCCATGTAGAGAGGGATGAGTTAGCCTAGCGTGCTGCCATGTAGCGAGGTATGAGTTAGCCTAGCGTGCTGCCATGTAGTGAGGGATGAGTTAGCCTAGCGTGCTGCCATGTAGCGAGGGATGAGTTAGCCTAGCGTGCTGCCATGTAGCGAGTTAGCCTAGCGTGCTGCCATGTAGTGAGGGATGAGTTAGCCTAGCGTGCTGCCATGTAGTGAGGGATGAGTTAGCCTAGCGTGCTGCCATGTAGTGAGGTATAAGTTAGCCTAGCGTGCTGCCATGTAGTGAGGGATGAGTTAGCCTAGCGTGCTGCCATGTAGTAAGGTATGAGTTAGCCTAGCGTGCTGCCATGTAGCGAGGTATGAGTTAGCCTAGCGTGCTGCCATGTAGCGAGGTATGAGTTAGCCTAGCGTGCTGCCATGTAGCGAGGTATGAGTTAGCCTAGCGTGCTGCCATGTAGCGAGGTATGAGTTAGCCTAGCGTGCTGCCATGTAGCGAGGTATGAGTTAGCCTAGCGTGCTGCCATGTAGCGAGGTATGAGTTAGCCTAGCGTGCTGCCATGTAGCGAGGTATGAGTTAGCCTAGCGTGCTGCCATGTAGCGAGGTATGAGTTAGCCTAGCGTGCTGCCATGTAGCGAGGTATGAGTTAGCCTAGCGTGCTGCCATGTAGCGAGGGATGAGTTAGCCTAGCGTGCTGCCATGTAGCGAGGGATGAGGACGGGTCTCAGCAGCTTCTTTGTGTCTCAGTGGTGACTCCACAGCTGAAGAGCTCTCTGTCCAAGGTGCTGGGGCTGCTGAAGGATGCAGCAGAGAGCTACCACAAGGTACCTCCTCTCTCTCCTCTCCTCTCCTCTCTCCTCTCCTCCCTTCTCCTCTCTCTCCTCCTTTCTCCTCACCCTGACTCTCACACCAGCTTTATACTGGATTACAAAATACTAGTCTGGGTCCTGTAACATTAAATGTATGAATTTGGGCGTGTGTGTGTGTGTGTGTGTGTGTGTGTGTGTGTGTGTGTGTGTGTGTGTGTGTGTGTGTGTGTGTGTGTGTGTGTGTGTGTGTGTGTGTGTGTGTGTGTGTGTGTGTGTGTGTGTGTGTGTGTGTGTGTGTGTGTGTGTGTGTGCGTGCTCTCCAGGATGAGTGTGTGCGCCTGGCTTCCAGGTGTGTACGGCTGGCCAAGCTGGTTCTTCTCCAGCTGCATCTGCTGAGTCGGGGGTCAGACCAGCGGCTCGTCAACCTGCAGCCTGGGGAGACGCCCGCCGCCATGCTGGCCCTGCCTCGCTGCTACCAGGTACCGCTAGCATAGGACCTAGTAGTAACCGGGTGTGTGTTGAAGGTGTGCGTTATGTGTGTCAGGTGTGTGTTCTGTGTGTCAGGTGTGTGTTCTGTGTGTCCGGTGTGTGTTCTGTGTGTCCGGTGTGTGTTCTGTGTGTCCGGTGTGTGTTCTGTGTGTCAGGTGTGTGTTCTGTGTGTCCGGTGTGTGTTCTGTGTGTCCGGTGTGTGTTCTGTGTGTGTGTTCAAGGTGTGCGTTATGTGTGTCAGGTGTGTGTTCTGTGTCAGGTGTGTGTTCTGTGTGTGTGTTCAAGGTGTGCGTTATGTGTGTCAGGTGTGTGTTCTGTGTCAGGTGTGTGTTCTGTGTGTCCGGTGTGTGTTCAAGGTGTGCGTTATGTGTGTCAGGTGTGTGTTCTGTGTTGAAGGTGTGTGTATAATGTGTGTGTTCTGTGTGTCAGGTGTGTGTGCTGGCGGAGGCGTACGGCCAGAGTGTAGACTGGGCGGAGCTTGTGTACCAGAAGGTGGTTCTGGGCGGAGACTTTGTGTACCTGGAGCAGGTGAAGACCTTCTGCCCTCTGACTGGAGGGCTGCTGGAGGACGTCTCCAACAAGTAGGTCAACATGCCAGGATTAGATTAGGCCATGTCAGGCCTAGTTTAGATTAGATTAGGACATGTCAGGCCTAGTTTACATTAGATTAGATTAGGCCATGTCAGGCCTAGTTTACATTAGATTAGATTAGGACATGTCAGGCCTAGTTTACATTAGATTAGATTAGGACATGTCAGGCCTAGTTTACATTAGATTAGATTAGGACATGTCAGGCCTAGTTTACATTAGATTAGATTAGGACATGTCAGGCCTAGTTTACATTAGATTAGATTAGGACATCAGAGGCCAGGTCTAGATTAGACTACATTTTAGATTTGATGAGGACACGTCAGGTCTAGAATTGATTATAACAGGACATGTCAGACCTAGTTATCTAGTTAATTTTAAATTAAATACAGTTTGGATGAAGGTTTGATCGATTAGTTTAAATTAGGTAAGGTAAATTGAGAGAGTAAAATAATTAGCTATGGAGATTGGAGAGAGAGAGCAGTGATCGAGAGAGTTAGTAAAAGGTTGTATTCTAGGTGTATCTAGAGGCAATACTGGGTATTATAGAGGTTATATACAGAGTGTATTATAGAGGTTGTATACAGAGTGCATTACAGAGGTTATATACAGAGTGTATTATAGAGGTTGTATACAGAGTGTATTATATAGGTTATATACAGAGTGTATTATAGAGGTTGTATACAGAGTGCATTACAGAGGTTATATACAGAGTGTATTATAGAGGTTATATACAGAGTGCATTACAGAGGTTATATACAGAGTGTATTATAGAGGTTGTATACAGAGTGTATTATATAGGTTATATACAGAGTGTATTATAGAGGTTATATACAGAGTGTATTATAGAGGTTGTATACAGAGTGTATTATATAGGTTATATACAGAGTGTATTACAGAGGTTATATACAGAGTGTATTATAGAGGTTGTATACAGAGTGTATTATATAGGTTATATACAGAGTGTATTATAGAGGTTGTATACAGAGTGTATTATATAGGTTATATACAGAGTGTATTATAGAGGTTGTATACAGAGTGCATTACAGAGGTTATATACAGAGTGTATTATAGAGGTTGTATACAGTGTATTATATAGGTTATATACAGAGTGTATTATATAGGTTATATACAGAGTGTATTATAGAGGTTGTATACAGAGTGCATTACAGAGGTTATATACAGAGTGTATTATAGAGGTTATATACAGAGTGTATTATATAGGTTATATACAGAGTGTATTATAGAGGTTATATACAGAGTGTATTATAGAGGTTGTATACAGAGTGCATTACAGAGTGTATTATAGAGGTTATATACAGAGTGTATTATAGAGGTTATATACAGAGTGTATTATAGAGGTTATATACAGAGTGTATTATAGAGGTTGTATACAGAGTGCATTACAGAGTGTATTATAGAGGTTATATACAGAGTGTATTATAGAGGTTATATACAGAGTGTATTATAGAGGTTATATACAGAGTGTATTATAGAGGTTGTATACAGAGTGCATTACAGAGTGTATTATAGAGGTTATATACAGAGTGTATTATAGAGGTTATATCCAGTGTGTATCTAGAGGTAATATCCAGTGTGTATCTCTAGAGGTAATATCCAGTGTGTATCTAGAGGTAATATCCAGTGTGTATTATAGAGGTAATATCCAGTGTGTATCTAGAGGTAATATCCAGTGTGTATTATAGAGGTAATATCCAGTGTGTATCTAGAGGTAATATCCAGTGTGTCTCTAGAGGTAATATCCAGTGTGTCTCTAGAGGTAATATCCAGTGTGTCTCTAGAGGTAATATCCAGTGTGTATCTAGAGGTAATATCCAGTGTGTGTTCCAGGATGTGTGTGAAGGAGCCAGTAGGGGGCAGCAGCAGTCAGAACCTGAAGCGTCTGCTGGGTCAGTGTGAGGACGTGGTGACCCAGTACCGACTGGCCTACAAACACCAGCTCCACGACCTGGCCCAGAACCTGCTGCAGGACCCCAGGAGCAGCAGCTACCTCAGTGACCGCCTCTCCGTCTGACCCACTGACTGACCCACTGACCCACTGACCCACTGTCTGACCCACTGTCTGACCCACTGTCTGACCCACTGTCTGACCCACTGACTGACCCACTGACTGACCCACTGACCCACTGTCTGACCCACTGTCTGACCCACTGACTGACCCACTGACTGACCCACTGACTGACCCACTGACCCACTGTCTGACCCACTGACTGACCCACTGTCTGACCCACTGCCTGACCCACTGACTGACCCACTGACTGACCCACTGTCTGACCCACTGACCCACTGTCTGACCCACTGACCCACTGACCCACTGACTGACCCACTGCCTGACCCACTGACTGACCCACTGACCCACTGACTGACCCACTGACCCACTGTCTGACCCACTGACTGACCCACTGTCTGACCCACTGACCCACTGACTGACCCACTGACCCACTGTCTGACCCTTCTTCAGTGAATAGGCCCATGGGTCTTGATTCTCTAACATGACAGAACCCAGACCTGAACTATCTATCTATAGGCATTGAAGACTTTATTTCTGTCCAGAAAAACACACGAGGAATCCATTCATGAATGGTTCCTTTTATTCAGCACAATATTACACTATCACTAATGTTTTAATTGATGTCATCGTCATGGTGTCGTCGTCATGGTGACGTTTCCCTAATGGTGATTGCGGTGGTCTCTGAACCGGACTCTCTTCTTCGCCTGCTGGAGGAAAACCATGAGAAAAGATCCCAAAAACCCTCAAGATGAACAACAGAGGATGGAGGATGGGAGGGGGTGTGGTCTGACCGGTTTGTGGGCGGGACATATGCTGTGACCGCCGTTGCCTGCTGTCTTCGCTCCGCCCTCTCCCAGTGAGTGGGATTGGCTGGAAGATGGCCCGGTTCTGACAGCTGATGACTGTTGGTTCCGCCCACCTCCTCTCAGAATTCTGACTGAAACAGAGTATTCATCATTTATAATCATATTAACAATAAACACACATATATTCCTAGGGGGTTTGGCATCTAGCTCAAGGATGTAATTAGTACCACTTAACAATATCTGGTCATTTTTCCAAAAAAAAAGTAATGATTAATAAACTTTAAAAGTTAAAGTTCTCTGTGGGTCTGTCCGTGCTTTGAATAATTAACCATCAGAAAATAATATGTATTTATTAAACATTATCCTGTTACCGGAGCAAAACTGATCTGCTGTTGAACAACAGGTAACGAGGTGAACAACAGGTAACGAGGTGAACGACCGGTAACGAGGTGAACGACACGTAACGAGGTGAACAACAGGTAACGAGGTGACCGACACGTAACGAGGTGACCGACACGTAACGAGGTGAACGACGGGTAACGAGGTGAACGACGGGTAACGAGGTGAACGACCGGTAACGAGGTGAACGACACGTAACGAGGTGAACGACACGTAACGAGGTGAACAACAGGTAACGAGGTGACCGACACGTAACGAGGTGAACGACAGGTAACGAGGTGAACGACACGTAATGAGGGGTAACGAATTGAAGGACAGGTAACGACGAGGGTATCGGGGTTAAAGGTTAGGGGCCCAGGGTCAAAGGGTAACAGGGTGTGGGTGGTGGTGGGCTCCAGGGGGATGTAGCAGTAGGACTTCCTGACCAGGGGGCCTGACGGAACCAGCACTCTCTCACTCCCTGTCTCTCTACCTCTCTCACTCCCTGTCTCTCTACCTCTCTCACTCCGTCTCTCTAGCTCTCTCACTCCCTGTCTCTCTACCTCTCTCACTCCCTGTCTCTCTACCTCTCTCACTCCGTCTCTCTAGCTCTCTCACTCCCTGTCTCTCTACCTCTCTCACTCCCTGTCTCTCTAGCTCTCTCACTCCCTGTCTCTCTAGCTCTCTCACTCCCTGTCTCTCTACCTCTCTCACTCCCTGTCTCTCTAGCTCTCTCACTCCCTGTCTCTCTACCTCTCTCACTCCCTGTCTCTCTAGCTCTCTCACTCCCTGTCTCTCTACCTCTCTCACTCCCTGTCTCTCTACCTCTCTCACTCCCTGTCTCGCTACCTCTCTCACTCCCTGTCTCGCTACCTCTCTCACTCCCTGTCTCTCTACCTCTCTCACTCGTCTCTCTAGCTCTCTCACTCCCTGTCTCTCTCTCTCACTCCCTGTCTCTCTCTCACTCCCTGTCTCTCTACCTCTCTCACTCCCTGTCTCTCTACCTCTCTCACTCCCTGTCTCTCTCACTCCCTGTCTCTCTACCTCTCTCACTCCCTGTCTCTCTAGCTCTCTCACTCCCTGTCTCTCTAGCTCTCTCACTCCCTGTCTCTCTACCTCTCTCACTCCGTCTCTCTAGCTCTCTCACTCCCTGTCTCTCTACCTCTCTCACTCCCTGTCTCTCTACCTCTCTCACTCCCTGTCTCTCTCACTCCCTGTCTCTCTACCTCTCTCACTCCCTGTCTCTCTACCTCTCTCACTCCCTGCCTCTCTCACTCCCTGTCTCTCTAGCTCTCTCACTCCCTGTCTCTAGCTCTCTCACTCCCTGTCTCTCTAGCTCTCTCACTCCCTGTCTCTACCTCTCTCACTCCCTGTCTCTCTAGCTCTCTCACTCCCTGTCTCTCTACCTCTCTCACTCCCTGTCTCTCTAGCTCTCTCACTCCCTGTCTCTCTAGCTCTCTCACTCCCTGTCTCTCTACCTCTCTCACTCCCTGTCTCTCTAGCGCTCTCACTCCCTGTCTCTCTACCTCTCTCACTCCCTGTCTCTCTACCTCTCTCACTCCCTGTCTCTCTCACTCCCTGTCTCTCTAGCTCTCTCACTCCCTGTCTCTCTAGCTCTCTCACTCTCTGTCTCTCTAGCTCTCTCACTCCCTGTCTCTCTAGCTCTCTTAGTATCTCACTGTCTATACAAGATACACGATTTTGATTTGCCATTTGTAACAAGTCCATAGGGACGCTTACTCCCCATTCCCTCCACAGTACGAATCTCAAAAACAACACCATACAAATAAAAATAATATATACAATAAAATAAACAAAGAAAGAGCAGCAAAGTGACTTAAATTATATGTACGTTTTTTTATTTTTTACAAGAATTCATCAAAAGCATGTTAAAGTGCCAGTAGTGCAGCAGCATCATGAATCCAGTGCAGTACATAGCAGTAACTGTGATGAGTCCAGAAAGTCCAGCTCAGTATGACAGAGTAATGTTAATGACATGCATCCAGAACGCAGCAGCACGCCTGGTATTCAACCTACCAAAATTCTCCCACGTGACCCCTCTGTTCCGCGATCTCCACTGGCTTCCGGTAAATGTTCGCATCAAGTTCAAGACTCTGGTGCTGACCTTCAGGGCAGTCAATGGAACTGCCCCAGCCTACCTCCAGGCGTTGGTCAAGCCCTACATCCCAGCCAGAGCGCTCCGCTCAACTTCTGCCAGGCCACTTGTTCGACCTTCACTGATGACAACCAAGCATCGCTCTTCCAAGACCCAGCTCTTCAGGGCTCTGGCTCCACAGTGTGGAATGAACTCAAGACCCAGCTCTTCAGGGCTCTGGCTCCACAGGTGGAATGAACTCCCGTCTCATGTCAGGACGGCAGAGTCCCTCGCCAGCTTCCGCAAGAGACTCAAGACCCACCTGTTCAGAGTCCACCTGGACTCTCCATGAACCCTCCTTCTCCTTTGTGAACCCCTAACTTGCTTAAGTCCTGACATTAATAGCTCTTAGCATGTTGTATATGTTAGCAAGTGTATATCCTTAATGTTGATAACACGCTCTTATCACAGCTACTTAAGCAGGTGACCTGGCAGTACCAAATAGTGTTATTCATCTTGTTAATATGAATGCTTGTGAACTGCTGTATTTATATGTTCACGTACCTCAGCGTTATGCTATTGTCTGCTTCAACTAATGTACTCCTTGTAAGTCGCTTTGGATAAAAGCGTCTGCCAAATGCCCTAAATGTAAATGTTATGAAAGTGAAAGTGGCAGCACGTGTCTCTACCTCTCCTCTCTACCTCATACCTCACTATGTCTCTCTACCTCTCCTACCTCACTATGTCTCTCTACCTCACTATGTCTCTCTACCTCTCCTACCTCACTGTCTCTCTACCTCTCCTACCTCACTATGTCTCTCTACCTCACTATGTCTCTCTACCTCTCATACCTCACTGTCTATGTCTCTCTACCTCGCTTATTATCTCACTGTCTATGTCTCTCTACCTCTCTATACACTGTCTATGTCTCTCTACCTCTCTATACACGGTCTATGTCTCTCTACCTCTCTATACACTGTATGTCTCTCTACCTCTCTATACACTGTCTATGTCTCTCTACCTCTCTATACACGGTCTATGTCTCTCTACCTCTCTATACACTGTATGTCTCTCTACCTCTCTATACACGGTCTATGTCTCTCTACCTCTCTATACACTGTATGTCTCTCTACCTCTCTATACACTGTCTATGTCTCTCTACCTCTCTATACACGGTCTATGTCTCTCTACCTCTCTATACACTGTATGTCTCTCTATACACTGTCTATGTCTCTCTACCTCTCTATAAAATGTCTGTCTCTCTACCTCTCTATACACTGTCGAGGGCCCATGTATATAAATATAAATGTAAATAGTAGTTCCGCCGCTGACCCTTACTCAAACCCTGAATCCCAATCTTATCTCATATGTGTCATTACTAACCCGTCTGCCAATGTGCCTACCTGAATACAAGACACAACATACTCCTACTAGCTATTTACTAACACAATTGACAAAATACTTATTACTACATATATACTAAAACAATAGACAAAATACTTCCTACCTATTCCTTAAATTCTTAATTTTATGTAAACATTAAATCCATTCCGAATCCTCCCGGACACAGGCTTTTCCATCCAGATCCAGTCCGGTGATCCAGTCCAGTGATCCAGTCCAGTAACCCCGGTCCAGTGACTCCGGTCCAGGAATCCAGTCCAGTGAATCCAGTCCGGTTACTCCAGCCCAGTGAGCCAGTCCTGGTCTTGCGTGGCGCCGCTCTCTCCTCCAGACCAACATCCATACTAGCACACTGAGCTATGGTCGATTGTATGACAAAACTAAACAGCTAATAGCAACGCATTTCATTATTTTAAATATCTATTATATTTCAGAATATGAAGCCCCTGAACCGGGAGGAAGCCAGGGCCGCTGTGAGAGTGTTTTAAACGGGTTCAACGGGTTAAAAAGAGGCAGGTAGGAGGCCGTGCTCCGGTGCGCCGTCTCCCCGGGTCACGGTGATCGATCCCCGGCTACGAACCCGCCGACCACCCGCTGACCGAGTGCCAACCCATTGGGCTTCTGACCGGGCCAACGACCACCTCCCCGACCCGCCCCACATGGAGTGTACTTGATCCACTGGGTTCATAACCGGGGTGAGTGGAACCAGGACCAGAGGGGCTTGGGTTGGGTATGAACCGCGCTAGCTAGCTACCTAGCAGGCTAGCCAGATAGCACGCTAGCCGTTACCACAGCTAGACAGCTGCGGTAACGGCTAGCGTGCTAGCTTGTCTTTGTCTGTGGAGAGAGAGGAGAGGAGCCGGGGGGGCTCTGCTAACACCACGGGGCTCGAACCCGCGGCCCATCTCCTCTCCTCTTCCCCGGGGTGTCTCTGCTGGTGCACGGTGAGACACCACCGGTTTCCCGACCACCAGGTCTGAACCCGGGGACCGGGTCACCGTACCCGGGTCGTGAGGGACAGTGACAGGGGCTAGTCGCTAACTAGCATCAGGCTAGCTATCTGGCTCGCTGTGTTTTGCTTCTCGGTGTCGCTGTCAGGACGTGTTTAACTACGTCTGGTAGGTTGCATGTAGGTAATTCGGTTATGTGTTGTAGTTTGTACGTTAACTCTGTTTGGACGTGTTGTCGTGAACTCTGTTAAGAGAACCATGTGTACGTGTGTATCCATGAATGAATACTTGTTTGTACATGGAGTATCTGAACAGAGTGTACTGCTGCCTATTAGGGTAGGGAGGGTTAAATAACAAGAATACAATTAGCTATGTATTACGTATACGTATAACTTATTTGTTTGGCCTATAACATGTCAGAACATGGTGAGTGTCGATCAGAGTCTAAGATGTTGTCTTTTTTTTGTCCATAACCCAAAGATATTTCTTACTTTTCGTTGATAACTAATCAATGAATCGCTGCAGCTCTACATGACTCCTATATTCTAAACCTCGTTACATGACCTCCAAGTCAATGCTCAAGCGTATGTTTATTCACTCTGCCAAACTGTAACTGAGCTGTAGGCTCACTGCTCATTGGCGGAGAGGCAGTGAAGCCAATTAGCCAATCAGAAAGCGTTGCCTATTAAAGTATGAAGTTATCTCTCCTATGGCCCCGACAACCTAATGTAACGCGCCTTCATCTACAGTGGGCCACACGTTGGCCTGTACATTTGGCACAACCCAATCTAATGTTATAAGCCGTATAGCTCCAAGAAGACTTTCAAGTCCAATGGAACTTTTACTCCCCATTCCCATCCGCAGTATGAAGCACTATACTACAAAATATAAAAATACTGTACACAATAACAATAAAGTGAATGATGATGATATGAACATTGTTGAATCGTGCAAAAACATTTAAAAGCATTTAAAAGTGCCAGTAGTGCAGCAGCATCATCAATACAGTACAGTGCAGTTACTGTAATGATTCCAGAAAGTCCAGCAAAGTATGATAGAGTAATGTTAATGACATGTTATGATAGTGTAATGTTAATGACATGTTATGATAGTCATGTTAATGACATGTTATGATAGTGTCATGTTAATGACATGTTATGATAGTGTAATGTTAATGACATGTTATGATAGTGTCATGTTAATGACATGTTATGATAGTGTAATGTTAATGACATGTTATGATAGTGTCATGTTAATGACATGTTATGATAGTGTAATGTTAATGATAATGTTATGATAGTGTAATGTTGATGACATGTTATGATAGTGTAATGTTAATGACATGTTATGATAGTGTCATGTTAATGACATGTTATGATAGTGTAATGTTAATGACATGTTATGATAGTGTCATGTTAATGACATGTTATGATAATGTTAATGACATGTTATGATAGTGTAATGTTAATGACATGTTATGATAGTGTAATGTTAATGACATGTTATGATAGAGTAATGTTAATGACATGTTATGATAGAGTAATGTTAATGACATGTTATGATAGTGTAATGTTAATAACATGTTATGATAGTGTAATGTTAATGACAATGTTATGATAGTGGCAGCACTCCTAGCAGTTCAGTAGGTCACTGCCTTTCGATTTAAAAACTATCTTTGAACCTGCTAGTCCTTGTACGGATGCTGCAGGACCGGATGTTTTAGTTCCAGACATTTGTCCTAAGCTTTCCTTCATATTGCCGGTTGGCTATAGTCCTACCTTGGAGGAGACCATGTGTTATTGCTGTTAGCTGCATTGTTTTTATCTGTGGCCTGTGTTGTACTTTCCTCCGCCATGGAAGATGAGAGTATGTTATGTTTTGGCCCAGGTCTGTCAGTCTGTCTGTTGGCAAGATAACTCTAAAAGTGATGAATGGGATTGACCAACACTTGTTGGTTAGATTACTTAAGGGCCAAGGAAGGTTAATTGGGTTTTGGCGCAGATCCGTATCTGAATGGGGATCCAGGGGAGTTAGCTGTGTTGTGGTTAGTTGATGTTCCTGTGCTCTTCCCCAGGCGAGGATGCGGGGCTCTGGGTAGCAGCGAGGCAGCCGGCCCTCCCGGCCCGGCCCTGGAACATGTCCCTCAGCAGCGCTGATACAGGCGGGAACGGAGTGGACTCGAGTGCAGTGGAGGCGTACGACAGCGGGGATGAGTGGGACATCGGCGTAGGGAACCTGATCATCGACCTGGACGCCGACCTGGAGAAGGAGAAGCTGGAGATGTCGGGCAGTAAGGACGCCGGCATGGCCCCCCCGTCGGGGCCGGGCGCCCCGCCACCGGGCTCGGGGCCCCCCCCGCCGGGCTCAGGGGCCCCCCTACCTGACAAGGTGACCTTCGTAGCCCCCGGGGCTCAGAGCAAAACCAAGTCCAAACGCAGCAAGACCCCCAAGGAAGGCGGCAAGACCCCACCCGCCGCCGAGGCCCCCAAAAGGGAGGTCCTGGGCCGCGGACCCCCGGGGGAGGCCCCCTCGCCGGGCCCCAACGCCCCCCTAAAGGGGCCCGAGAAGGGGATAAAAATCACACGAGGAGGTCCTCCCGCCAAGAAGGACAAGGAGGGGGCTTGTGGGAAAACTAAGAAGGAGAAGATGGAGGCCGTCCCCTCGGGCGCGGGGCCCGGGGACAAGGAGGCCGGGACCCCCTCTCTGTCTCTGGGGGGCCCTCACCCCGGCCTCTTCGAAGGCCAGAACACGGACTCTGTTGCCCCCGCCGAGCATCAAGGCAGTAACACTCTGGACCTGATGGAGGGCCGCCTGCCCGTCACCATGGCGACGGAGGAGGAGGAGGAGGAGGAGGAGGCGGCGGACCCCGGCGAGTACCACGGCCTCCAGCTGGGCTCCGGGGACCAGGTGAGACCAGGACCTGGGAAGACCAGGACCTGGGAAGACCTCCACGCCTGGGGCTTCAGGGCCAAAGAAAACTGATTGTGTCCAATCAGTGATTAGAATATATTAGTGATTCCATTCTAATGGTTAATGATTAATTTAGTCATGATAGTGTTTCATTGTGCTTGATTATGCAACGTTGTCTTTAATTCAATATATTCATGGTGATTTAGAATTATGACTGACATTGGCTAGCATAGCGTAGCTTCTTGAGAAAGGAGAATGTCTCTTCACTGTTTGATTGTTTTAGCTAGCTACGAATAGCATTGTTGGCATGTTAGAGCTGTTTGGAGGCTAGCTGGAAAACTCATCACTATCATGCTATAAGATGTGAGAGGTTAGCTAGGCGTAGCATTATTGTCATGTTTAAGAGAGTAAAGGCTAGCTGGGGAATAGCATGATTCACAGATTTTAATATAGGCTAGCAAGGGGAGAGCATTATGCTATTCTCTCTCTGCACCTCTCCGACCCCCCCCCCCCTCTGGACCCAGCCCTCATACACACATACAGACCTAGATTTATATTTATATTTATACCTATATTTTGAAATGCCAAATTTGCACAGGACGTTTTGCCTTGTCTGTTCTGTTTTGCACGTTCCTGTGTTGCTCCGGACCCCCGTGTCTAATTCCTATGCGTGTTTCTACAACGGTATATGGCAATAAACATCTTTCTGATTCTGATATTGTCAAGGCTACATGTTCACTTTGTTTCTCTTTCACCTCAGATGGAGTCACCCCCAGCACCTCCTCCTCTACTCCCGCTAGCTGCTCCCGGTAGCTCAGACCTCCCGCTAGCTGCTACAACTAGCTCAGACCTCCCGCTCGCCGCCAATGCCAGCTCAGACCCGTCGCTAACGTCGGCTAGCGGCGCGGACATCTCTTCCAGCTGTGAGCAGATCATGGTCCGCACGCGCTCCCTGGCGGTCGGCACGCGCTCTCTAGCGGTTAGCACGGCTCACGTAGCGCTGGCCACCGAGCCCGAGTGCCTGGGGCCCTGTGAGCCGGGCACCAGCGTCAACCTGGAGGGCATCGTCTGGCAGGAGACGGAGGACGGTCAGCCGAGCGCTTTATTCATTTCATAGATTAGATATTGTATAGATAGTGTCTATATTAGAGTACATTGGTGCACATTTATCCTAGCAGATTAATATTTAGGTGTTTATTATTTTATGGTTAATATATTGTTATTTGTGCAGGTATGCTGGTAGTGAACGTGTCCTGGAGGAACAAGACCTACGTTGGAACACTTCTGGACTGTACCAGACACAACTGGGCCCCACCCAGGTACTGAAATCGACCTGGGACATACCTGTACACACAGGAACACACGCATGGTATCTGGTATCTAGTGTGTGTAGCATCCCTCTTATCTCTAGCCATGTTAACACTACGTCCCCCACGCTAGGTTCTGTGAGGCAGGAGAGCTGGAGGTGCGTAGCGGTCGCGGGCGGGGCAAGAGGGCGCGGCCAGGCGGCCACGCCTCCTCCTCCTCCTCTGACCCGCGAGGGGGGGGCGGCAAGACGCGTGCCGCGGCTGCCGCCGGCGGGGCCAAGGGCCGCCGCGGGAGCCAGCCGTCCGTCCCGGAAGAGGCCCAACCCCCCGCCAAGAGGAAGACGCCCGCCCTCAAGTCGCCGGGAGACTCCGCCCCCGTAGAGGGCCCCGCCCCCGACGACCCCAGGGGGAGCAAGCGCGTCCGCACCTCCTCCTCCCCTGGGGGGTCGTTAGGGGCGTCGCCCGGGGGCTCGCTGGGGGCGGGGCCCGACCACAGCTGCCCTGCCTCCCCCACCCTCATCGACTGCCCCCACCCCAACTGTAACAAGAAGTACAAACACATCAACGGCCTCAAGTACCACCAGGCCCGCGCCCACAACCTCCAGGACCTCCTCCCCCACGCCGACCCCGACGGGGGAGACAGCGAGGGGGGAGAGGACCCCCTCGCACCCCCCAACGGGACCGCCGGCTCCCCCGTCCACTCGGCCACGCCTAGGGGCCGCGGGGCCGAGGCCCAGAGCCCCTCCCACGGCTGGGCGTCCCGTCAGGGGAGGAGGTGGGGGGAGGGGGAGGCCAGGGAGGGCTGTGAGGATGAGGAGGAGGAAGAGGAGCAGCTGGGGTCAGGGGTCAAGCAGGACAAGGTGTGTGTTAAGACAGCCAAGACCAGCTGGCCTCCGGGCCCTGGGCAGCTCTTCCCCTCGTCCGGCCCCCACGAACCCTCTGCCGCGTTCCGGTTAACCCCTAACGACCCCTTAATGGTACAGTCCGTCCCCGGCGACCCCTCCTTAATGGCGCAGTCTGCCGCTAAAAGCCACCCGACCTCAAAAGGGCCGCCGGAAAGCGGCCCAATTGGCTCCGCCCCCAGCCCCTCGCCTAGCCCCTCCCCCGGCAGCCCCAAGGACAGGAAGAAGAAGAAGAGGAAGGAGGGGGCGAGGGAGGGGGACAGCCCTCGGGGAAGGGAGGGGAGGAGCCCGTACTCTGAGGACCCCCTGCTGAACGGAGACCCGCAGCACCACAGCCGCCTGGCCAGCATGAAGGCGGAGGCGGACAAGGTGTACAGCTTCTCCGACAACACGCCCAGCCCCTGCATCGGCCTGGCCCCGCCCCTCACGCCGCTGCAGCTCAGCCAGAACGGCGCCGACGGCCTGTCTGTCAAGACCGGCAGCCCCGCCTACTCGGACATCTCGGATGCGGGGGAGGACGGCGAGGGCCGGGGGGAAGGCGGGGCCAGGGGGGAAGGAGGGGCCAGGGGGGAGGGCGGGGCCAGGGGGGAGGGCGGCACTCGGGCCGTGAAGCTTGAGCCGGGGGTCCGGGAGGGCCCCAAGAAGAGCCTGTTCCCCCCGCGGCCCCCCAGCGACCCGGGCGCTGCCAACTACACCTCCCCCAGCTACCCCAACCCCAGCCCCGGGGGCACCGCCCCACAGGTGGAGGGGGCACAGGTGAAGGTGAAGAAAGAGAGGGAGGAGGAGGAGGAGGAGGAGGAGGAGGAGGAGCAGCCGCAGGAGCAGCAGCAGCAGCAGGAGGAGGAGGTGGAGCTCAGGAGGATCAAGTCGGAGCCACAGGAGCACAGGAAGCTGGAGAGCGGGGGGGCGGGGCTTGTCTCCCAGCAGCAGCAGCAGCTGTCCGTCATCCAGCAGCGCTCCAACATGTACATGCCACCACTGTACTACAACCAGTATGCCTACGTCCCGCCCTACACCTATCACAGCCACATGCTGCAGGCCAGCTCAGCCTATCGCCAGCAGCAGCAGCACCAGCACCAAGACAGGCCCCGCCCCCACGAGGAGAGGCCCCGCCCCCATGAGGAGAGGCCCCGCCCCCACGAGGAGAGGCCCCGACCCCACCAAGAGAGGAGGCCGGAGCACGCGCCCAGCGGGAAACCACCGGAAGAGGGCAAGCAGAAGGTCCTGGTCACCCCCACCCTCTCCAAGGCCCCCAGCCTGCCGGACCTGGGCCCCAATGTGGGGGCGGGCTCCGCCCACCACCACCACCACCACCACCAGCAGCACCATGACACCACCACCGGCAGCACCGCCCTCCCGCCAAGCAAACTGAAAGACCCCACGACCTCTGGGGCGGGACCCGCGGCGACGGAGAAGAGCAAGTCGGTCATCACGTCCAAGGAGGAGGAGGAGGTGGGGAGGAGGACCCCCTCCGCCCCCCCAGACGCCCTCAGGAAGTTAGGAGAGCCGGGGTACCACGGGAAGGAGGAGGCCAAGGGCCTCATGGATACCGGGAGGCCGGCCGGGATGGACCAGGCCATGTGGTACAGACAGGTACGTCAAACTAAGAAACACTAAGATGATTACGACTATTATTTAATCTCAGGGTGGATTTCTTCATTTTCTCTCCCTCCTTTCTTCTCTCCCTCCCAGGAGCCCGACTCCCGCCTGTGGCCGTACGTCTACCCCAACAAGTTCCCGGTCGACGAGGAGCGGTGGAGGGAGGAGAGGGAGCGAGAGAGAGACAGGGAGCGGGAGAGAGACAGAGCGAGAGACAGAGAGAGAGACCGAGAACGGGACCGAGAGAGAGAGCGTGAGAGGGAGAGAGAGAGAGAGCGGGAGAGAGACAGAGAGCGTGAGAGAGAGAGAGACCGTAAGGGGAGGGAGGACAAGTCTCGGCCCAAGGAGGAGCCCCCGAGGGAGGAAGTAGGGGAGGGGAGGGAGGGTCCGGAGGGGGGGAGGACCCGGCCCGGCTCTGAGGACCACCGGGGGGTAGGGAAGGACCCCCGGCCCCTCCACATGCACTTCTCCTCCCCCTCCCAGCAGCACCAGGCCTACCTGCCCTACATGCAGGGAGCCTACGCCTACGGCCAGGGCTTTGACCCCAACCAGCCCGGGTACCGCGGGGTTCCCTCTGTGATGATCCACAACTACCCTGGTGAGACCAGACCGTCCTCTTGCTCCCCCTGTGGACGTAGTGTGTACTACAGGAGTCACGCAGCACTATTATAGCCATACACATTCAAAGTGTATTTTAGTCTTAATTGTATGTATATGTAGCAATAAATATATATTTTAATATGTCAGTATGTGGTCTTCAGGTGTGGGTGTAGTCCTCAGTATGTGGTCTTCAGGTGTGGGTGTAGTCCTCAGTATGTGGTCTTCAGGTGTAGGTGTAGTCCTCAGTATGTGGTCTTCAGGTGTGGGTGTAGTCCTCAGTATGTGGTCTTCAGGTGTAGGTGTAGTCCTCAGTATGTGGTCTTCAGGCGTGGGTGTGTTTTGTTCTCCAGGGTCCTACCTGCCGGCAGGTTACCCGTTCTCGGCGGCATATGGAGGGAAGGTTTCGGGCTGTGAGGAGGCGGAGGCGGGGGCCCGGTCTAGTCCGTCCAGCAGCTCCAAACCTCCAGGAGACAACAAGGCACTGGAGCTACTGCAGCAGCACGCCACCCACTACAAGACCAAGTCCTCCTCCGCCGCCGGCCCACCCAAGGGTCCTCAGGAACGTGTGGGTGGAGGAGAGGAGGAGGAGGAGGAGGAGGAGGAGGAGGAGCGGAGAGGGACGGGGAACGGCCACGCTCCTCGCCGTCCCAGCGAGTTGTGACGTCACATCACCACCTGGGGTACCCCATGATGTCAGGACAGTACGACCTGCCCTACGCCGCAGGTGAGCTACCTCATGTTGTCTAGACAGGTAACTCATGTGGAGACAGGTGAGTTACCTGGTGGTTTAAGGACAGGTGAGTTACCTGCTGAGAGACGGGTGAGGTACCTGGTGGTATAAGGACAGGTGAGTTACCTGGTGGTGTAGGGGCAGGTGAGTTACCTGGTGGTGTAGGGACAGGTGAGTTACCTGCTGAGAGACGGGTGAGTTACCTGGTGGTATAGGGACAGGTGAGTTACCTGGTGGTATAGGGACAGGTGAGTTACCTGGTGGTATAAGGACAGGTGAGTTACCTGGTGGTATAGGGACAGGTGAGTTACCTGGTGGTATAAGGACAGGTGAGTTACCTGGTGGTGTAGGGGCAGGTGAGTTACCTGGTGGTATAGGGGCAGGTGAGTTACCTGGTGGTATAGGGGCAGGTGAGTTACCTGGTGGTGTAGGGACAGGTGAGTTACCTGGTGGTATAGGGACAGGTGAGTTACCTGGTGGTATAGGGACAGGTGAGTTACCTGGTGGTATAAGGACAGGTGAGCTACCTGGTGGTATAGGGACAGGTGAGTTACCTGCTGAGAGATGGGTGAGTTACCTGGTGGTATAGGGGCAGGTGAGTTACCTGGTGGTGTAGGGACAGGTGAGTTACCTGGTGGTGTAGGGACAGGTGAGTTACCTGGTGGTATAGGGACAGGTGAGTTACCTGGTGGTATAGGGACAGGTGAGTTACCTAGTGGTATAAGGACAGGTGAGTTACCTGGTGGTATAGAGACAGGTGAGTTACCTGGTGGTATAGAGACAGGTGAGTTACCTGGTGGTTTAAGGACAGGTGAGTTACCTGGTGGTGTAGGGACAGGTGAGTTACCTGGTGGTGTAGGGACAGGTGAGTTACCTGGTGGTATAGGGGCAGGTGAGTTACCTGGTGGTATAAGGACAGGTGAGTTACCTGGTGGTATAGGGACAGGTGAGTTACCTGGTGGTATAGGGGCAGGTGAGTTACCTGGTGGTATAAGGACAGGTGAGTTACCTGGTGGTATAGGGACAGGTGAGTTACCTGGTGGTATAAGGACAGGTGAGTTACCTGGTGGTGTATGGACTGTAGAAGTAGTAATTGTTTTGATGTGCCCTGACAGTTGGCTCCTCCCCCACAGGCATGTCATCGTCTGCCATAGTAGCCAGTCAACAGGCCACCGCCCCCTCCATGTACCCCCCCGCTCGCAGGTGAGACAGGTGAGACACTCTGACCCTAACCTGACTCCACTCATAACCCTGATACTTGTTTACTTATAAGCTAGCTTCAGTCTAGATGTGACTGTTAGTGTTTTAACTAGCTGTAACCTAGATGTTAGCATGTCAACTAGCTGTAACCTAGACGTTAGCATGTTAACTAGCTGTAACCTAGACGTTAGCATGTTAACGAGCTGTAACCTAGACGTTAGCATGTTAACTAGCTGTAACCTAGACGTTAGCATGTTAACTAGCTGTAACCTAGACGTTAGCATGTTAACTAGCTGTAACCTAGATGTTAGCATGTCAACTAGCTGTAACCTAGACGTTAGCATGTTAACTAGCTGTAACCTAGACGTTAGCATGTTAACTAGCTGTAACCTAGACGTTAGCATGTTAACTAGCTGTAACCTAGATGTTAGCATGTCAACTAGCTGTAACCTAGATGTTAGCATGTCAACTAGCTGTAACCTAGATGTTAGCATGTCAACTAGCTGTAACCTAGACGTTAGCATGTTAACTAGCTGTAACCTAGACGTTAGCATGTTAACTAGCTGTAACCTAGATGTTAGCATGTTAACTAGCTGTAACCTAGACGTTAGCATGTTAACTAGCTGTAACCTAGATGTTAGCATGTTCACTAGCTGTAACCTAGACGTTAGCATGTTAACTAGCTGTAACCTAGACGTTGGCATGTCAACTAGCTGTAACCTAGACGTTGGCATGTCAACTAGCTGTAACCTAGACGTTAGCATGTTAACTAGCTGTAACCTAGACGTTAGCATGTGTTAACTAGCTGTAACCTAGACGTTAGCATGTATTAACTAGCTGTAACCTAGACGTTAGCATGTTAACTAGCTGTAAGCATGTTTTAACTAGCTGTAACCTAGACGTTAGCATGTTAACTAGCTGTAACCTCTACATTAGCATGTTAACTAGCTGTATACTAATGGCTTTCTCCTCCACTTCCCAAAGGGACCCCAGATGAAGCAGACACACTGAAGACATGCTTCAGATGGACCGCTGAGCTAGGCTAGGACCGCTGGAGCTAGGCTAGGGCCGTGGAGCAAAGCTAGGACTGTGGTGCTACTCTCGGACCGAGGGACTAGGCTAAGACTGTGGTGCTAGGCTCATTGTTAATGGAGGTAAACCAGACCTGAGGGAAGGCTGAGATGAACTCTGACCTCTGGATGGACCCCTAGAGCTCTTAGAGGGTGTGTGTGTAAATACTGTACAGGGGAATAATTTTAAAAGAAGTTTCTGGATGCTCTTCTGTTTTTCTACTTGTTTATGTTATTAAAATTGTAACTGGTGGAAGATTGGTGTAGTCATTACACACGTTTCCACTTTCAGGTCATGGTAACGTACACTAGGGGGCAGTATAACCATTCACAACCTCAAGCGTCCAGGAATTTACCACTAAATCAGACAAAAGCTTTCTGTCCTGGTGTCTGAAACACTGAACTGGACGTCACTTCTGTTTCACCAATCAGCAGCTCCTTCAGGACCGAGCCGTCGCTAAGCTACATGCTAAACTGGGCCTGACACAAACTACACTCAAGTTGTTCCTTCTTGCTGCTTTCACACCTTTAATGTGCTCGAGAAAAGTGAAAATGGAGTCACATGACCTGTTAACTAGTCAAGAGCTGTAGCTTCTTCCAGGTCCATGGATATGACATTATTACA
>CM051010.1:29077360-29139860 GCA_027704905.1 Muraenolepis orangiensis
TCAGGGTTAAGGTAGTGTGTATCAGGGTTAGGTAGTGTGTATCAGTGTTAGGGTAGTGTATATCAGGGTTAGGTAGTGTGTATCAGGGTTAGGTAGTGTGTACCAGGGTTAGTAGTGTATATCAGGGTAAGGTAGTGTATATCAGGGTTAGGTAGTGTGTATCAGGGTAAGGTAGTGTATATCAGGGTTAAGGTAGTGCATATCAGGGTTAGGTAGTGTATATCAGGGTTAGTAGTGTGTATCAGGGTTAGGTAGTGAGTATCAGGGTTAGGTAGTGTGTATCAGCATTAGGGTAGTGTATATCAGGGTTAGGTAGTGTGTATCAGGGTTAGTAGTGTATATCAGGGTAAGGTAGTGTGTATCAGGGTTAGGTAGTGTGTATCAGGGTTAGTAGTGTATATCAGGGTTAGTAGTGTGTATCAGGGTTAGGTAGTGAGTATCAGGGTAAGGTAGTGTATATCAGGGTAAGGTAGTGTATATCAGGGTAAGGTAGTGTGTATCAGGGTAAGATAGTGTATATCAGGGTTAGGGTAGTGTGTATCAGGGTAAGGTAGTGTATATCAGGGTTAAGGTAGTGTATATCAGGGTTAAGGTAGTGTATATCAGGGTAAGGTAGTGTGTATCAGGGTAAGGTAGTGTGTATCAGGGTAAGGTAGTGTGTATCAGGGTAAGGTAGTGTGTATCAGGGTAAGGTAGTGTATATCAGGGTAAGGTAGTGTGTATCAGGGTAAGGTAGTGTATATCAGGGTAAGGTAGTGTGTATCAGGGTAAGGTAGTGTATATCAGGGTAAGGTAGTGTGTATCAGGGTAAGATAGTGTATATCAGGGTTAGGGTAGTGTGTATCAGGGTAAGGTAGTGTATATCAGGGTTAAGGTAGTGTATATCAGGGTTAAGGTAGTGTATATCAGGGTTAGGGTAGTGTGTATCAGGGTAAGGTAGTGTATATCAGGGTTAAGGTAGTGTATATCAGGGTTAGGTAGTGTGTATCAGGGTAAGGTAGTGTATATCAGGGTTAAGGTAGTGTGTATCAGGGTTAGGGGTACCTGGACAGGGTAGAATATGGCCTGTAGGGTAGGTAGCATCTCGGTGAAGAAGCAAACCCATATCTCAGACAGTATCGTCAGCTGGTTGTTGCCTGGTAACCGGAACAGAGCCCATATGTTATGCTAGTCTGGTGGGTCCATGGCACACGTTATACTGATGTTAGAATCATAACATCAGACATCACAACAGTTTTGTAACCACCTAAAGATCTCCCCATCATAGATCTAGACATCATAAAACCGGATATGAACGTCTAAAGATCTCACCCTCATAGAATTGGACCTTTTCCAGGAGTCTCCCCAGACCCTTGGTCAGCAGCTGGTTCTGGAGGACAAACAGACCAGTTAACCCATTCCAGTACCCCTTAGTATCAGGTATGTATTAGTACCTGTCTTTACCTGTATGTAATACAGGTATGTATACCTGTAGTACTCTTATTGTGTATACCTGTAGTTATCTTAGTGTGTATTGTAGACCTGTAGTACTCTTAGTGTGTATACCTGTAAGTACTCTTAGTGTGTATACCTGTAGTACTCTTAGTGTGTATACCTGTAGTACTCTTAGTGTGTATACCTGTAGTACTCTTAGTGTGTATACCTGTAAGTACTCTTAGTGTGTATACCTGTAGTACTCTTAGTGTGTATACCTGTAGTACTCTTAGTGTGTATACCTGTAGTACTCTTAGTGTGTATACCTGTAGTACTCTTAGTGTGTAGACCTGTAGTACTCTTAGTGTGTAGACCTGTAGTACTCTTAGTGTGTATACCTGTAGTACTCTTAGTGTGTATACCTGTAGTACTCTTAGTGTGTAGACCTGTAGTACTCTTAGTGTGTATACCTGTAGTACTCTTAGTGTGTATACCTGTAGTACTCTTAGTGTGTATACCTGTAAGTAGTCGGTGATGAAGGAGCCCAGTTCGGTCTTCAGAAGCCACCTGTTGGAACAGGAAATACTCACGGTAATTTGACATGACAGCAGCCATAACTTGAAGAATTGTTAAGAAAACCGGTTTATCTGAAATGCCAAACATCTCATGCCTGATAATCCTCCTGGCTTTCATTTCCCATCAGACATTTAAAAGGTGGGCGGGGATTCAGGGGCTGGAACCGACCAATCAAAACATAACCAGACGGTTGGTTGAAAATATGAAGTGTTCGTTATTGCCCAGGACAACACAGGTGCCTTCTGGGTAATGACGTTGTGGCAAGGCCAGGGTGGACGGTGTAATGAATATAAAAAGTATAGAATATCTAATCAAATATAAATATCTAAAAGTCTAAACATAAAAGCTAGGATAGAGTGACCGATAGGTACCTGATGAGGTGTGAGGTGTGAGATACCTGATGAGGTGTGAGGTACCTGATGAGGTGTGAGGTACCTGATGAGGTGGGAGGTACCTGATGAGGTGTGAGGTGTGAGGTACCTGATGAGGTGGGAGGTGTGAGGTACCTGATGAGGTGTGAGGTACCTGATGAGGTGTGAGGTGTGAGGTACCTGATGAGGTGGGAGGTACCTGATGAGGTGTGAGGTGGGAGGTACCTGATGAGGTGGGAGGTGTGAGGTACCTGATGAGGTGTGAGGTGTGAGGTACCTGATGAGGTGGGAGGTACCTGATGAGGTGTGAGGTGTGAGGTACCTGATGAGGTGGGAGGTACCTGATGAGGTGGGAGGTGTGAGGTACCTGATGAGGTGGGAGGTGTGAGGTACCTGATGAGGTGTGAGGTACCTGATGAGGTGGGAGGTGTGAGGTACCTGATGAGGTGTGAGGTACCTGATGAGGTGGGAGGTGTGAGGTACCTGATGAGGTGGGAGGTGTGAGGTACCTGATGAGGTGGGAGGTACCTGATGAGGTGTGAGGTGGGAGGTACCTGATGAGGTGGGAGGTGTGAGGTACCTGATGAGGTGGGAGGTGTGAGGTACCTGATGAGGTGGGAGGTACCTGATGAGGTGGGAGGTACCTGATGAGGTGGGAGGTGTGAGGTACCTGATGCTCTCGTTGAGGCTGTAGAGGTCGCTGTCCTTCAGAGCTCCTCCCCCGAAAACCCAGACCACCGCCGTCTGGACGCTGAGGGTCATGCAGGTCAAAGGTCAAGGGTCATACCTGGATCCCATCTCCATCTTGAGATGAACATGCTAGCTGTTTGATTGGCTGTGCTGGCTGTCAGTCAATGTGACATTGTGCAGGATGGACTCACGTCCTGCTAAAAAAACCTCTGAGACTTCCTGTCAACATCAGGAAACTACAGCTAAAGGTCTCAGCCAATCGTGAGCTTGTGTGTGTGTGTGTGTGTGTGTGTGTGTGTGTGTGTGTGTGTGTGTGTGTGTGTGTGTGTGTGTGTGTGTGTGTGTGTGTGTGTGTGTGTGTGTGTGTGTCAGAGTGTGACAGATACAGGGTCACTCAGTATCTGTCACACTTCCTGTACCAAAAGTCTCATCCTGCCTCTGCTTCCTGTGCAAACAGGAAGCAGATCAGTTGAAGCTTAACAAGTAGAGTCATCTCTCTATCTCATCACCCATCATGTCTTCCTTCGAACTTAAACCCTGGCTGTGTTAGTGCCTTGCTCTACCAGTAGGGAATCAAACCCCAAACCCTGGCTGTGTTAGTGCCTTGCTCTACCAGAGGGGAATTGAACCCTGTTCTCAATCCAGTCCAATGATTGTAGACACTATAGAGCCGGTCTCAGTGTTGAACTCTGTTCTGTGCCCTGACCTGAGCTCATTCCTCAGCCTCCTGAGTTCCTGTAATCTACGCTAATCTCAGCTAATCTCAGTTCTACTCTGCTACACACAGAAGCCCTCTGCATACGCCCTCATACCCCTAACAGACAATACAGAACCCTAGCAGAGGTATGTTAGGGTTCTGTATTGTCTAACAGACAATACAGAACCCTAAAGTACCCTTGCAGACATAGACACACTGCTTCTGGTCTGTGCTTTTACTGGTCGCTGGTCAGATGTTCTACTACTAGTCAGATGTTCTACTACTAGTCAGATGTTCTACTACGAGTCAGATGTTCTACTACTAGTCAGATGTTCTACTACTAGTCAGATGTTCTACTACTAGTCAGATGTTCTACTACGAGTCAGATGTTCTACTACTAGTCAGATGTTCTACTACGAGTCAGATGTTCTACTACTAGTCAGATGTTCTACTACTAGTCAGATGTTCTACTACTAGTCAGATGTTCTACTACTACTAGTCAGATGTTCTACTACTAGTCAGATGTTCTACTACTAGTCAGATGTTCTACGAGTCAGATGTTCTACTACTACTAGTCAGATGTTCTACTACTAGTCAGATGTTCTACGAGTCAGATGTTCTACTACTACTAGTCAGATGTTCTACTACGAGTCAGATGTTCTACTACTACTAGTCAGATGTTCTACTACGAGTCAGATGTTCTACTACTAGTCAGATGTTCTACTACTAGTCAGATGTTCTACTAGTCAGATGTTCTACTAGTCAGATGTTCTACTACTACTAGTCAGATGTTCTACTACGAGTCAGATGTTCTACTAGTCAGATGTTCTACTACTAGTCAGATGTTCTAAGAGTCAGATGTTCTACTACTAGTCAGATGTTCTACTAGTCAGATGTTCTACTACTAGTCAGATGTTCTACTAGTCAGATGTTCTACTACTAGTCAGATGTTCTACTAGTCAGATGTTCTACTACGAGTCAGATGTTCTACGAGTGGAGCAAGCAGAAGATCTAGTCTCACCTCCACTCGGGGTCATTCAACTTGAATTTCCTGATATCAACACATGTCACAGGGCCCATCAGGGGAGTGGGCCGGCAGGGGGAGGCGTGTGATCAGGTGTTCAGTAGAGAGCGGGGGAGGTGACCTCACCTGTTCCACACGCTGGTGTTGGACGGCTGCAGCACCGAGGAAGCGCTCTGGAAGCGTGCCAGGTCGGACAGAGCGGGGGAGCTCATGAAGCGGGCCCTGGGCCGGCGCAGAGAGCCCATCGCCCCGGGGCTGCTGGGGGAGGGGCTTCCTTAAACACCTGGTAGTCCCGCCTCTAGACACACTTAGACACGCCTCTATACACACACCTGAAGACACGCCTCTAGACACGCCTCTAGACACACCTGTAGACACACATGAAGACACACCTGAAGACACGCCTCTAGACACGCCTCTATACACACCTGTAGACACACCTCTATACACACCTGTAGACACACCTGAAGACACGCCTCTATACACACCTGTAGACACACATGAAGACACACCTGAAGACACGCCTCTAGACACGCCTCTATACACACCTGTAGACACACATGAAGACACGCCTCTAAAAAAATTAGAAGTACTGAGTATTTTCTAATTTTATTAACAACTATTATCAACAAAAAGTGAAACTATACCGAAACAATAAATTCATATCGGCATGGCCTACTGTAGTGAAATGTTACATATCAACGCTAAACATCAAACCCAATAAGGACTGAATCCAATGTGTTTTTGACCCAATCCTGTATTGGGACTTAGTGCATGACTGTGAGTCTGTTCTTCTCGGAGGTCTGAGGTCCTCTGAGGAGCTGCGAGAGGCTGAGGGCGGAGGGAGGCCTGACCAACAGATGGCCGATCCAGGCATGACGAGCAGAGGAGCAGATGGAGAAACTGGAGGCGTGTGATGAGCTTGGGTCTGTTGGTCCGTCACTGCCCCAGATGGGTCCTCAGAGAGAGAGAGACACTGGAGAACTCATAGAGGAGGAGGGCAGCAGCTCAGGAGGTAGAGCAGGGTAGAGCCTGTCTGGCAACAGGAAGGTTGCTGGTTGGATCCCCGGCTCCTCCCCCTAGCCAGGTGTGGAGGTATCCCTCTGCAAGACCCCCTAACCCTGCTCCTGACCAGCTGGCTGTCCCCCTGCATGGCTGACACCGCAGGAGGTGTGTTAATGTGTGTGTGAATGGGTGAATGTGCTTTCTAAATGCAGTCCATTTCCCATGTCAACAGACTGTGGAGGAGAAGAGATGGTAGAACCTCAGGTCTGTTGAGTCACAGTGGTGACCTTCACTCTCAAAGTGGGTTTCCGCTCCAGCGTTGCTTTGCTCTCTGACTGCTGGGTTTCCTGTCACACACACACAACCCACATTACCTTCTATCCCAGATGGGAGGAGCTTATGTTTTCCCCTGTCTGTCTGTCTGTCTGTCTCTGTCTGTCTGTGTATGTATTTTCTGTTATTAAGATAACTTAAAAAGTATTGTACGGAATTGGACAACACTTGGGGGCCGAGGAACAGTTGATAAGATTTTGGCACAGATCTGGATGTGAGTTGTTGGTGTGGCAGAGGTTTGAGCTCTACTGAGGGCCCTCTAGTTGATAAACAGGATTTTGACATTGTGGGTTTAATCCGGTTTCTCTGAAATATGATCTCTTCTGGTTTTACCAACAACAACAAAACCTAACCCGGAAGTGTCCAACCAGGAAGTGACCAAGCAGGCCAGGTGTACAGCAGCCAGTTAGAATTCAGAATGACAGAAAGTCCTGGTCCTGAAGGAGAGAGGAGTCCTGGTCCTCTAGAGGAGTCCTGTCCCCTCGAGAAGTCCTGGTCCTGGTCCCAGGGAGAGTCCTGGTCCTAGAGAGAGTCCTGGTCCTAGAGACGTCCTGGTCCTAGAGAGAGTCCTGTCCTGGTCCTAGAGAGAGTCCTGGTCCTAGAGAAGTCCTGGTCCTAGAGAGAGTCCTGGTCCTGGTCCTAGAGAGAGTCCTGGTCCTAGAGAGAAGTCCTGGTCCTAGAGAGAGTCCTGGTCCTAGAAAGAGTCCTGGTCCTGGTCCTATAGAGAGTCCTGGTCCTAGAGAGAAGTCCTGATGCTAGAGAGAGTCCTGGTCCTAGAGGAGTCCTGGTCCTAGAGGAGTCCTGGTCCTAGAGAGAGTCCTGGTCCTAGAGGAGTCCTGGTCCTAGAGAAGTCCTGGTCCTAGAGAGAGTCCTGGTCCTAGAGGAGTCCTGGTCCTAGAGAGAGTCCTGGTCCTGGTCCTAGAGGAGTCCTGGTCCAGATGGTTCCTTGGTGTCTCTACTGAATGAGTGTGTTTATTGTCCTTCACTCCGTGGTACGCAGGTGATTTATAGAGTTATAGACCTGCTCTTCTTTGTATACTTTAGAATATATCTTTAATAACTTAATAAACACCTTTTAGAGTGCTCTCATCATGGCGTCGCTGCTGGGTTGGTTGTTGTTGTTCGTTTGTTTGTGTTGTGGTTCTCTTTATGGTCACATGGAGCCAGTCAACCTTAATACACGTGTGTGTGTGTGTGTGTGTGTGTGTGTGTGTGTGTGTGTGTGTGTGTGTGTGTGTGTGTGTGTGTGTGAGAAAGAGAGAGAGAGAACCAAAAGTGTGTGTGTGTGTGTGTGTGTGTGTGTGTGTGTGTGTGTGTGTGTGTGTGTGTGTGTGTGTGTGTGCGCAACTCAATACTGACTAAACGTAATTGTGGTTCATCGTGTTAAACGGTACGCATGCGCAGTGCTGACCTCTGACGTCAGACGGAACGTGGACCGGTGACTACACTAAAGTTCTACATCATAAATAGATCACAGTCCTCTCATCTTCACGAAGTAAAGCCTGATCTGAGCGAGACGGTGAAGAAAAGCACAAGGTTCACACACAAACACACTCTCACACACACACACGCGCATGGATCGATATATCAATCTATCGATCTATTTAGGATGTAGAAGCGCTCACCTCTGCTCCGTGACTCGTTCACCTCCAGAGGACTCTGGTCTCTGAGGAGGTCTCTGGTCTGGTCTGGTCTCTGAGGTGGTCTCTGATGGGGTCTCTGGTCTCTGAGGAGGTCTCTGGTCTCTGAGGAGGTCTCTGGTCTCTGGTCTCTGATGGGGTCTCTGGTCTCTGAGGAGGTCTCTGGTCTCTGAGGTGGTCTCTGATGGGGTCTATGGTCTCTGAGGAGGTCTCTGGTCTCTGAGGAGGTCTCTGGTCTCTGGTCTCTGATGGGGTCTCGGGTCTCTGAGGAGGTCTCTGGTCCACCGGAGGAGGAGAAGCTCCGTCCGGAACACGTGACCCACTGCGACTTAATATAGATAAGTGTGTAATGAAGATAATAACTTATAATAAGTCACTTGGTCCAGAGCAGCTGACCTGAGACCAGCATCATCGGTTCTCCGATCAGATTAGAAGCAACAGGCGGCCTGTCACCCAAGCCCCGCCCCCCACCGAGCCGATTGGCCTATTGTAATTATGATAATGAGCTGCTAATGACGTCTTACTTTATTTGTATTGATCGGATTCAAAAATCAATAAATAACTACATTATAAATAATAAATGAACAACAAACTAAATAAATAAATAAATAAATAAATACTAATTAACTAAATAAATACAAAAGTCAATTAATAGGAAACGAGAAGTAGAAATGATTCAGTCCACACTTCATCCTCCTCCATCCCTAAGGACCACATCCCCCCTGGGCTCCGTCTCTCCTCCCCCTCCTCCATCCCTAAGGACCACATCCCCCCTGGGCTCCGTCTCTCCTCCCCCTCCTCCATCCCTAAGGACCACATCCCCCCTGGGCTCCGTCTCTCCTCCCCCTCCTCCATCCCTAAGGACCACATCCCCCCTGGGCTCCGTCTCTCTTCCCCCTCCTCCATCCCTAAGGACCATATCCCCCCTGGGCTCCGTCTCTCCTCCCCCTCCTCCATCCCTAAGGACCACATCCCCCCTGGGCTCCGTCTCTCCTCCCCCTCCTCCATCCCTAAGGACCACATCCCCCCTGGGCTCCGTCTCTCCTCCCCCTCCTCCATCCCTAAGGACCACATCCCCCCTGGGCTCCGTCTCTCCTCCCCCTCCTCCATCCCTAAGGACCACATCCCCCCTGGGCTCCGTCTCTCCTCCCCCTCCTCCATCCCTAAGGACCACATCCCCCCTGGGCTCCGTCTCTCCTCCCCCTCCTCCATCCCTAAGGACCACATCCCCCCTGGGCTCCGTCTCTCCTCCCCCTCCTCCATCCCTAAGGACCACATCCCCCCTGGGCTCCGTCTCTCCTCCCCCTCCTCCATCCCTAAGGACCACATCCCCCCTGGGCTCCGTCTCTCCTCCCCTACCGTCTGGTCTCTGGTTCCTCAGCATCCGTACCTCAAGGACCACCAGGTTTAAGGGTAGTTTATATCCACAGGCAGTGACCTACTGAGCTGCTAGGAGGGCTGCCTCTATCATAACATGTCATTAACATGACACTATCATAACATGTCATTAACATTACACTATGCATAACATCGTCATTAACATGACACTATGATAACATCTCATTAACATGACACTATGATAACATGTCATTAACATGACTATCATAACATGTCATTAACATGACACTATCATAACATGTCATTAACATTACACTATCATAACATGTCATTAACATGACTCTATCATAACATGTCATTAACATGACACTATCATACTTTGCTGGACTCATCACAGTATTCATGATGCTCCTGCACTACTGGCACTTTAAATGCTACTTGCACAAGTCACCAAATGTGACTTGTGCAAGTGAGCGTTCCGCACTGGACTCGAACTCACGACCTTCTGCATGAGAGGCAGCGCTCTAACGTGAGAAGCTGAAACCAACAGGCTTTTCATCACTAGCACGTCTACAAGGCGTCAGGGAGGTTTACTACTGAACAGCGCCCCCTGCTGGGGAGTGAGGTTTACTACTGAACAGCGCCCCCTGCTGGGGAGGGAGGTTTACTACTGAACAGCGCCCCCTGCTGGGGAGGGAGGTTTACTACTGAACAGCGCCCCCTGCTGGGGAGGGAGGTTTACTACTGAACAGCACCACCTGCTGGGGAGTGAGGTTTACTACTGAACAGCGCCCCCTGCTGGGGAGTGAGGTTTACTACTGAACAGCGCCCCCTGCTGGGGAGGGAGGTTTACTACTGAACAGCACCACCTGCTGGGGAGGGAGGTTTACATATCATCCATCAGTCACTTTATTGTTCTTTGTATTGTGTACAGTATTGTTATAGTATAGTGTTGTATAGATACTAGATACTAGATTTGTATTGTTAACAAGTGCATAGGAATGCTTACTCCCGCAGTATAAATCTTAAAAACAACATCATAAAAATATAAATTATATATGCAATAAAATAAAGCAAAAAAAGCAGCAAAATCATATATAAATGATATGTACATGTTTTTATTTTATTTTATTTTTTTCCAAAAATGTGCCAGTAGTGCAGCAGCATCATGAATACAGAGCAGTAACTGTGATGTTAATGACATGTTATGATAGTGTGATGTTAATGACATGTTATGATAGAGTAATGTTAATGACATGTTATGATAGTGTGATGTTAATGACATGTTATGATAGAGTAATGTTAATGACATGTTATGATAGTGTAATGTTAATGACATGTTATGATAGTGTAATGTTAATGACATGTTATGATAGTGTGATGTTAATGACATGTTATGATAGTGTAATGTTAATGACATGTTATGATAGAGTAATGTTAATGACATGTTATGATAGAGTAATGTTAATGACATGTTATGATAGTGTAATGTTAATGACATGTTATGATAGTGTGATGTTAATGACATGTTATGATAGAGTAATGTTAATGACATGTTATGATAGTGTAATGTTAATGACATGTTATGATAGTGTGATGTTAATGACATGTTATGATAGAGTAATGTTAATGACATGTTATGATAGTGTAATGTTAATGACATGTTATGATAGAGTAATGTTAATGACATGTTATGATAGTGTAATGTTAATGACATGTTATGATAGTGTGATGTTAATGACATGTTATGATAGAGTAATGTTAATGACATGTTATGATAGTGTAATGTTAATGACATGTTATGATAGAGTAATGTTAATGACATGTTATGATAGTGTAATGTTAATGACATGTTATGATAGTGTAATGTTAATGACATGTTATGATAGAGTAATGTTAATGACATGTTATGATAGTGTCATGTTAATGACATGTTATGATAGAGTAATGTTAATGACATGTTAAGATAGTGTAATGTTAATGACATGTTATGATAGTGTAATGTTAATGACATGTTATGATAGAGTAATGTTAATGACATGTTATGATAGAGTAATGTTAATGACATGTTATGATAGTCATGTTAATGACATGTTATGATAGAGTAATGTTAATGACATGTTATGATAGAGTAATGTTAATGACATGTTATGATAGAGTAATGTTAATGACATGTTATGATAGAGTAATGTTAATGACATGTTATGATAGTGTAATGTTAATGACATGTTATGATAGAGTAATGTTAATGACATGTTATGATAGTGTATTGTTAATGACATGTTAAGATAGAGTAATGTTAATGACATGTTATGATAGAGTAATGTTAATGACATGTTATGATAGAGTAATGTTAATGACATGTTATGATAGAGTAATGTTAATGACATGTTATGATAGAGTAATGTTAATGACATGTTATGATAGAGTAATGTTAATGACATGTTATGATAGAGTAATGTTAATGACATGTTAAGATAGAGTAATGTTAATGACATGTTATGATAGAGTAATGTTAATGACATGTTAAGATAGAGTAATGTTAATGACATGTTATGATAGAGTAATGTTAATGACATGTTAAGATAGAGTCATGTTAATGACTGCAACACCACCTCAACAACAACAACATCTCCGAAAAATTAGTTTACACTATATAATATATAGTGTAGTTTACACTATATAATATACAGTGTTGTTTACACTATATATTATATAGTGTAGTTTACACTATATAATATATAGTGTAGTTTACACTATATATTATATAGTGTTGTTTTATAGATCCATACTGCAGGAGGGAATGAGGAGTAATCATTCCATTGGACTTGTTGCATATGGCAAATAAAAATCTTGAATCTTGAATAGTAATATTCATATTTTAAATACCGTCACGTGACCCACCCCTCCATCACGTGACCCTCCGTCAGGTGACCCCGTCCTCAGCACGTGACGTTCAGTGGCAACATGGCGGCGCCCTTCGACGAAGCGTTCTTCGTTTCTCTGCAGCTCCTTTTAAAGGTATCTACAGTTTACAACAATAATAATAATAATAATAATAATAATAATAATTTAAACGGAGCTTCGTGCCGGTGTTACATCACATGATAGTGTTGGTATGGACCCGATGAGGATCACCTCTCTAATACTTAACTTGAATTAAACCAGAGTTCATGTTGGCTTATTGGCGGTTCACATCAGGGGGCTGGTGGTTAAAGGAGGGAGGAGCTCTGGGTGTGTAGTCTGGTGGTGTAGCCTGGGTGTGTAGTCTGGTGGTGTAGCCTGGGTGTGTAGTCTGGGTGTAGCTGGGTGTGTAGTCTGGTGGTGTAGCCTGGGTGTGTAGTCTGGTGGTGTAGTCTGGTGTAGCTGGGTGTGTAGTCTGGTGGTGTAGCCTGGGTGTGTAGTTTGGTGGTGTAGCTTGGTTAATCTTGGTGTAGCCTGGGTGTGTAGTTTGGTGGTGTAGCTTGGTTAATCTTGGTGTGTAGTCTGGTGGTGTAGCTTGGTTAATCTTGGTGTAGCCTGGGTGTGTAGTCTGGTGGTGTAGCTTGATGGTGTAGTTTGGTGGTGTAGCCTGGTGGTGTAGTTTGGTGGTGTAGCTTGGTTAATCTTGGTGTAGCCTGGGTGTGTAGTTCTGGTGGTGTAGCTTGGTTAATCTTGGTGGTGTAGTCCTGGTGGTGGTAGCTTGGTTAATCTTGGTGTAGTCTGGTGGTGTAGTTTGGTGTAGTCTGGTGGTGTAGCTTGATGGTGTAGTTTGGTGGTGGGTGGGGATGTTAGTGAGGTCATATGAGGGCGTGTTAAACCCAGACAGCAGCAGAAGGAGAGTTAGTCTAACTAGAGAGCTTTACCAGAAGGAAACTAAGCTGCTTACAACCGTCTCTTCTTTATCTTAATAAATAAATCAGCTCTTATTTAGAGATCACTGAAGTCTGACCTGGTGTCCTAAACCTGCTCTCAAGAGCTGATGATTTCAGACTAAAGATCAGTGCAGTGATATAAATCATTGATCTTGAATTGGGATTGGGGTGAGACCAGAAGTCTATTTCTTAGAAGCTGAATATAAGAAAATGGTCCAAACCTGATCCTGGTCTTAAATGGAGCCGTTTGTCCGGGAGAAAGAGGCTCTGGACCGAGACCTTTTCTCTGGAGGTCAGCACTGATTAAAGCTGCTAGGATTGTAATTGGTGTCTTTTTGAGATCTAGTTGGGAAGTCTGGTGTGAAAGCGGTTCTTCCTACATGTTCAAGAGATGGTCACCACAGAAACAATCTGAATAGGAGGAGGGAGGGAGAAGGGTTTTTATTTTAAAGTAGATCTAGAAGCCAAAGAAAGACCAGCTCGTCCCGGTCATCCATGCTCTCTTTACGTTTGGCCTCATCGCTTTGAGGTCGATACTCCAAAGTTTACAGTCTGTAATATACATATATTGTATATATAACGTTTATTATTCTCTGAAATTGTAAGGATGGTCCTCCCTTTCCTCAATGGACGAGCCTCCTCCACTGATATTAGTATGGTGATGTTTGTAGGCTCCCTCCAAGGAGGCGCTGCGGGAGCTGTGTTCTCAGAGCCACCAGCAGGGGGCGCCGGAGTCCCGCCGTCTGGCGCAGAGCGCCGCGGACCACCTGGACGTCCCTGTCGCTCAGGCCCAGCAGGTAGACGGCTGCCGCCGCGCAATACGGATTCTTATCTTTGATTGTCGTATATTTGCCAAATAGAAGATTGTTATATATATGTTATATATATTGTACAAAGAGGGAGAATGAGCATTATCATTATCACATTTTTTCTAGTATAAAAGTACCTTATAGTTCAAATGAGTCTCTCTCTCTCTCTGTCTCTCAGCTGCTCCAGTCTCTCCACTCCCTGACCCACCATGTGGTGTTCCACAGTCTGACCAGACCAGAGCAGATCCAGGGTCTGTTCCCGGCCTCCTTCCACGCCAGCCTCAAGAACCTGCTGACCAAGATCCTCCTGGAGCTCAGGTCCGCATCATCTAATAAACAAATCTAATTGATAATCTAATAATGTCGTCGCTCACAAACCAATCTGTCTTTATTTCAGCCCCACATGGAGGTCAGAGGTCATCCAGAAGCAGAGTGAGTAGGATTGGTTGTAATATATTTACATTACAAACAGTATATTAGTTCAATGGAACATTAATTGGTCGACGTGTGCGTCATTATAATACGTGTGTGTAGTCTCTCTTCCACAGCTGAAAGCGTTTGATTGGAGGGTTGACATGGTGACATCATCAGACTCCGTCAGCCGCATGGCCGTCCCCAGCTGTCTGCTGCACCTGCAGGTCAGCTGGTCCGCTAGTCAGCTGGTCATCTAGTCAGCTGGTCATCTAGTCCGCTGGTCATCTAGTCCGCTGGTCATCTAGTCAGCTGGTCATCTAAGACCTAGGCTTAAAAAGGTGTGTGTGTGTGTGTCTCAGCTGGGGGAGCAGCAGGTGGTGGTGGAGGCCAGCCGGGAGACCCTGGACACCATGTTGGAGGGACTGGGACGCCTCAGACAGCAGCTCACCCAGGTGGCGGGGAAATAGCATCTGGTCCTCAACACACACGTATACATCTATAGATATATCTATGAATAGATATACAAATCTACATATATATATAATATTTATCTATAGATTATATATATATCTATAGAATATTTGTATCTATAGATATATATATCATATTTAGATATATTACATATCTATATACTGTATATATAATTATATCTCGGATATCTGGAGTTTAGTAGTAGGTATTTTTTATTTTTACCTTGTCATAAACATGTAAATATTTCTATTCAACTTAAAAGTATTGTAATGTTGCATTTAGTTGTGAGTTGGCTTCATAAACCAAATATTAAATGTATAATATATTAATAATGAACTGTATTCCCTATGAAGTCCCATTCAACAATAAACTAATAAAATCAGATGTTAATAAGAGGCTGGATCTTCTGGTTGTCTTGGTGTCCTCAAGAGATGATGGAACGTTCTTCACCACTACTAGTTAAGAACCTGTTCTTCACCACTACTAGTTAAGAACCTGTTCTTCACCACTACTAGTTAAGAACCTGTTCTTCACCACTACTAGTTAAGAACCTGTTCTTCACCACTACTAGTTAAGAACCTGTTCTTCACCACTACTAGTTAAGAACCTGTTCTTCACCACTACTAGTTAAGAACCTGTTCTTCACCACTACTAGTTAAGAACCTCTCTGTTCCTCGGGTCAAGTTAAGAAACCTCTTTGTTCTTCTTGTTTAACACGACCACTAAATCAACCGTCACTTGTTCATATTTAAATGTTAAACTATTAAAGACCGATAATAAAACCCATTTGGGAGCTGATGTAAAGGACCCAGTAGAGGTTCAGGAGGGCTGCAGGACCAGTAGAGGTTCAGGAGGGCTGCAGGACCAGTAGAGGTTCAGGAGGGGCCTGCAGGACCAGTAGAGGTTCAGGAGGGCTGCAGGACCAGTAGAGGTTCAGGAGGGCTGCAGGACCAGTAGAGGTTCAGGAGGGCTGCAGGACCAGTAGAGGTTCAGGAGGGCTGCAGGACCGTCAGTCCGTCTTGGTCCAGCTCCACACTGTGAACACTGAAGTCTCCCAGACCCTGGAACGGACCGAGGGTGGAGGTTAGTGTTAGGTGGGTGTATAGTTTAGGTGGCGGTTGGTGTTATCGTTTTGGGTGGGGGTCAGCAGCACCTACCGGCGTGTGGTTGAGCAGCTCCAGCACCACCTGGTGTTGTAGTGGCTGTCTGGTGAGGAGGTACAGGAACCCTCCTCCACCCGCCCCGGCCAGACTCTGGCCCAGCACCAGCGGCTCCAGCACCTCCATCATCAGCCGGACGGAGCTGGGCTCGCAGCCTGGCACCATCACCTTCTTCTGCTGCCACGCCCGTCGCAGACATGCCCCCAGGCCCTGCAGGTCACCTGACCAGGTACCTCTGGTTTAATCATCTGACCTCTGGCTTAATCACCTGACCTCTGGTTTAATCACCTGACCTCTGGCTTAATCACCTGACCTCTGGCTTAATCATCTGACCTCTGGCTTAATCACCTGACCTCTGGCTTAATCACCTGACCTCTGGTTTAATCACCTGACCTCTGGCTTAATCATCTGACCTCTGGCTTAATCACCTGACCAGGTACCTCTGGTTTAATCACCTGACCTCTGGTTTAATCACCTGACCTCTGGCTTAATTAATGGTACCTCTGGTTTAATCCCCTGACCTCTGGTTGAATCACCTGACCTCTAGTTTAATCACCTGACCTCTGGTTTAATCACCTGACCAGGTTATATAAGTCATAATCAACATCATATAGCAGGGGTGTTTAAAGAACAGAAAGCGGACAAAGTGTGTGTGTGTGTGTGTGTGTGTACCTTCTGAAAAGGCCCTGACACACTCCTCAGAGTTGGAGACCAGGTTGTGGACGTTCTGCACGATGGAGGGCAGGCGGGCGTACCAGCTCCTCACCACGTCCTGATAGACCATCATCACTATCATCATCATCACTATCATCATCATCACTATCATCATCATCATCACTATCATCATCATCACTATCATCATCATCATCACTATCATCACTATCATCACTATCATCATCACTATCATCATCATCACTATCATCATCATCATCACTATCATCATCATCATCATCACTATCATCACTATCATCACCATCACTATCATCATCATCATTACTATCATCATCATCACTATCATCATCATCATCACTATCATCATCATCATCACTATCATCATCATCATCACTATCATCATCATCATCACTATCATCATCATCATCACTATCATCATCATCATCACTATCATCATCACTATCATCATCATCACTATCATCATCACTATCATCATCATCACTATCATCACTATCATCATCATCATCACTATCATCATCACTATCATCATCATCACTATCATCACTATCATCATCATCACTATCATCATCATCATCATCACTATCATCATCATCACTATCATCATCATCATCATCACTATCATCATCATCACTATCATCATCATCATCACTATCATCATCATCACTATCATCATCATCATCACTATCATCATCATCATCATCATTACTATCATCATCATCAGTATCATCACCATCATCATCATCAGTATCATCACTATCATCACTATCGTCATCACTATCGTCACTATCATCACCATCATCATCACTATCATCACTATCACCACTATCGTCATCATCACTATCACCATCACTATCATCATCATCATCATTACTATCATCACTATCACTATCATCATCATCATCATCACTATCATCATCACTATCATCATCATCACTATCACCACTATCATCATCATCATCACTATCATCATCATCACTATCATCATCATCATCACTATCATCATCATCATTACTATCATCATCATCACTATCATCATCATCATCACTATCATCATCATCATCACTATCATCATCATCATCACTATCATCATCATCATTACTATCATCATCACTATCACTATCATCATCATCACTATCATCATCATCATCATCAGTATCATCATCATCAGTATCATCACTATCACCACTATCACCACTATCGTCATCACTATCATCATCATCACTATCACCACTATCATCATCACTATCATCATCATCACTATCATCACTATCGTCATCACTATCACCACTATCATCATCATCACTATCACCACTATCATCTAGGGTCCCCTACCTGCAGCAGGTTGCGTGCGAGGCGGGTCTTGCCGGTGTAGACCAATAGCAGGTGGCGCTGGACTTGATCCAGGAAGTGAGGTGATGGTGCGAGCCGCTCCACCTCCACCCTCAGGGGCAGCGATGCTATGGAGCGGGCCACCTTCACCCCCCCCACCAGCCCGCCCACCTGGTCCTGCCAGCCTCCACCTGGTTGGACCAGGACGCATCAGGTCAGGCATCTATAGATCACATGACCTCTCACATGTAAAGAGGTCAGGTGACCTATAGATCTAGATCTATAGGTCACCTGTATAGAGGTCAGGTCTGTAGATATATAGACCTGACCAGAGGTTATACAGAGGTCAGGTGATACATCTATAGATCACATGACCTCTCACCTGTATAGGTCAGGTCTGTAGATACATAGACCTGACCAGAGGTTATACAGAGGTCAGGTGATAGATCTATAGATATAGATCTATCACCTGTACAGGTTACCTGTGGTGAGCATCTGCTCCAGGTGCAGCACAGCGTGGATGAGTGTGTCGTGGTCGTAGGACTGACCGGTGGTCAGGTACACAGCGGCTAGCAGCGCCCCTGCCAGGATACTGCTGGTACCTGCAGGGCAGAGATACAATATACCCTCAACTATAGTTATTGATTTAAATAATGTATATATAATATATACTAGAGGGAGGGTCTTAAACTATAGTTATATATTAATATATATATATACATAATATATACTAGAGGGTCTTAAACTATAGTTATATATTAATATATATATATACATAATATATACTAGAGGGTCTTAAACTATAGTTATATATTAATATATATATATACATAATATATACTAGAGGGAGGGTCTTAAACTATAGTTATATATTAATATATATATATACATAATATATACTAGAGGGTCTTAAACTATAGTTATATATTAATATATATATATACATAATATATACTAGAGGGTCTTAAACTATAGTTATATATTAATATATATATATACATAATATATACTAGAGGGTCTTAAACTATAGTTATATATTAATATATATATATACATAATATATACTAGAGGGAGGGTCTTAAACTATAGTTATATATTAATATATATATATACATAATATATACTAGAGGGAGGGTCTTAAACTATAGTTATATATTAATATATATATATACATAATATATACTAGAGGGTCTTAAACTATAGTTATATATTAATATATATATATACATAATATATACTAGAGGGTCTTAAACTATAGTTATATATTAATATATATATATACATAATATATACTAGAGGGTCTTAAACTATAGTTATATATTAATATATATATATACATAATATATACTAGAGGGTCTTAAACTATAGTTATATATTAATATATATATATACATAATATATACTAGAGGGTCTTAAACTATAGTTCTATATGATCACAAAAACATTTGCATGCTTTATTTTTCACATATCACATATATGACATTAATATATATTTGATATATATTATATAGTGTTATTAACGTGTGGTAGTGACGGTGTAGGTGGAGATAACGTGTGGTAGTGACGGTGTAGGAGGAGATAACGTGTAGTAGTGACGGTGTAGGTGGAGATAACGTGTGGTAGTGACGGTGTAGGTGGAGATAACGTGTGGTAGTGACGGTGTAGGAGGAGATAACGTGTGGTAGTGACGGTGTAGGTGGAGATAACGTGTGGTAGTGACGGTGTAGGAGGAGATAACGTGTGGTAGTGACGGTGTAGGAGGAGATAACGTGTGGTAGTGACGGTGTAGGTGGAGATAACGTGTGGTAGTGACGGTGTAGGTGGAGATAACGTGTGGTAGTGACGGTGTAGGAGGAGATAACGTGTGGTAGTGACGGTGTAGGTGGAGATAACGTGTGGTAGTGACGGTGTAGGAGGAGATAACGTGTGGTAGTGACGGTGTAGGTGGAGATAACGTGTGGTAGTGACGGTGTAGGAGGAGATAACGTGTGGTAGTGACGGTGTAGGTGGAGATAACGTGTGGTAGTGACGGTGTAGGTGGAGATAACGTGTGGTAGTGACGGTGTAGGAGGAGATAACGTGTGGTAGTGACGGTGTAGGAGGAGATAACGTGTGGTAGTGACGGTGTAGGTGGAGATAACGTGTGGTAGTGACGGTGTAGGTGGAGATAACGTGTGGTAGTGACGGTGTAGGAGGAGATAACGTGTGGTAGTGACGGTGTAGGAGGAGATAACGTGTGGTAGTGACGGTGTAGGAGGAGATAACGTGTGGTAGTGACGGTGTAGGTGGAGATAACGTGTGGTAGTGACGGTGTAGGAGGAGATAACGTGTGGTAGTGACGGTGTAGGTGGAGATAACGTGTGGTAGTGACGGTGTAGGTGGAGATAACGTGTGGTAGTGACGGTGTAGGTGGAGATAACGTGTGGTAGTGACGGTGTAGGAGGAGATAACGTGTGGTAGTGACGGTGTAGGAGGAGATAACGTGTGGTAGTGACGGTGTAGGTGGAGATAACGTGTGGTAGTGACGGTGTAGGTGGAGATAACGTGTGGTAGTGACGGTGTAGGAGGAGATAACGTGTGGTAGTGACGGTGTAGGTGGAGATAACGTGTGGTAGTGACGGTGTAGGTGGAGATAACGTGTGGTAGTGACGGTGTAGGAGGAGATAACGTGTGGTAGTGACGGTGTAGGAGGAGATAACGTGTGGTAGTGACGGTGTAGGTGGAGATAACGTGTGGTAGTGACGGTGTAGGTGGAGATAACGTGTGGTAGTGACGGTGTAGGTGGAGATAACGTGTGGTAGTGACGGTGTAGGAGGAGATAACGTGTGGTAGTGACGGTGTAGGAGGAGATAACGTGTGGTAGTGACGGTGTAGGTGGAGATAACGTGTGGTAGTGACGGTGTAGGTGGAGATAACGTGTGGTAGTGACGGTGTAGGTGGAGATAACGTGTGGTAGTGACGGTGTAGGAGGAGATAACGTGTGGTAGTGACGGTGTAGGTGGAGATAACGTGTGGTAGTGACGGTGTAGGTGGAGATAACGTGTGGTAGTGACGGTGTAGGAGGAGATAACGTGTGGTAGTGACGGTGTAGGTGGAGATAACGTGTGGTAGTGACGGTGTAGGTGGAGATAACGTGTGGTAGTGACGGTGTAGGAGGAGATAACGTGTGGTAGTGACGGTGTAGGAGGAGATAACGTGTGGTAGTGACGGTGTAGGTGGAGATAACGTGTGGTAGTGACGGTGTAGGTGGAGATAACGTGTGGTAGTGACGGTGTAGGTGGAGATAACGTGTGGTAGTGACGGTGTAGGAGGAGATAACGTGTGGTAGTGACGGTGTAGGAGGAGATAACGTGTGGTAGTGACGGTGTAGGAGGAGATAACGTGTGGTAGTGACGGTGTAGGTGGAGATAACGTGTGGTAGTGACGGTGTAGGTGGAGATAACGTGTGGTAGTGACGGTGTAGGTGGAGATAACGTGTGGTAGTGACGGTGTAGGAGGAGATAACGTGTGGTAGTGACGGTGTAGGAGGAGATAACGTGTGGTAGTGACGGTGTAGGTGGAGATAACGTGTGGTAGTGACGGTGTAGGTGGAGATAACGTGTGGTAGTGACGGTGTAGGTGGAGATAACGTGTGGTAGTGACGGTGTAGGAGGAGATAACGTGTGGTAGTGACGGTGTAGGAGGAGATAACGTGTGGTAGTGACGGTGTAGGTGGAGATAACGTGTGGTAGTGACGGTGTAGGTGGAGATAACGTGTGGTAGTGACGGTGTAGGTGGAGATAACGTGTGGTAGTGACGGTGTAGGAGGAGATAACGTGTGGTAGTGACGGTGTAGGAGGAGATAACGTGTGGTAGTGACGGTGTAGGAGGAGATAACGTGTGGTAGTGACGGTGTAGGTGGAGATAACGTGTGGTAGTGACGGTGTAGGTGGAGATAACGTGTGGTAGTGACGGTGTAGGAGGAGATAACGTGTGGTAGTGACGGTGTAGGAGGAGATAACGTGTGGTAGTGACGGTGTAGGTGGAGATAACGTGTGGTAGTGACGGTGTAGGTGGAGATAACGTGTGGTAGTGACGGTGTAGGTGGAGATAACGTGTGGTAGTGACGGTGTAGGAGGAGATAACGTGTGGTAGTGACGGTGTAGGAGGAGATAACGTGTGGTAGTGACGGTGTAGGTGGAGATAACGTGTGGTAGTGACGGTGTAGGTGGAGATAACGTGTGGTAGAGACGGTGTAGGAGGAGATAACGTGTGGTAGTGACGGTGTAGGAGGAGATAACGTGTGGTAGTGACGGTGTAGGTGGAGATAACGTGTGGTAGTGACGGTGTAGGTGGAGATAACGTGTGGTAGTGACGGTGTAGGAGGAGATAACGTGTGGTAGTGACGGTGTAGGTGGAGATAACGTGTGGTAGTGACGGTGTAGGAGGAGATAACGTGTGGTAGTGACGGTGTAGGTGGAGATAACGTGTGGTAATGACGGTGTAGGTGGAGATAACGTGTGGTAGTGACGGTGTAGGAGGAGATAACGTGTGGTAGTGACGGTGTAGGTGGAGATAACGTGTGGTAGTGACGGTGTAGGTGGAGATAACGTGTGGTAGTGACGGTGTAGGAGGAGATAACGTGTGGTAGTGACGGTGTAGGTGGAGATAACGTGTGGTAGTGACGGTGTAGGAGGAGATAACGTGTGGTAGTGACGGTGTAGGTGGAGATAACGTGTGGTAGTGACGGTGTAGGAGGAGATAACGTGTAGTAGTGACGGTGTAGGAGGAGATAACGTGTGGTAGTGACGGTGTAGGTGGAGATAACGTGTGGTAGTGACGGTGTAGGTGGAGATAACGTGTGGTAGTGACGGTGTAGGTGGAGATAACGTGTGGTAGTGACGGTGTAGGTGGAGATAACGTGTGGTAGTGACGGTGTAGGTGGAGATAACGTGTGGTAGTGACGGTGTAGGTGGAGATAACGTGTGGTAGTGACGGTGTAGGTGGAGATAACGTGTGGTAGTGACGGTGTAGGTGGAGATAACGTGTGGTAGTGACGGTGTAGGTGGAGATAACGTGTGGTAGTGACGGTGTAGGAGGAGATAACGTGTGGTAGTGACGGTGTAGGTGGAGATAACGTGTGGTAGTGACGGTGTAGGTGGAGATAACGTGTGGTAGTGACGGTGTAGGTGGAGATAACGTGTGGTAGTGACGGTGTAGGTGGAGATAACGTGTGGTAGTGACGGTGTAGGTGGAGATAACGTGTGGTAGTGACGGTGTAGGAGGAGATAACGTGTGGTAGTGACGGTGTAGGAGGAGATAACGTGTGGTAGTGACGGTGTAGGAGGAGATAACGTGTGGTAGTGACGGTGTAGGAGGAGATAACGTGTGGTAGTGACGGTGTAGGAGGAGATAACGTGTGGTAGTGACGGTGTAGGTGGAGATAACGTGTGGTAGTGACGGTGTAGGTGGAGATAACGTGTGGTAGTGACGGTGTAGGTGGAGATAACGTGTGGTAGTGACGGTGTAGGTGGAGATAACGTGTGGTAGTGACGGTGTAGGAGGAGATAACGTGTGGTAGTGACGGTGTAGGAGGAGATAACGTGTGGTAGTGACGGTGTAGGAGGAGATAACGTGTGGTAGTGACGGTGTAGGTGGAGATAACGTGTGGTAGTGACGGTGTAGGAGGAGATAACGTGTGGTAGTGACGGTGTAGGTGGAGATAACGTGTGGTAGTGACGGTGTAGGTGGAGATAACGTGTGGTAGTGACGGTGTAGGAGGAGATAACGTGTGGTAGTGACGGTGTAGGTGGAGATAACGTGTGGTAGTGACGGTGTAGGAGGAGATAACGTGTGGTAGTGACGGTGTAGGAGGAGATAACGTGTGGTAGTGACGGTGTAGGAGGAGATAACGTGTGGTAGTGACGGTGTAGGTGGAGATAACGTGTGGTAGTGACGGTGTAGGTGGAGATAACGTGTGGTAGTGACGGTGTAGGAGGAGATAACGTGTGGTAGTGACAGTGTAGGTGGAGATAACGTGTGGTAGTGATGGTGTAGGAGGTGTAGGTGGTGCAGTACCGAGCCCAGAGCCGTGTGGCAGCACAGACCAGCTGTGTAGCTCCACCCCTCCCCCCCAGCGCTCCATCAGCTGCTGCCCCAGTGGCTGCTGGGAGCTCAGGGACACCACGCCGCCACACACACACACCGCCTTCAGCAGAGCACCTGAACACACACACACACACACGTTAACATGAAGAATGTTCCTAAAAGGTTGTGACTTCTCCGTCTCCGTGGTTACCGGGGGCGTGAGGCTGGCAATGGTCCTTCAGGTCCTCCAGACGGTCACAAGCGGTCTCTGTGGCGACCGCGCTGTCCCGCCCCCCGGCGTGGCTGACCAGCAGGAGGCGGGGCTCTCTGATGCGGCGGGCGCGGGCTCCGATTGGCCGCCTGCCGTCCACCCTCACCGCCACGTTGGTGACGGAGCCGCCGTGCTCGAAGGCTATGGGGGGGGTGTCGCTCCACCCGCCTGTCAGTCAAGATGATGGACAGACACAATCAACCAATGGAGACGAAGAGGCGGGTTACAGTGAGGAACTCTTAGAACACTAAAGGGGGCCTATATGAACCATGTGTGATGTCACTATAGAGGAGTTTAAAGGGGGCCTATATGAACCATGTGTGATGTCACTATAGAGGAGTTTAAAGGGGGCCTATATGAACCATGTGTGATGTCACTATAGAGGAGTTTAAAGGGGCCTATATGAACCATGTGTGATGTCACTATAGAGGAGTTTAAAGGGGGCCTATATGAACCATGTGTGATGTCACTATAGAGGAGTTTAAAGGGGGCCTATATGAACCAGGCGTGATGTCACTATAGAGGAGTTTAAAGGGGGCCTATATGAACCATGTGTGATGTCACTATAGAGGAGTTTAAAGGGGCCTATATGAACCAGGTGTGATGTCACTATAGAGGAGTTTAAAGGGGGCCTATATGAACCAGGTGTGATGTCACGATAGAGGAGGAGTTTAAAGGGGCCTATATGAACCAGGTGTGATGTCACTATCGAGGAGGAGTTTAAAGGGGCCTATATGAACCAGGTGTGATGTCACTATCGAGGAGGAGTTTAAAGGGGGCCTATATGAACCAGGTGTGATGTCACTATAGAGGAGTTTAAAGGGGGCCTATATGAACCAGGTGTGATGTCACTATAGAGGAGGAGTTTAAAGGGGCCTATATGAACCAGGTGTGATGTCACTATAGAGGAGGAGTTTAAATGGGCCTATATGAACAAGGTGTGATGTCACTATAGAGGAGGAGTTTAAAGGGGCCTATATGAACCAGGTGTGATGTCACTATAGAGGAGTTTAAAGGGGGCCTATATGAACCAGGTGTGATGTCACTATCGAGGAGGAGTTTAAAGGGGCCTATATGAACCAGCAGGTGATGTTGATTAGCCACTACGAGCCATTTCACAATCTATCCTTTGGTGACATCCCAAGTGGGCGTGTCCACACAGACGTATGATGGATAGGTCGCCCTACAGGCCTGCCCAGTGGACTGTACCAACTGATGTCACTAGAGGGTAGGGTTTCTGGAGGGTCAACTCACCTGCCAGATCCAACCTGGCTGGGCACTCCACTTCCTGCCACCGGCCCAGAGGCGGGACCTCGGCCTGACCAATGGAGACAAACCGCTGGGATGTCATCAGCACTCGTCTGAGCAGCACCTGGCCGGCCCCTTCGTAGTGTCGGGCTGCGCGCACCAGCAGGTCTGGCCTGTAGGGGGCAGTGGTAAACGGCCTCGATTTGGTTGACAATTTGAGGAAAATCTTTGCGACAGATGCTCTAGAATCTGAAAATATCTGATCTAAAAAGCGATTTTATAAATGGGGAACATTATTCTATCAATCCTACAGCTTCAGAAAGTCCCAGGGCTTTCAAACTGTGTAGATCAATAATGTGTGGTTGGTGTGTGTGTGTGTGGTTGGTGTGTGTGTGTGTGTGGTTGGTGGTGTGTGTGGTTGGTGTGTGTGTGTGTGTGGTTGGTGTGTGTGTGTGGTTGGTGTGTGTGTGTGGTTGGTGTGTGTGTGTGTGTGTGTGTGGTTGGTGTGTGTGTGTGTGTGGTTGGTGTGTGTGTGTGGTTGGTGTGTGTGGTGTGTGTGTGTGTGGTTGGTGTGTGTGTGTGTGTGTGGGGTTGGTGGTGTGTGTGTGTGGTTGGTGTGTGTGTGTGTGGTTGGTGTGTGTGTGTGTGGTTGGTGTGTGTGTGTGTGTGGGTTGGTGGTGTGTGTGTGTGTGGTTGGTGTGTGTGTGTGGTTGTGTGTGTGGTTGGTGGTGTGTGTGTGTGGTTGGTGTGTGTGTGTGTGTGTGTGGGTTGGTGGTGTGTGTGTGTGGTTGGTGTGTGTGTGTGTGGTGTGTGTGGTTGGTTGGTGTGTGTGTGTGTGTTGGTGGTGTGTGTGTGTGTGTGTGGTTGGTGTGTGTGTGGGTTGGTGTGTGTGTGTGGTTGGTGTGTGTGTGTGTGGTGGTGGTGTGTGTGTGTGGTTGGTGTGTGTGGTTGGTGTGTGTGTGTGTGGTTGGTGTGTGTGTGTGTGGTTGGTGTGTGTGTGTGGTTGGTGTGTGTGTGTGTGTGTGGTTGGTGTGTGTGTGTGTGTGGTTGGTGTGTGTGTGTGTGGTGGTTGGTGTGTGTGTGTGTGGTTGGTGTGTGTGTGTGTGGTTGGTGTGTGTGTGTGGTTGGTGTATGTGTGGTTGGTGTGTATGTGTGTGGTTGGTGTGTGTGTGTGTGGTTGGTGTGTGTGTGTGGTTGGTGTGTGTGTGTGGTTGGTGTGTGTGTGTGTGTGTGGTTGGTGTGTGTGTGTGGTTGGTGGTGTGTGTGTGTGTGTGGTTGGTGTGTGTGTGTGGTTGGTGTGTGTGTGTGGTTGGTGTATGTGTGTGGTTGGTGTGTATGTGTGTGGTTGGTGTGTGTGTGTGTGTGGTTGGTGTGTGTGTGTGTGTGTGTGGTTGGTGTGTATGTGTGTGGTTGGTGTATGTGTGTGGTTGGTGTGTGTGTGTGTGGTTGGTGTGTGTGTGTGTGTGTGGTTGGTGTGTGTGTGTGGTTGGTGTGTGTGTGTGGTTGGTGGTGTGTGTGTGTGGTTGGTGTGTGTGTGTGGTTGGTGGTGTGTGTGTGTGGTTGGTGTGTGTGTGTGTGGTTGGTGTGTGTGTGTGTGTGTGTGGTTGGTGTGTGTGTGTGTGGTTGGTGTGTGTGTGTGTGTGGTTGGTGTGTGTGTGTGGTTGGTGTGTGTGTGTGTGGTTGGTGTGTGTGTGTGTGTGTGTGGTTGGTGTGTGTGTGTGTGGTTGGTGTGTGTGTGTGTGGTTGGTGTGTGTGTGTGTGGGGTTGGTGGTGTGTGTGTGTGGTTGGTGTGTGTGTGTGGTTGGTGTGTGTGTGTGGTTGGTGTGTGTGTGGTGGTGTGTGTGTGTGTGTGTGTGGTTGGTGGTGTGTGTGTGTGGTTGGTTGTGTGTGTGTGTGGTTGGTATGTGTGTGTGTGGTTGGTGTGTGTGTGTGTGTGGTTGGTGTGTGTGTGTGGTTGGTGGTGTGTGTGGTTGGTGGTGTGTGTGTGTGTGGTTGGTTGTGTGTGTGTGTGGTTGGTGGTTGTGTGTGTGTGGTTGGTGTGTGTGTGTGGTTGGTGGTTGTGTGTGTGTGGTTGGTGTGTGTGTGTGTGTGTGGTTGGTGGTTGTGTGTGTGTGGTTGGTGGTGTGTGTGTGTGTGTGTGGTTGGTGGTTGTGTGTGTGTGGTTGGTGTGTGTGTGTGTGGTTGGTTGTGTGTGTGTGTGTGGTTGGTGTGTGTGTGTGTGGTTGGTGTGTGTGTGGTGGTGTGTGTGTGTGGTTGGTGTGTGTGTGTGTGGTTGGTGTGTGTGTGTGTGGTTGGTGTGTGTGTGTGGTTGGTGTGTGTGTGTGTGGTTGGTGGTGTGTGTGTGTGGTTGGTGTGTGTGTGTGTGGTTGGTGGTGTGTGTGTGTGGTTGGTGGTGGTGTGTGTGGTGGTTGTGTGTGTGTGGTTGGTGTGTGTGTGTGGTTGGTTGTGTGTGTGTGGTTGGTGGTGTGTGTGTGTGGTTGGTGTGTGTGGTGGTGTGTGTGTGTTTGGTGGTGTGTGTGTGTGTGTGTGTGTGTGTGCGTGGTTGGTGGTGTGTGTGTGTGTGTGGTTGGTGTGTGTGGTGGTGTGTGTGTGTTTGGTGGTGTGTGTGTGTGTGTGTGTGGTTGGTGGTGTGTGTGTGTGTGTGTGGTTGGTAGTGTGTGTGTGGTTGGTGTGTGTGTGTGTGTGTGGTTGGTGGTGTGTGTGTGGTTGGTAGTGTGTGTGGTTGGTGGTGTGTGTGTGGTTGGTGTGTGTGTGTGTGTGTGTGGTTGGTGGTGTGTGTGTGTGGTTGGTGGTGTGTGTGTGGTTGGTGGTGTGTGTGTGGTTGGTGTGTGTGTGTGTGTGGTTGGTAGTGTGTGTGTGGTTGGTGTGTGTGTGTGTGTGTGTGGTTGGTAGTGTGTGTGTGGTTGGTGTGTGTGTGTGTGTGTGTGGTTGGTGTGTGTGTGTGTGTGTGTGTGTGGTTGGTAGTGTGTGTGTGGTTGGTGTGTGTGTGTGTGTGTGTGGTTGGTAGTGTGTGTGTGGTTGGTGTGTGTGTGTGTGTGGTGTGTGTGTGTGTGTGTGTGTGTGTGTGTGTGGTTGGTGTGTGTGTGTGTGTGTGTGTGGTTGGTGGTGTGTGTGGTGTGTTTTCCTCCATGATTGGAGGATTTAAATGTTTTTAGATTGAGCATCAAACAAAGCTGTCATCTGATTGGACGTCAGCTTCGAGATGTCAAGTTGAAATAGGTTGAAGTCGGGTGGAGAAGTCGGGTGGAGAAAGGTGGAGCAGCAGCTCATCATGTGACCCTCACCTGTGGAGCCAGAGGTCTCTCTCCCTGGCCAGACTGGCCACGCCCTCCCGCACCTTCCCCTCCTCCAGCAGAGAGAGGGCGGGGCTCCAAGCCCGATTGGCCGCCGGGCCGCTCCGCAGCCCGCCCCTCCCCTCCCCCGCCATGCACACCAAGACATCCGCCACGCACGCCAGAGCACGGGCAGACACGCCTAGACCCGCCCCCTCATCTAGCCCCGCCCCCTCGCCTGGCCCCGCCCCCTCCGGACTGCCTGCGGCGACTAAAGAGAAACACAGAAAGTATTTAAGAACAATGTTGATAGTTGTAGCGTATGAGTTCCAGTATGATTGATTGGTTGGTCTCTTACTGCCGTCCAGGGTCCTCAGCAGCGCCCCCTGCTGTCCCCCCAGGACAGCGGCCCTGAATAAGGGCAGCAGGCAGGCGTCTGATTGGCTGGTCAGCGTGTCGACCACCCTCCGTCGGCCCGCCAGAAACAACAGCTCCTCCCTCCAACGGAGCTCCGCCTCCTGGTCGGTGAGCGACAGCAGCTCTTTGAGCGACAGCCGCCACGCCCCTCTCCACTGCACCAGGGTCCCGGCCCCGCCCAGCAGCCAGGCCACGCCCCCTTGTGCCAGGCCCACCACGCCCCCTCTGGCCTGGAGGACTGGGAAGAGACGGGCTGCCAGCAGAGAGGGACCCTGACCTGGAGCCCACAGGTCCTCTGGTCTGGAGACACACACATAGATTCACTATAAACCATATAGATATGGATATAGTACTTATAGACTATATACCACCCTGACCTGGAGCCCACAGGTCCTGTGTGTGTGCGTGTATATATATATATATATATATTTATACTATTGATACTATTGTAGGGGATGCAAGGAACGTAATTCACCAGGCAAAGGGTGTGTTAGGGGTAATGGGGCATGGTCCCTTTAAGCAGGTGTTTGGGGTTGGGCTTAAAGATGGCAGCCATTTTGGGTGTGTAAGGGATTCATGTTTGGAGTTGTAGCTGAGGAGTGCAGCTCAACATGAGGAGATGAGATGCAATAAATGACACACGGATTTGTGTTGTCAACCAAAGAAACTGTGTCGTTGTATTCCACGAGTTCCTACATTGGTGACCTGACGTAAGGTGGACGCTTCCGCTACTTTTTTTTTTATTTTTTTTGCTGGGAACATGACTACAAACGCAGTTTCATTGAAACTACCCGAGTTCTGGGAATCATCAGCCTCAGCATGGTTTGCTCAAACAGAGGCGCAGTTGGCGCTGCGGGACATTACCACGGATACCACGAAATACTACTATGTGGTGTCAGCCCTGGGAAATTCAACAGCCAGCAGAGTGGTGAGCCTCCTCAAACGCCCTCCGTACCAGGACAAGTACGATACGCTCAAGGCTCACCCGCTGAAGACATTTGAACTTTCCGATACCGAGCGGGCCAGCCGGCTGTTCTCTCTACAAGGGCTCGGGGACAGCAAACCTTCTGAGCTGATGGATAGAATGCTGGATTTATTGGGGGAGCACAAACCCGATTTCCTGTTCGTCCAACTCTTCCTGCGACAGCTACCTGTTACGGTACGCGCTGCTCTGGCCAACACCACTATAAAAGATGATTGCCGTGCGCTGGCCGAGGAGGCAGATAGAGTTTTTCTGGCCGCTCAGCAGCCCGGTGCTGCAGCGGTTTTTTCGGCCCAATCCTTTTCGCCACCGCCAAGAGACATGACGGTCGCCGCCGCCGCGACAGCTCCTCGCAGGCAGCAGGACGCAGGGCTGTGTTACTTCCATGTGAGATTTGGATCCAGGGCCAAGCAGTGCCAACCACCGTGCAGTTTCCATGGGGCGGGAAACGCCAGGGCCGGCGCTCGCTAGTGGCCATGAGCGTCGGTCGAGAAGGCAGGCTGCTGTTCGTCCAGGACACCATCTCCGGGCGACGGTTCATGTGCGACACGGGCGCGCAGAGGAGCGTCTTGCCCGCTTCTCGAGTGGACATCATCACCGGGGGACACGGTCCCCCTTTGGAGGCCGCCAACGGAAGCCCCATCCGCACATACGGCACCAGGTATGTGGGACTGCGTTTTAGTGGCCAACTGTTTGGCTGGGACTTTGTCACCGCTAATGTTTCTGTCCCCCTTCTCGGGGCGGATTTTTTGTGCGCCTATGGACTGTTAGTGGATGTGAAAAATCGCCGCTTGATTGATGCCGCTACTTTCTGTTCGTACGCGGGTTCTCTCGGAGGGGCAGACGCTATCAGACTCTCTAGCATGCTCTCCTCCACAGACGAGTTCCAGCAGCTGCTCGCCGAGTTCCCGGGGCTCACGCGGCCCACCTTCTCAGTAGCCACCGACAAGCATGGAGTAGAGCACCATATCGCCACGACTGGCCCCCCGGTCTATGCCCGGGCTCGGCGCCTCGACCCGGCCAAGCTCAGCATTGCCAAGGCAGAGCGTCTGGGCATTATTCGCCGCTCCGACAGCCCATGGGCTTCCCCCCTCCACATTGTGCCCAAGCCGGGAGGGGGGATGCGTCCGTGTGGGGATTACCGCCGGCTCAATGACGCCACGACGCCTGACCGGTACCCAGTCCCATACATTCAGGACTTTTCGGCCCGCCTTTCAAGGAAGGTGATGTTTTCCAAGGTAGACCTGGTGCGTGGGTATCATCAGGTGCCCGTCCACCCGCGGGACATCCCCAAAACAGCGGTGATAACTCCATTCGGACTGTTTGAGTTTCTGCGCATGCCGTTCGGCCTCAAAAACGCGGCACAGACATTTCAGCGCCTTATGGACTCGGTGCTACGCGACCTGGATTTCATTTTCGTGTACTTGGACGATATCCTCATAGCCAGCACCTCTAAGGCAGAGCATATGTCCCACCTCCGGAGGCTGTTTGAGCGGCTACATCAGCACGGACTAATAATCAACCCGGCCAAATGCCAATTTGGACGGTCGACCATTGACTTCCTGGGACACCGAGTCACCAGGGAGGGAGCGGTCCCCCTTCCGGTGAAGGTGGAAGCAGTGACAAATTTTCCGCGGCCACCCACGGTTAAGTCCCTGCAGGAGTTCCTCGGCATGGTGAACTTCTATCACCGCTTTATCCCTCAGGCGGCTCGGATAATGCGGCCCTTGTATGAGGCACTGAAGGGTAAGACGCCAAAGCAGGCTGTGGACTGGTCGGCGGAGAGAGACCAAGCCTTTCGGGGCGCCAAGACGGCCCTAGCTAACGCCACCATGCTGGCACACCCGGCTCTCAAAGCCCCGATCGCCATCACCACAGATGCCTCAGACTTTGCCATTGGCGCAGTGTTTGAGCAGTGGGTAAGCGGGGCATGGCAGCCGCTCGCTTTTTTCAGCCGCCAGTTACGCCCCAGCGAACGGAGGTATAGCACCTTCGACCGGGAGCTCCTCGGCCTCTACCTTGCCATCCGGCATTTCCGTTTTCTACTGGAGGGCCGCCAGTTCACGGCATTCGTGGATCACAAGCCGCTAACATTCGCTATGGCCAAGGTGTCTGAGCCGTGGTCCGCCCGTCAACAGCGACAACTCGCATACGTCTCGGAGTTCACCACTGACGTGCAGCATGTGGCAGGTAAAGACAACCTTGTCGCCGACTGCCTCTCCCGGGCCATAGCAGGGGCAGTCCACTTGGGACTGGATTACGCCGGGATGGCGGCAGACCAGGCTGCCGACACTGAGGGGCGAGACGGGAGGCCAGCGACCTCAAGCCTGCAGTTGGAGGACGTGGCTTTCGACGGTGCTGGCGTCACGCTCCTGTGTGATGTCTCTACGGGGCAGCCACGCCCCATCGTTCCCACGGGGTGGAGGCGACGGATTTTTGAAGCCGTCCACGGCCTCTCCCACCCGGGTAGGAGACCAACGCAGAGGCTAGTATCTGCCAAGTTTGTCTGGCCCGGGCTTAAAAAAGACGTGAGAGACTGGGCCAACGCCTGTGTGGAGTGCCAGCGCGCTAAAGTGCATCGCCACACCAAGGCCCCCTGGAGCAGTTCCTGGTTCCGGAAAGGAGGTTCGATCATGTGAACATAGATATAGTGGGTCCGCTGCCCCCCTCGCAAGGTTTTAGTTATCTCTTGACCATGGTAGACAGGACCACCCGTTGGCCGGAGGCCGTTCCACTGTCAGCTACGACAGCCGCCGAGGTGGCCAGGGCCTTCATTGGAACCTGGGTTACCCGGTTTGGTACTCCGGCCGATCTATCTTCGGACCGGGGCCCACAGTTCACGTCAGAGCTCTGGAACACGGTCGCCGAGAGCCTGGGCATGAAGCTACACCGGACCACGTCATACCATCCACAGGCCAATGGATTATGCGAGCGTTTTCATCGGTCGATGAAAGCGGCGCTGCGGGCCAGCCTTACGGACAGCAGCTGGATCGACAGACTCCCGTGGGTCATGCTGGGTCTCAGGACGGCCCCCAAGGAAGACCTCCAATCCTCATCTGCTGAGCTGGTTTACGGTCAGCCGCTGCGGGTCCCAGGGGATTTCATCCCTTCCGTTACAGCCCCCTGGTCGGCCGCCCAGCAACGGACGGCTCTGCTGGATAAGGCTAGGGCCTTTGCACCAGTCCCCACTTCACAGCATGGCCTCCCTCGGTCGCACGTCCCTACGAGTCTGCGGTCAGCGGAATACGTGTTCATCCGGCACGACGCCCACCGGGACCCTTTGCGGCCTCCCTACGACGGTCCATTCCGGGTCCAGGAGGCGGGAGACAAGTACTTTGTTGTGGACATGGCCGGGAAACTAGAACATGTTTCTATAGATCGCCTGAAACCAGCTCACATGGACTTGAGCAAGCCGGTGGAGCTAGCCCAGCCCCCACGGCGGGGACGGCCCCCTACCTTGCCCCAGATCCCGGGTAAGGCCCTGGGGACCCCCTCGCGACCCTTCCAGGGCCCACTTGACCGTAGAGCCCCTGAGACGTTCCCTACGGCGGTGCTGCCCACCACGTTGGTCAGGCGGAGCCGTTATGGCAGAGCACTCCGCCCTCCGCGTAAATTGACTGTTATTAGGGTGAATTCTGGGGGGAGGCATGTAGGGGATGCAAGGAACGTAATTCACCAGGCAAAGGGTGTGTTAGGGGTAATGGGGCATGGTCCCTTTAAGCAGGTGTTTGGGGTTGGGCTTAAAGATGGCAGCCATTTTGGGTGTGTAAGGGATTCATGTTTGGAGTTGTAGCTGAGGAGTGCAGCTCAACATGAGGAGATGAGATGCAATAAATGACACACGGATTTGTGTTGTCAACCAAAGAAACTGTGTCGTTGTATTCCACGAGTTCCTACACTATACACTATTATTTAAAGGAGGAGGGAGGAAGATGAGGAGGAGGTAAGGGAGAGGAAGGAGAGGAGAGGAGGTAAAGGAGAGGAGGAGGTAAGGAGAAGAGAGGAGGAGGTAAGGAGAGGAGGTAAATGAGAGGAGGTAAGGAGAGGAAGGAGAAGAGAGGAGGTGGTAAGGAGAGGAGGAGGTAAGGAGAGGAAGGAGAAGAGAGGAGGAGGTAAGGAGAGGAGGAGGTAAGGAGAGGAAGGAGAAGAGAGGAGGAGGTAAGGAGGGTCTTACTGTATCCCGGTGCGTCTGTAAAAGTCGTTCCAGTTCTGGTTCAGGACCGTGTCAGAGTAACCCTGGAGAGACAGAGCTGCTCACACACTCTACACACTACATGTTGAAACTATCAGCCGTTCAGAAGCCCTGGATCCCCCTGTCACTCTATGAGATGTTGGTCGGTCTGAGCCTGTACCTCCAGGTGGTCCCGGGTACCCAGGGTGCTGTACACGGTCAGCTGCAGCCCGCCCAGCCGGATCCGGTGTCCCTGGAGGATGATGTCATCAGCTAGTGCCAGCCTCCCGAGGTGTGAGGATGCCTCCAGGTCCAGGCCCGACAGGAGAACCCCCACAGGAAGGCTCAGCGGACCCTACAGAGGGGGAGGGGTTACGGTGTACTGTCTAACCCCTACCTACTCCTTAATGACCCTTAACCCCTACCTGCTCCTTAATGACCTGTCTCTGTACTGTCTAACCCCTACCTGCTCCTTAATGACCTGTCTCTGTACTGTCTAACCCCTACCTGCTCCTTAATGACCTGTCTCTGTACTGTCTAACCCCTACCTGCTCCTTAATGACCTGTCTCTGTACTGTCTAACCCCTACCTGCTCCTTAATGACCCGTCTCTGTACCGTCTAACCCCTACCTGCTCCTTAATGATCTGTCTCTGTACTGTCTAACCCCTACATGCTCCTTAATGACCTGTCTCTGTACTGTCTAACCCCTACCTGCTCCTTAATGACCTGTCTCTGTACTGTCTTACCCCTACCTGCTCCTTAATGACCTGTCTCTGTACTGTCTAACCCCTACCTGCTCCTTAATGATCTGTCTCTGTACTGTCTAACCCCTACATGCTCCTTAATGACCTGTCTCTGTACTGTCCAACCCCTACCTGCTCCTTAATGACCCGTCTCTGTCCTGTCTAACCCCTACCTGCTCCTTAATGACCTGTCTCTGTCCTGTCTAACCCCTACCTGCTCCTTAATGACCTGTCTCTGTACTTCTAACCCCTACCTGCTCCTTAATGACCTGTCTCTGTACTGTCTAACCCCTACCTGCTCCTTAATGACCTGTCTCTGTACTGTCTAACCCCTACCTGCTCCTTAATGACCCGTCTCTGTACTGTCTAACCCCTACCTGCTCCTTAATGACCCGTCTCTGTACTGTCTAACCCCTACCTGCTCCTTAATGACCTGTCTCTGTACTGTCTAACCCCTACCTGCTCCTTAATGACCCGTCTCTGTACTGTCTAACCCCTACCTGCTCCTTAATGACCTGTCTCTGTACTGTCTAACCCCTACCTGCTCCTTAATGACCTGTCTCTGTACCGTCTAACCCCTACCTGCTCCTTAATGACCTGTCTCTGTACTGTCTAACCCCTACCTGCTCCTTAATGACCCGTCTCTGTACTGTCTAACCCCTACCTGCTCCTTAATGACCTGTCTCTGTACTGTCTAACCCCTGTATAATGTATGATTGTATTATAAATAATATATATACATAATGAATTATTATATTATATTATTTGTATTAATAAAGTTGTCTACCTGCAGGTGGCAGTGTTGTACCACGGAGGCGGTTGCCACGGTGACGTCTCCCTGGAGGACGGAGTTGATGACCCGTGCTCCGGGACTCACGGAGAGGCGGTTCTGGAGGAGAGGGAGACGGGTCACCCCGGGATGGGGAGACGGGGGGATAGTTGTTCTAGTATTGTCTTGTGTCGCTGCACTCAGGTGTACGGTGAGCTGTGGTTGGGTGGATGAGTGCTTATTAAAGAGGTTCACCTGGACATGGGACAGTATGGACCGGTTCCCCGGTGTGTCCCGGGTCAGACGGGCCACATGCTCCTTGGCGGAAAGAGTCAGGTAGTCATAGCGACCACCGGGTACGTACGCTGCAGGACCAGAGCCACAGGTAAAAATAATAAATGATTACATAATTAATACATTAATACATAATGCATAAACAGATACCTGATTGGCCGGTTGTGTTTAAGTGGGCCCATGTGACCAGATAGAGGAGGGGAGCATTTCACCCATAGTGAGCGAGGCTCCTCTCAGTGTCTGCCACAGTGTCTCTCGCCCACGCCTCAGTGCTGCCACCTGTGGAGGGTCCAGAGCACAGTGGTCTTCTGGCTCTCTGTTGACAAACTGATCCTGGGTCAGGTCTGCACACAGCGCCTTCACCACATCCAGGAACAGAGAGATCTGCAGGGACCAGGAAACCTACTGTCACTGGTAGCCCTCGCCATGGTATGTTGTCATGGTGATTGTTGCCATGGTAGCGGTCGTCACGGTAGCCGTCCTCCTGGAGCAGTTGTCATAGAAACTGTGGCTGGTACCTGGAGGGGCGTGGCTCCAGAGTCCAGGCCCAGGTAGGTGCAGCCGTCCAGAGGAGGAGTCACATGGGTCTGGAGCAAACGCTCTGATAGGCTGCTGCTGAAAAACACCACCCCTGATACCTGAAATATAGAAAACACCACCCTGATACCTGGATATATACAGTATATATATATATTATATATATATATATATATGTGTGTGGTGGGTGTAACCATGGTAACTGTGCGTGGTTCCTCACCATGGGAACGGTCCCATCAGACATGGCGGCTCGCTGGACCTCCTCTCTGCTGCCTCTGTAGACGATGTCCTTCACCGTCCCCTGAGACAACACACAATACACCCTGGATCTACACCACGTGGATCTACACCACGTGGATCTACACCCTGGATCTACACCACGTGGATCTACACCACGTGGATCTACACCCTGGATCTACACCACGTGGATCTACACCCTGGATCTACACCACGTGGATCTACAAACTGGATCTACACCACGTGGTGTAGATACACCCTGGATCTACACCACGTGGTGTAGATCCACGTGGTGTAGATCCACGTGGTGTAGATCCACGTGGATCTACACCACGTGGATCTACACCACGTGGATCTACACCCTGGATCTACACCACGTGGATCTACACCCTGGATCTACACCACGTGGATCTACACCACGTGGATCTACACCAGCATCTCTCAATGGGTGAACACAGAGAACCCTCAGGAAGCCTCATCCCAGTGTGCTCAGAACACTCTGACCAACCAACCAAACGGCTGCTCACCTGCCGGTCCACCAGGTAGACCCCGTGATTGGCCGCAAAGGACAGGTCACCGGGCAGAGCCAACACCCGGACCCCCGAGAAGCCCTCCCAGGACGGGGCTGGAAGGACAAGATAAGACGCTAGCTCTAGTTATAGATAGCATATAGCCAGCCATCGGCAGCATGTAGCTCACCATAGTAAGCAGGTATCAAGCTGTTTCTAACCATAGTTAGAATGTAACTAGCTGTTTCTAATTGTAGTTAGCATGTAGCTAGCTGTTTCTAACTGTAGTTAGCATGTAGCTAGCTGTTTCTAACCGTAGTCAGCAGGTATTTCCAGGAGCATGTCGGTGCTGCAGACCCAGACACCAGGGGGCGATCCGGGGCAGACCTGCCATGGGAAGACAAGATATGTCACTTTAATTAAACAACATTGGCCTCACAAACACCATCAAGACATGTTGGTGTTATAGTGTAAGTGTTTTTCCACTGAGACGGCTTGGGTTTCTCTGTGGCACCCAGGTGAACTCACCTGGGTGTCCAGGCAGTCCAGCAGCCGGTCCAGGCAGCACACAGGGGCCTGGACGCTCTGGGACCCCCACGGCTCCTCCTCCTCCGCCAACCAGCTGAACGCCCTGCTGCAGCCCCCCCAGGGGAAGTCTCTGCCCTGGGGACACACACCAAGACCCGGGCTTTGACCTAGGTCCTGACCCGGGTTGTGACCAAGTTCCTGACCTAAGTTGTGATCCAGGTCCTGACCCGGGCTGTGACCCAGGTCCTGACCCGGGCTGTGACCCAGGTCCTGACCCGGGCTGTGACCCAGGTCCTGACCCGGGCTGTGACCCAGGTCCTGACCCGGGCTGTGACCCAGGTCCTGACCCGGGCTGTGACCCAGGTCCTGACCCGGGCTGTGACCCAGGTCCGGACCTGGGTTTGGGTGTAGCTGATACACACCACCTACTTAATGTAAGGGGCTTTTCTGGTTCCTCTGGCTCACAGGACACGAGTAGATGGTATGTAGAAACCGAGCAGTGTGTGTAGTGATGGCACCATAACCTGGTCTAACCTTTCTCATGCAGCACATCTCTACCGCCTGTTGAAGCAGCCTCGCCCGGCCTCAGAGAATCATGCACCTCGGGCCGGTGAGGCTGCTTCAACAGGCTGTCCAGAACACACTGAGGCGGACATCTCATCATGTGATCAGCTTCATTGAGGGTGTGTGTGGGAGCAGGTGAGTAAACAAGCAGGCACTAGGCTTGTTTACTCACCTGCTCCCACACACACACACACACACACACACACACACACACACACACACACACACACACACACACACACACACACACACACACACACAGTAACAAGACGTAACACAAAAGATAACCTTGTGTTTCAGGTGTTTCAGGTGACCTTTGACCTTACCGTGTGCAAGATGAGGATGTGGGCCTGCTCCAAGACATCAGCCGACACCACCTGTCAACATCAAGGTCACGTTTACACCAGCTCCACCGTGAACCCTAAAAGAGGGCGTGTCTCACTGTGAACCCTAAAAGAGGGTGTGTCTCACCGTGAACCCTAAAAGAGGGCGTGTCTCACCGTGAACCCTAAAAGAGCTTGTGTCTCACCGTGAACCCTAAAAGAGGGCGTGTCTCACCGTGAACCCTAAAAGAGGGCGTGTCTCACCGTGAACCCTAAAAGAGGGCGTGTCTTACCGTGAAGCCGGCTCTGGCGCTCAGGTGTTCCGCGGCCACCAGGAGGGCGTTGAGCGTGGCCCCCCCGCTGCCCAGCCTCCTCTCCTCGGGGTCGGACACGGTGAGAAGCAGGGCCCCCGGGGCCACAGAGCCCCGCCGCTGCCTCAGGTCCAGCTCTGAGACACCACGGACACACACACACGGTACACCTTTCAAGGCTATAAAGTACAGCTACACAACGACACCTATAAAACCAGGACTAATAAAACAGATATGTTAACAAGAGAAGCTCGGAGGTGGATAGATGAAGGTGAAATAAAGTCAAATATAGACATATACATGATATATACATGTTATATCGTAAAGGATCAAGAGAGAACATCACATCCAGTTCAAATCAGTTCATGTGCATAACTTTTGGTTTGTTTATTTCTATAATTCCACTGCCTTGGGCTCATTCCTCTTATTATTAAGATTATTAAGATGAATATTCAGGTCTCTGTGTTTTATGTATCTTTCATATCCAGTAATACCAAGTGAGATTAGCTCTGAGATAATCCTCTAGAAACAGTCATGAGTATTTTGGTAGTTGCTGCTTTGAGCTCAACAGCAACATATGTAAATTCTGTAAATTCCTCCAGGTGGTCTAACTACATACAAACAGTAACTCTCCCCCTTTCTTCTGTTGTCTGACTGATTGATAGTATTTATATGTATAGTTTTGAGAACACCAGTAGTGCCCTTTAGCCAGCTCTCAACTACAAACATAGTTATCAGAAGGTTCATTCTAAAGCATTTGTTAGCCAATGAGCTGCCGTTCAGAGTGAGAGAGACCGATGGCAGGTGAAGCCTGCTAGGAGGGAGCTTCAACATTTAGCTTTTAGCTCCGAGGGGGAGAGGTGTCATTTGATTACATTACATATAAATCACTACAACAGTATTCACTCATTTAGTTATTTATATGATAAGTAGTGCCCTATGCTGAACGCATCAATACTGTTTAGCTGATTGTATTGGACAGTTCCTAGCCTTAACGTGTATTAACCAGTTTTAACGTGTATTAACGTGTATTAACAAGTTTTAACGTGTATTAACAAGTTTTAACATGTATTAACCTGTTTTAACATGTATTAAACTGTTTTAACATGTATTAACCAGTTGTACCAAGTATTAACCAGTTTTACCATGTATTAACAAGTATCAACAAGTATTAACATATATTAACAAGTTTTAGCCAGTTTTAACCAGTTTTAACCTGATTTAGCATGTATTAACAGTTTTAACATGTATTAAAGCCCTCACCTCTCTGGAGGGCGTCCACCCTGTCTTTGTGTCGGCAGGTCAGCAGAACCACCGTCCAGCTGAACGGGCGCTTCACCATCTCCACTGTTCCCCTGGTTCTCCACTGTTCTCCTGGTTCTCCACTGTTCCCCTGGTTCTCCACTGTTCTCCTGGTTCTCCACTGTTCCCCTGGTTCTCCACTGTTCTCCTGGTTCTCCACTGTTCCCCTGGTTCTCCACTGTTCTCCTGGTTCTCCACTGTTCTCCTGGTTCTCCTGGTTCTACCGCTAGATGCTCCCGTTGGGTTCGGGTTCTCCTGGTTCTACCGCTAGAAGAATAACTCGGAACGAACCGTGAGCAGGTCCCGGTCCAGAGCCCGCGAGTCCCCGGTACCAGATGGACCGGGACCAGGGTCCTGTCTTTCTCCTCCTACCGGGACCGGGACCAGGGTCCTGTCTGTCTCCTCCTACCGGGACCGGGACCAGGGTCCTGTCTGTCTCCTCCTACCGGGACCAGGGTCCTGTCTGTCTCCTCCTACCGGGACCGGGACCAGGGTCCTGTCTGTCTCCTCCTACCGGGACCGGGACCAGGGTCCTGTCTGTCTCCTCCTACCGGGACCAGGGTCCTGTCTGTCTCCTCCTACCGGGACCGGGACCAGGGTCCTGTCTGTCTCCTCCTACCGGGACCGGGACCAGGGTCCTGTCTGTCTCCTCCTCGCATCAGAACCGTTCTCTGCTCCCCGTGTGGACCTTGCGGGGTCCCGTTGTTCTCAGGGTGCGTTGGGTTCTGACGTCGCGACGTGCCGGAGCTCAACTGGCTTCAAACAGTTATGTTGGTTCTCTAGAAACGGGAGGGACGATTAAAACACAGGGGCGGAGTCTGGGGGCGGAGTCTGTTTGGTAGGGGTGGGGGTAACTCAATAATCACAAACGTGGGGCCAAAGAGGAGCGTTCGGTTTATCCATAGGTCTGAATCACGTGACTGCATACCCTGATCACTACCTGTTAAATACTTGTATATATATATAGATATACATACTCTATAAGTCATCTTATAACTGTTTTTATACCTTTTATTGTATATATTATTTGTATGGTATTGTAGATGAATGGGGAGTCAGCATGTACCTGTTGGCCAATAGAAACCTCTTGTATCTTAGCCAGTGTAAAGTGTAAATGATATGAAGATATGAAGCTGGTAAACTCTACCTTCCAACTGCTGTTAACTTGCAGACTAGTCAAGGCCACTGAAGTAGGTCTGCGTCGGTCCACGTCAGAACCATTAGGTAAAGATGACATTCTAATACTCCACGATACGGTTGAGCCAACATTAGATTAAATGCTCACTAAGGACATGGTGGTGGTGTCCCTGCTTCACCCCATGGGGACAGAGGAGCCTTAAAACAGCAAGGATCCACCATCTCCTCTCTGGGTTTCTAAAGAAACAACCCAGACGGATGCATCCGACTTGAACACCAGTCCATCATTTAGTCCAACCCTGGCTCAGTACCTCAATGAAAAACAGATTAGCAGCTGGCGGTAATGTTTCGCCCCCCAGGTGAGTGTTCCTATAAGGCCGTGACTAAGTTAAATCTGAGTAAATCAGGACATTTAGGTCATACTCTAGTATGGATTAAGATGCTTTTGCATTTAGCGTCATCTTATGTCCTTGTTTAGGACTTTATTTGGGAAGCTGGACTCGCCATCTCACACAAACAATGAGATGATCTTGTGAGTCTCCTGGAGCGTTCAGTCCACAGGTCCCAGCTGGGGACTGGAAGGCTGCTTCTCCAACAGCCCTTCATCCCTGAGCTTCTGTTTTAAACATCACCCACTCCTTTTCTAGAAGGCTGTTGAAGGCCCACAGGGAGTGGGACCTGGTGTCTGAAGGTTGGGCTCAACGTCTTCTTAAGTTCACTGTCCACTCCACACTACACACCCCCAGACTCAAAAACAGCTTTATTCAACTATTCACAATGAAATGCAGCATTAATATTTACAGATTTACATAAAAAAAAAAAAAAAAGAGGCCAGTAAATAGCAGAAAGTACTAGAACTAGCAGCGAGGCGTTGGACGTCACTCGTCCTCGTCCTCAGACAGCGGTCGGGACCTGGAAGACATCAAACCAAACGTTACCACATGGCCCCACGGCTGGTCAGACGTGGGCTGAAGCAGACGCTCCAACAGCCTCCACTTTGAGGGAAGGACGGAGACTGGTTGACCATTACATTGGACTGGTCCTAAGCAACAATAAGGTCGTTCAACAGGTAAACTAGAGAACTACTAGTCACCAGGAGTCAGAAGTACATTTCCTTCCTAACAAGTGTAACCGTGAGGGTTCGGCACTGGAATCAAACTCACGGTTCCCGGCATGAGAGGCGCTGCTCTAATGTGAGAAGCTAAAACCCATGGGCTCTGGCCTAGTCGCTAGGGGAGGGAGGTTTACCACTGAACAGCACCACCTGCGGAGGTTACCGAGCCATAATAATACATAATAACACATAATACATTACATGTCCTTCCTAACAAGCCTCCAAGAGCAGAACCAGCGCTCAGGTAAAGTCTAACAGGTAGGCTCACTAGATTTGACACAATAAGTAAATCGACACACAGATGATAAGCAAAAGATAAACAATAAATAAAAGAAACAGCCAACAAGAAGCGGTGTGCCGAGAGTCGGGGTAGCAGCCCAGCTCTGGCTGACGCCTGCGTCGTGGTCGGTTCTAAGCGGCTGTAGTGGGTGGTTCTCAAAGGGGACCAACTCACTTCCTGCTGGACGTGCCACTGCCACCGGCCTCCTGGCCGTCCTCCACCAGGGGGAGCTGGTTCTCCTTCTCGGGGATCCGACCCGGCCCACCGAAGAAGTCCCCAATTCCCTTCTGCCAGAGGGGGGTGGGTCGGGCACACACCGGGTTCCCCCCCGCATACTTCCCCTTAGCTGGAGCACAACCGGGAGTTAACCCTCGGGTTCAAACAGGAGTAACTCATGAGTTAACCCTCGGGTTCAAACAGGAGTAACTCATGAGTTAACCCTCGGGTTCAAACAGGAGTAACTCATGAGTTAACCCTCGGGTTCAAACAGGAGTTAACCAATGAGTTAACCCTCAGGTTCAAACAGGAGTAACTCATGAGTTAACCCTCGGGTTCAAACAGGAGTAACTCATGAGTTAACCCTCAGGTTCAAACAGGAGTAACTCATGAGTTAACCCTCGGGTTCAAACAGGAGTTAACCAATGAGTTAACCCTCGGGTTCAAACAGGAGTTACTCATGAGTTAACCCTCAGGTTCAAACAGGAGTAACTCATGAGTTAACCCTCGGGTTCAAACAGGAGTAACTCATGAGTTAACCCTCGGGTTCAAACAGGAGTAACTCATGAGTTAACCCTCAGGTTCAAACAGGAGTAACTCATGAGTTAACCCTCAGGTTCAAACAGGAGTAACTCATGAGTTAGCCCTCGGGTTCAAACAGGAGTAACTCATGAGTTAGCCCTCGGGTTCAAACAGGAGTAACTCATGAGTTAACCCTCAGGTTCAAACAGGAGTAACTCATGAGTTAACCCACAGGTTCAAACAGGAGTAACTCATGAGTTAACCCTCAGGTTCAAACAGGAGTAGCTCATGAGTTAAGGGCTCCATTAAGGGAGTTAAGCGAGTTGAGATATGGATCTGGATCAGTTAACTCCACGTGACAGAGGGATGAATCGATTGGTTGGAACAGCAGATTACAAGAACTTCATTTAAATCCAATTGAAAAAATGTCAAATGTAAATCAATAAAAACAAACATGTAGGCTTCAAAAAAAGTACCCATCTAAATGAGACTAAAACACAGACTACTAACATGTTCCCAAGCTGATCAAACGCTATAGAATAAAGAGAGTAACGAGGGGCGGGCTTACCGGGGGTCCCGGAAGGACAGCTGCCGCCTCCTCCACTGTTACCGGAAGTGGACGAGCCCAGGGACTTACGAGGAGCAGTGGCAGCCACGGCTACACAATTTAAAAAAAAAAAACCGGTAAAAGTCACATAAACACAGAACCCCACCACACCTGACGGTGTAACCTGACGGCGTAGTTAGTTACACGTTAGATATTGGTTAGGTGTTAATTAGTTGGTCCGACTCCCGGCGCCCAAAACTGGCGCCAGATTTCCGTCAATAGACTGAAACCAACCGTCAACAAACCGATAAAGCGGTTTAAACCAGTCGTTATGAGAGCATGGCGCTGCTTAGTGGACGTTACTTACCGGCGACGGACCAGACAGTCGGCTTCAAGGCTCTCATTACACATTGATATTAACATTGACTTATAAACAACTCGGATTATCGCAGAACTAAAAGGACGTTAAATCTGAACACCTTATTATAAAACTCGGGTGTAAGAATATAAAACAATATAGATGATAGATGATCTATAGACGTACCATGGTTCTAACGGACAGAACCACCCAGCCAGTAGCGACATAAGAGGGGATATCTTACCTTTCCTGTAAGAACCGGGGACGCTGTCTGCTTTAGTCCTCACCATTATTATTATTAATAATAATAATAATAATATTACTGCAGTTGTGTTTGAGAAGAAGCGAAACGTTCAGCGCATCGACACTCTGCACTGGCTTGTGTTCTGAGACTCCCGCCAGCGTTTAAAAGAGGAGGAGGGAGGAGGGAGGGGCGGAGCTTCGGCCTGGTTCATACCGACGGGACGGAGAGGATCCTGGGTGGGAGCGTTATCCCGGTCCGACGTGACGCAATATCCGCTATCCATGTTATTATGGTCCTAGTGTGACGCGTTGTGTTCAAAGGGGTTCTAATACACCTACAGTTAGACCTTATTATTAGAACATTGGAACGCCTCTGTCTCACAACCCACTGTCCAAAGGTGTTTCACACATTTACGAAATGAAAGCAAATGAGCAAATTAATTAAATCAAATCAAATTATATTGTCTTTTTTATTAATATACTGTATGTGCACCTGGATGTGTTTGCATCTTTAATATAAGGCGAAGTGTAATGCCTTTGGACATGGGTGAGAGAGGTACACTGGAACGCTGACTCCCCATTCCCTCCCTCAGTAAACATCTCCAAAACAATACCATACAAATAATATATACAATAAAATAAACAAAAAAAGATCAGCAAAGTGACTGAATGATAAAGTGACTGTTAAATGATATGTACATGTGTTTAATGTGCATGGTTCTTATTTTTTTATTTTTAGAAGAATCTTTAAAAGCATTTAAAGTGTCAGTAGTGCAGCAGCATCATGAATACAGTGCAGTACAGTTCAGTAGGTCACTGCCTGTGGATAAAAACTATCCTTAAACCTGGTAGTCCTTGGATGCTGCGCAACCGGCGACCAGACGGTAGGGGGAGAAGAGATGGAGCCCAGGGTGGTTGCAGTCCTTTATGATGGAGATGGCCTTCTTCCGACATGTGGTCCTAAAGATCTCCTCAATGCATGGAGGTGCACACCCGATGATGTTCTCTGCCATCCTCACGACCCTCAGTGTACGGTGTTGCCGTACCACACAGTGACGCCACTCATCAGGACGCTCTCTACGGTGCCTCGGTAGAAGTTCAGTGCATTTCTGAGGCACCGCAGAGCATAGAGGCTGGTGTGCCTTCTTCAGCATGACCTCCGTGTTGCGGGTCCACGCCAGGTCATCGGAAATCTGTAGTCCCAGGAAATGGAAGCAACTGACGACTTCCACCGGTGTCCCGTCCAGGCTGATGGTGGAGTGGGGACCCCGGTGGCTCCTGAAGTCGACGATGAGCTCCTTAGTCTTGCTGACATTCAGTTCGAGGCTGTTGTCCTCACACCATCGCGTCAGCTGGACCACCTCATCTCTGTACTCCGTTTCGTCGCCCTCGCTTATCAGGCCGATGACTGTGGTGTCATCAGTACAGTCATGTGTGTACAGCGAGTACAGCCGGGGACTGGGGCAGCAGCCTTGGGGTGCTCCGGTGTTGAGGACCAGAGTGGATGAGATGTTCCCAATCTTCATCACTTGAGGCCTGTCCGTCAGGAGGTCCATAGTCCAGTTACAGATGGGGGCGCCCAGACCTAGGTCCCTCAGTTTCAGGACCAACTTGGAGAGAACGATGGTGTTGAACCCCGAGCTGTAGTCAATGAACAGCAGTCTGACGTAGGTGTCCCTCCTGTCTCGGTGCTGCAGGGCCGTGTGTAGTGCCAGGGAAATAGCGTTGTCTACAGACCTATTTGGTCTGTATGCAAACTGGAGTGGGTCTAGGGACTCGGGATGGAACAGTTTATATGCAACATTACAAGTTTCTCCAGGCACTTCATGGCTATGGGTGTTAAAGCCACTGGACGATAATCATTGAGGCATGTTACCTTGGTGTTTTTGGGTAACGGAACAATGGTTGTCTCTTTGAAGCACGCTGGGACGACAGACTGTTGCAGTGATGCGTTGTACATGTCGGTGAACACAGGAGCCAGCTGGTCAGCGCAGGAGACGCGGGATGGAACTCCATCTAGGCCGGCTGCCTTCATCCTCCTGAAGGTTCTGCGGACAGTTGTTGAACGTAGTCCTCTGGGCTGATGTTCAAGTTGTTGGTCGGCTCATGGTCCCTTTCAAAGCGAGGTAAAAACTTGTTTAGCTCATCTAGTAGGGTAGGGTGGTTGTTGGTGACTGCCCCTGAGCTCCCCTTGTAGTTGGAGAGGACCCTCAGACCTTGTCACATACGTCTGGTGTCAGAGCCCCGAACTGTGATTCCAATTTGTTTTTATAATCCAATTTACCCTTCTTGATAGCTTTTCTGAGTTCATACTTGGCCTTCTTGTAGTGATCAGAGTCGCTTGTTGTGAAAGCGGTACTCCGTTCCTTAAGTTTGTTCCATATGTCAGCGTTCATCCATGGTTCGGGAATGAGCGAACAGCCCTGGTCGGGATGCATTCTTCCACTAGCCTGTTAATGTATGCTGTGACACAGTGGCAAACCGTGTCTATCTTCTGTAGACCCCCCCCCCCCATTTGAAAATGTGGTTGTTCTAGTCAGACTGACGTCACGGAGGCAGTTTATGCGTTATCTCATTTAGGCAGATCAGATTGTCGCAGCCAATTTACAAGTTGACCATAGTTGTCAAAGCAGTGTCCATGTAGTGAAGTAACAGCACAACACAGACCACCACACAGGCTATCGGTTAAAGGGACGGTCTAAAACGCTTAGCGTGAAAAGGCTAAGTTCCAAAACAGCAATCAATAATCACCTAATTTCTCTGGCATATGTCTTGTCATTAGCACTTTCACCTGTCAAATATCAAAACCTAAATCCTACTATTACTGGCTCAATAGAGTGGAAAACACTTAATATAACATATAACATCTGTGTAAAAACATATAACATCCGTAATGGTAGGATTTAGGTTTCGATTTTTTGATAGGTGAAAGTGCTAATGACAAGACATATGCCAGAGAAAGTCAAAACTCTCAATTTAAATGCACAACAATGCTTAACAAACTCAAGACAGCCATTAACTAATCAGTCAAGTGTGTGGAAGTGAGTGTGAGTGGAGGTGGCTGCCGTGTCGCGAGCTCCCGCACGACGACGCTGTTTTTTGTTATTTATTCTTTTTATCGCGACAATCCTTGTACACAAAGTTAGCAGCACGTTCACTTATGACTTTTGCACACTTCTGGAGATTAGATCGACAGTCGCTCGCCGCCTACCGGAGTTTTTTCATTCTTTCGACTCGGACATCCGCGAGGGAAAAGCGAGAGAAGTGAGCCGGCGTGCTAGTCAGGCTGAGATGTCGATCGCCCCCCACTACCCCCCATTCTACTGGCTAATGTACAGTCTCTGGACAATAAGTTAAGCGAACTACAGGCAGAAGGTTCTCCCGAACACATAACGAGCAACACACGGGGCGAGCGGATCCTCGACCACTGCTACACTCCCTTCCGTGATGGCTACAAGGCCCTCCTCCGCCCACCGTTCGGCCAATCAGACCACCGCTCTATCCAGCTGCTCCCCGCCTATAGGCAGAGACTGAAGCAGCAACCGATCGCTGTGAGCGTTCAACACGATAGTTCCTGCCAAGCTCGACACCAAGCTGAGAGGTCTAGGCGTGCCCCCATCCACGTGCAGCTGGATACTGGACCTCCTGTCGGACCGCCGCCAGGTGGTGAGTGTCAAGTTATGTGTTTACTGCAGCTTCCCCACTTGAAAGGGACGCCATCTACCCGAAGGGTCCAACTGGATTTCACTCAACAAATGACCAAACTGAATTTATTTTTCTCTTCTTTTATTTTCACCAGAGTAACTTCATTCATTTGGGCCAATTTGAGTGCAGGTGAAAAACCTTTTGGGGAAGGAAATGAAATCATGGTATTAATAAATATTACTGTATAATAATTAATAGTGAACAATATAATACAATACAACAATTAATAATCAGTAACTAACAAAATACTATACACAACAGCTCATCACCATTCCCCGCGCACACGCAAAGAGCCAAACAAACGCCCACACACACACACACACACACACGCACACGCACACGCACACACACACGCACACACAGGCTCTCTCCCCACGCCACAAAGCCAGCGCGAGAGCGGCTAGGCAGCAGCGGTGGCAAGTCCTCCCGAAAGTCTACCAAGGTCCAGCATCTTACCGGCTGCCTTCCGGGTGTTAGAGATGGTTCCACATCCGCAGTTTGTCTGTTTAACAGGCTCCTTTCTCCGCGGAGTTTGTGTTCCGCGGTGTCTGTTCACCTGTTTATTTCTGGGACCTCCTCCTTTGTGACGCCGCCTGCTCTTCAATGCGCGTCGATGGGGCTGATTTGAAATTGGCTGCAGCCATGTTTTTCCACAGTATTCAGTTTCTGGTTTGACTTGACAGTGAGGATGGGCAGCACCACCTCAGAGCCACTGACCCTCAACACGGGAGCCCCTCAGGGATGCGTGCTGAGCCCTCTCCTCTACTCCCTCTACACCCACGACTGCATGGCTATGCACAGCTCCAACGTCATCATCAAGTTTGATGACGACACGACAGTGATGGGCCTGATCGCCGGCGACGACGAGACGGCCTACAGGGAGGAGGTCGGATCGCTGGAGCAGTGGTGCCAGGAGAACAGCCTCGCCCTCAACGTCATGAAGACCAAGGAGCTGATCGTGGACTTCAGGAAGCAGAGGGGAGAGCACAGCCTTATCTCCATCGACGGTGTTGCAGTAGAGAGGGTCAGCAGCTTCAAGTTCCTCACATGGAACCTCACATGGTCCACGCACACCACACACGTGGTGAAAAGGGCCCAACAACGCCTGTATTTCCTCAGGCGTCTGAGGAAATACAGCATGGGCCCCCGCATCCTGAGAACATTCTATACCGGCGCCATGGAGAGTGTATGTTACCGGCCTCAGACCTAGGGGAGTCTGGGTCGGTCCAAGTGATCCACAGGCATGGGGGTGCTCTGTGGATCTGTGAAACACCAAGAACAACACACCTTACATTCTCATGCCTTGCTCAGCCGGCAGCGGTTTATTACCAAACATGCAGCATCTCAACATCACAATCATATCATTTCAAGTTCTCAACATCAAAAATATTGTTTAACAGTCCAACAGACGGTTTACTTCACAATATTGCAAAAATACAATAAATCAAATAATACAAAAATGTATTCTTCATAAAACCAATGTGCAAAACAATAACCCTTCTGTATTCTTTACTCCAAATACCATTCGCTCAAATACAGAAAATAACATGAACACGTTTTCAGTCTCGCGCATCACGTGTGCTTTCTGTGGTGAAACACAGTGGAACAAACTACCTGGCAGCAGCCATTATTCAACTCGACAAAACAATAAAACTACTCGTCCAAACTTACTTCAGGTACGCTCAGAACGTTACGAAACATGTCACTGACAGTTCACATTAATTTTAACATTGCCAGGAATGTTTTAGATAGTTATATGATTACCTGTGAAACATGAAGAACAAGACACGTTACATTCTCATGCCTTGCTCAGCCGCAGCGGTTTATTAGTGAGCTGCGCATGGTAGGGCCAAGACTAGTGTTTCCTCTATGGTTCACAGGAGCGCAGGAGCGCCATCGACTGACTTGGAAGTCTAATAAGATGTGGGTAGTTCTGATAATCTTAAAAAATGGGGAGTTTATGTTCTACTGCGAAACTTAAAATAGAGGCATTTTCTGAACCCTCTACATGTACTTACAGGGTGTATCACCGCCTGGTACGGGAACTGCACCGCACTCGAGCACAGAGCGCTTCAAAGGGTGGTGGGACGGCCCAGTATATCGTTGGAGGTGAGCTCCCCTCCCTCCTGGATATATACAACCAGCGGTGCGTGGCCAAGGCCAAACGCATCATAAAGACATTGCCCTACAGCCACCAACTGTACTCACTGTTACCGTCAGGCAGGCGATACCTCAGTATCAAGTGGTATCAAATAGACTCAGAGACAGCTTCACAGTCAGGCCATCAGGCTGCTGAACAAGGGCCTATAGCATATAACAATGTATATTTTATTACATTGTAATAAATGTAATAAAATATAAAAAATATATAATAAAATATATATTAAAAATATATAATGTATATATACATTATATATACATATTGCTCTTTTTCTGTGCCGATATATTGCATTTTATAAATTGCATTTTTATTTTTATTTTTTAACTTTATTCTATTCTATTTTTATCTATTTTTATCTTATCTTTATAACTGCTGTCTGTCGTCGGGTTTTGCACATAAGATTTTCACACCACTGCTTTATACTTGTGTAAACTGTGAAGTGACAATAAACTTGACTTGACTTGATCTTCATACACATCAAGGTCAGTGGTCTTGAATACACTCCAGTCAGTAATTTCTAGCCCCCCTGCAGGTGTAGAACGGCATCGTCTGTCCAGCCACGCACGTTTTTTACAACTGTGGGCGTGGTCACGCAGTGAGGGCGGCACGCAGTGAGGGCGGCACGCAGTGAGGGCGGCACGCAGTGAGGGCGGCACGCAGTGAGGGCGGCACGCAGTGAGGGCGGCACGCAGTGAGGGCGGCACGCAGTGAGGGCGGCACGCAGTGAGGGCGGCACGCAGTGAGGGCGGCACGCAGTGAGGGCGGCACGCAGTGAGGGCGGCACCCACAACCACAACGCCTTCCAGTGCTAGCAGCACTGAAAGCATCGCCGGGCGCTGCAAACAAACGGCACAAAACAGGACGCAAATACAACTCCAGTTATATTAAGTAAATAGAAATATAACATATAAATAATATATATACAATAATAATACATATACAGAAGGCTGGATGCTGAGCCAGACCTGAGACCTGACCAGTGGCGTAGCGGAGGCCCCCGCAGCCCCCACCGGGGGAGCCCCGGAGCTTAGGAGGCCCCCACCCCACTGTAGGCTATCCTCTTAGATTTCGTAACGGGAACAGGGCGCAGAGGGCGCCCTGGCCCCCCCCCCCCCCCCCTTGGACTTCACGATCGCGACAACACCGTACAACAGTGTACACATGAGTTCCTACTGACCTATACTGTTTACAAAAGATGCCTGAAAAAATAAACATTTAAAAAAGTGGCCGCGATGTCTATCCCATGTCACTCTTATTGATTTCGGGAGGGGGCGGGGCCCCATGGTCCGACCTGCGGGGGAGCCCCCAAATATTGCGCAACGCCACTGGGCCTGACATCGATTTCCCCAGACATCAATCGACTGTGTTCACAGAGACAGGCAACCTTCCCATTAGCTTATGTGAGTTGTCAATGAAGTACAATTGCTTTCTGTGTGTGTGTGTGTGTGTGTTTGAATGAACTAATTTGCTGAAATTCAGTTGTTCCTAATTTTCTCCTAATGTTTTGTGAGAATGATAGTTATTATGTTCTCATTGTATGATAATTGTGTGGAAAAAAAAGTCATTGTGGTCGTGGCCGACAAAAGTTAACAATAAATAATGTTATTAGTAATGTGCCTCCTGTGTGAACTGTGCATCGCTGAATAGACTGGAGGTTAATGTCGTCATATGGTGGGACTTGGACAGCTACTTTCCCAGGTGGTACTTGGTGTAAAAAGGTTGAGAACCACTGGCCCACGGCATCTTGCAACATGGTAGGCCTAACTACTACCCAGGGTCGTTGGTTTGAAACCACAAACAGCCCATCCGTCAGTGACGGAGTTGGTGAGTGAGTCAGTGAACTGAACCGGTAAAGAACTAGTTCACTAGTAAAGAACCTGTAAAGAACTAGTTCAGTTCACTGACTCACAGACTCCGTCCCTGGGCTCTTGTCTCGACTCCTGTTCTCCAAGTTCAAACTTTGGATTTGAGAGAAAACGTTTGTTATTTTGTTGATTCTTTCCTTCTGAAAACTGCGCTGTACAGTAACATGTGCACTCTGGTTAGATGACTAATTATTTTTGCTGTACTGTACTTGTGATGTGCAATGACAATACATTTGAATCTAATTTTATATATATAATATAATAATATATTTATTATTAATCAATTATTAATAAAAACTGCTGAGCTAAGATACGAGTTTGTTGATCAACGTCTCATTGATTCACCTAAAGGGAACGAGAGTGGATTCAGAACAGTTATCCTCCTTGATGACTCAGATCCCAGCTCGACCAATAAGAAGCCTTTTTCACTCTTTGGGCTCCAGCCCCCCTAGTGCTCCAGTCCGCTCACAGCGCCCGCCCGCCAGCCGCTTTAATTAGTCTTTAATAAGTCTTGAATTAGTCTTGAATTAGTCTTGAATTAGTCTTGAATTAGTCTTGAATTAGTCTTTAATAAGACTTTAATTCGTCTTTAATTCGTCTTTAATTAGTCTTTAATAAGTCTTTAATTCGTATTTAATTAGTCTTTAATTAGTCTTTAATAAGTCTTTAATTCGTATTTAATTAGTCTTTAATTAGTCTTTAATAAGTATTTAATTAGTCTTTAATTAGTCTTTATAAGTCTTTAATTAGTCTTTAATTCGTCTTTAATAAGTCTTTAATAAGTCTTTAATAAGTCTTTAATTAGTCTTTAATAAGTCTTTAATTAGTCTTTAATAAGTCTTTAATTAGTCTTTAATAAGTCTTTAATTAGTCTTTAATTAGTCTTGAATTAGTCTTGAATTAGTCTTGAATTAGTCTTGAATTAGTCTTTAAGTCTTAAGTCTTAGTCTTTAATTAGTCTTTAATAGTCTTTAATTCGTCTTTAATTAGTCTTTAATTAGTCTTTAATAAGTCTTTAATTCGTATTTAATTAGTCTTTAATTAGTCTTTAATAAGTCTTTAATTAGTCTTTAATTAGTCTTTAATTCGTCTTTAATAAGTCTTTAATAAGTCTTTAATAAGTCTTTAATAAGTCTTTAATTAGTCTTTAATAAGTCTTTAATAAGTCTTTAATTAGTCTTTAATAAGTCTTTAATTAGTCTTTAATAAGTCTTTAATTAGTCTTTAATAAGTCTTTAATAAGTCTTTAATTAGTCTTTAATAAGTCTTTAATAAGTCTTTAATAGTCTATTAGTCTTTAATAAGTCTTTAATTAGTCTTTAATAAGTCTTTAATTAGTCTTTAATTAGTCTGCTGCAAACCAATCATTAAAAAAGACAAAGAAGTGAACGAACAAACAAGATGGAAGATGAATGAACAAGTCGTTCTCTGAAAAGACTCGTTCGTTAAGACTCGTTCGTTAAGACTCGTTCGTTAAGACTCGTTCGTTAAGACTCGTTCGTTAAGACTCGTTCATTACGACTCGTTCGTTAAGACTCGTTCATTAAGACTCCCCCTCTCCCCCACTGACCACCAGCCCCTCCCCCTCTCCCCACGACCACCCCCTCCCCCTCCCCCACTGACCACCAGCCCCTCCCCCTCTCCCCACTGACCACCAGCCCCTCCCCCTCTCCCCCACAGACCACCAGCCCCTCCCCCTCTCCCCCACAGACCACCAGCCCCTCCCCCTCTCCCCACTGACCACCAGCCCCTCCCCCTCTCCCCCACAGACCACCAGCCCCTCCCCCTCTCCCCCACTGACCACCAGCCCCTCCCCCTCTCCCCACTGACCACCAGCCCCTCCCCCTCTCCCCCACAGACCACCAGCCCCTCCCCCTCTCCCCACTGACCACCAGCCCCTCCCCCTCTCCCCGCTGACCACCAGCCCCTCCCCCTCTCCCCACAGACCACCAGCCCCTCCCCCTCTCCCCCACAGACCACCAGCCCCTCCCCCTCTCCCCACAGACCACCAGCCCCTCCCCCTCTCCCCGCTGACCACCAGCCCCTCCCCCTCTCCCCCACAGACCACCAGCCCCTCCCCCTCTCCCCACAGACCACCAGCCCCTCCCCCTCTCCCCGCTGACCACCAGCCCCTCCCCCTCTCCCCCACAGACCACCAGCCCCTCCCCCTCTCCCCCAAAGACCACCAGCCCCTCCCCCTCTCCCCCACAGACCACCAGCCCCTCCCCCTCTCCCCCTCTCCCCCACAGACCACCAGCCCCTCCCCCTCTCCCCCACAGACGTGCGTGCGGCACTGAGCAGAACAAATGCTCATAAGGCAGCTGGTCCTGATGGCGCCCCCGGTGGCGTGCTCAGGAACTGCGCTGAGCAGCTGACCGAGGTCCTTACTGACATGTTCAACTTGTCACTAGCTCAGGCAGTTGTCCCAGCGTGCTTTAAAACCACCTCCATTGTGCCAGTGCCTAAACCCTCCTCTGCAGCGAGCCTCACTGACTTCCACCCTGTTGCCCTCACCCCCATCATCATGAAGTGCTTCTAGAGGCTGGTCCTGGCTCTCCTCAAATCTGGCCTCTCACCTCACTGGATAAACACCAATCTGCCTACCGTGAGAACAGGAGCACGGAGGACGCCATTTCCTCAGCTCTTCACTCAGCTCTTCACTCCGCTCTCTCCCACCTGGATGAGAGCAACATCCATGTGAGAAGGCTGTTCATAGACTCAGCATTTAACACCATCATCCCCTCCAAACTCATCTTCAAACTTGGTGACCTCATGAAACCCCAAGAACCTTGACATCAACCCCTCAGTTTGTAACTGGTTATTAGACTTCCTAACCAACAGACCCCAGTCTGTCAGGTTAGACCATCTCACCTCCTCCATCCTCACCCTAAACACCGGCGTTCCACAAGGCTGTGTGCTGAGCCCTCTCCTCTACTCTCTTCACCCATGACGGCACTCCTGTACATGGTACAAACACCCTCATCAAGTTTGCTGACGACACAACGGTGGTGGGCCTCATCAACGATGAGGCAGCCTCCAGGGAGGAGGTCCAGCACCTGGTGGCGTGGTGCGCTGACAACAACCTGGCCCTCAACACCAAGAAGACCAAGGAGCTCATCGTCCACTTCAGGAAGACCAGAGCTGGGGCACACGCCCCCATCCTCATCAACGGGGCGGAGGTTGAGTGTGTATCCAGCTTCAAATTCCTGGGGGTCCACATCTCCGAGGACCTCTCTTGGACCCTCAACACGGCCTCACTGGTAAAGAAGGCTCACCAAGGCCCTTCTTCCTGAGGAGACTGAGGAAAGACCGCCTGTCACCTCAGATTCTGGTGAACTTTTGTTGCTATTGAAAGCATCCTCACCAACTGCATCACAGTGTGGTACGGAAACTGCACTGTTTCAGACCGGAGAGCGCTGCAGAGGGTGGAGAAAACCACCCAGCGCATCGTTGGATTACCCCTCCCTGCAATAAACACTACCCACCACAAACAGTCTGAGGAAGGCCCTCTCACCCCAACCATGGACTGTTGGCCCTCCTCCCCTCTGGGAGGCGCTATACAAACCTCTGTTCTAAGTCAAGCAGGAACAGCTTCTTCCCCTCAGCTGTCATCTCCCTGAACTCTGAACCACAAAGACAGCCCCCCCCCCAGGCTGCCCCCCCCTGCTCACGCTCCTCTGCTGCCCCCCCCCTCTGCTGCCCCCCCCCCTCTGCTGCCCCCCCCCTGCTGCTGCACCCCCCCCCCCCTGCCCACGCCCCTCTGCTGCCCCCCCCCTCTGCTGCCCCCCCCCTGCTGCTGCACCCCCCCCCCCCCCTGCCCACGCCCCTCTGCTGCCCCCCCCCTCTGCTGCCCCCCCCCCCCTGCTGCTGCACCCCCCCCCCCCTGCCCACGCCCCTCTGCTGCCCCCCCCCTCTGCTGCCCCCCCCCCCTGCTGCTGCACCCCCCCCCCCTGCCCCCCCCCTCTGCTGCCCCCCCCCTCTGCTGCCCCCCCCCCCCTGCTGCTGCACCCCCCCCCCCCCCCCCCCTGCCCACGCCCCTCTGCTGCCCCCCCCCTCTGCTGCCCCCCCCCCCCTGCTGCTGCACCCCCCCCCCCTGCCCCCCCCCCTGCCCACGCCCCTCTGCTGCCCCCCCCCTCTGCTGCCCCCCCCTGCTGCTGCCCCCCCCCCCCCCCCCCCTGCCCACGCCCCTCTGCTGCCCCCCCCCTCTGCTGCCCCCCCCCCCTGCTGCTGCACCCCCCCCCCCCCCCCCCCCCCTGCCCCCCCCCTCTGCTGCCCCCCCCCTGCTGCTGCACCCCCCCCCCCCCCTGCCCCCCCCCTCTGCTGCCCCCCCCCTCTGCTGCCCCCCCCCTCTGCTGCCCCCCCCCTCTGCTGCCCCCCCCTCTGCTGCCCCCCCCCTCTGCTGCCCCCCCCCTCTGCTGCCCCCCCCCTCTGCTGCCCCCCCCCCTGCTGCCCCCCCCCTCTGCTGCCCCCCCCCTCTGCTCAACACCTAGAACAATCACCATCGATGTCTCTGACTAACTGTAACAAAAGAAAAAGAAAAAACAAACCGTATCCCAACTCCCCACCTCTCTATGGTTTACATATCTATTACTAACATACCTGCTTACTGTTCCCCACCATATACATTTAAATCTGTTGATAGAACTGCTCCTACTCCTGGATATACATATACATTTATACTTGCCATACATTTATATATGCTCACTTGTATATACATTTAGATCTATATATTTGTATCCTGCTTTCAATAATAGCATACCCCTGATCACTACGTTAAATGATCACTTACCTGTATATACATATACCTATTATTATGCTCATATCACATTTATACCTAGACTGTCTTTTAACCTGTACATTTAAACTGTAAATTATATTATATTACCATGCACTTTACTGCAACATGTGCACTCTGGTTAGATGCTACATGAGTTTCTCTGTACTGTACTGTGCAATGACAATACATTAGAATCTAATCTAATCTAATCTCAGGGTAGCGATTCTGGTCGGCTGTAAACCACATGACAATAGAGACAGAGAGAGATGGGAGAGAGAGAGAGAGAGAGAGAGAGAGAGAGAGAGAGAGAGAGAGAGAGAGAGAGAGAGAGATAGCGATAGAGAGAGAGAGAGAGAGAGAGAGAGAGAGAGAGAGAGAGAGAGAGAGAGAGAGAGATAGCGATAGAGAGAGAGAGAGAGAGAGAGAGAGAGAGAGAGAGAGAGAGAGAGAGAGAGAGAGAGAGAGACTTAAAGAACTCACAGGTGAGACGGGTTTCAAAGCAGGAGTTTATTGAAGGTGGTGCAACAGACATTGAGGTACATGATGTGATTGGTGCTGACCTGGGGGGGCGGGTTCTAGCTAGAAACCCTCAGCTTATCTGACCTCTGACCTCTGGACTCCCAGGAGGAACCAGGAGGAACCAGAGTGGGTCCAGGTCAGATCAGACATCCTGGGGGCCCCCAGTCGACCCCCCCCTCCCCCCCAATACAGCTTGAGTCCTAATGAGAGCCTGACATGTCCATCAAATAAGATGACCCGCCCACAAACTAGAGGACCCGCCCCCAAACAAAATGGCCCCGCCCCCAAACAAATAACAACAATCTGAAAGCACAACACCGCAGATCTGCCTGGGATTGTGTGTGTGTGTGTGTGTGTGTGTGAGCTGTGTGTGTGTATGCGTGTGTGTTTGTGTGTGCGTGTGTGTGTGTGATCTGTGTGTGTGTGTGTGATCTGTGTGTGTGTATGCGTGTGTGTTTGTGTGTGCGTGTGTGTGTGTGTGATCTGTGTGTGTGTGTGTGATCTGTGTGTGTGTGTGTGCGTGTGTGTGTGTATTTTGGAGAACTGGCCGACTGTACAAAACCTCCACTTCTCTCCTGCACGCATCTCAGAAGCAGTAAAATAATTATATTATAATACAAAGGTTTATAAAATAGCAGCACACTCAAGTGACATCACAACTAGGTCATGTGATTTTTTGTTGTTTATAAGAAATGACAAAAAAAATCATAGCTTTTAGCAGCGCAAAAATAGACAACATCAAACTGTCCTCACACTCCTGTCCTGTAGACCTCACACCTGGGGACCACACACACACAAACACACACACACACACACACACACACATCCGAGGGTGGACACACACCCCAGACGCCAGGGGAGCAGACAGGAGCAGGCGGTGGTGGGACAGCAGGCGGTGGTGGGACAGCAGGCGGTCACACTGCTTTTAAAGGAGGTTTTGGTTTGAAACGCCGTGTTTCCTTTGTTGTGTGGAAAGCTCCTGGAGCAGCAAGCTGGAAGGTTCTCTGCTCACCTCCACCTCCCTCCACCTCCACCTCCACTCCCTCCACCTCCACCTTCACCTCCACCTCCACCTTCACCTCCACCTCCACCTCCTCCACCTCCACCTCCACCTTCGCTCTAAAACCACACAGTCGCTTCTTCAAACTTTATACAAGAGTTTTTCTGTTCTGTTTTTAGCAGTTATCCTGAAGCTTAGCTTAGCTTAGCGAAACACCGTAGACGTGACCTTGTCCCGAGGGCTGACGGGGGTCCGACCCGACGGATCGGAACCACTAATCCGCCCTGAGGCCTAACAGACACGGGGGAAGGTCGTCTCCAGGGCAGGGAAACAGATTTCAACCTTTACAACACGTGCAAATAACAGATGTTAAAACTACCTTTTCTTATGGTCAATATCGTTCATGTTCGTATGTTTTTTTCTTTTTATGGTTTGTTTGGACGCAGCAACAATTTAAAGACAATTTTCAAGTAAAATGTTTCGTAACATTTTTTTTAACCGATAGAAAACAAAGTCCACACAAGTGGACTGTGATCCGTTTGTTTACGTTGGACGTCCTCCGATCGGGAACACGGGGGGGGGTCGGCCTGCCCTTCAAAGTAACATCCATCACCATCCATCATCCATCACCAATCATCCATCACCATCCATCCATCACCATCCATCATCCATCACCAATCATCCATCACCAATCATCCATCACCATCCATCATCCATCACCAATCATCCATCACCAATCATCCATCACCATCCATCATCCATCACCAATCATCCATCATCATCCATCACCATCCATCATCATCCATCATCATCATCATAACCAATCATCCATCATCCATCATCATCCATCACCATCCATCATCATCCATCATCATCATCATCATCCATCATCCATCACCACCTCTCTCCCACAACCAAACTCTCCCCCCAAAACCCCACAACAACAACCAGCATGTCCTCAGCTGTACTATCGGACAGCACACCAAAGTTAGGCCCTCTCTGCTCCTCCCTCCCGCCTCCCTGCTCCTCCCCCCTCCTCCCCCCCCTCTCTGCTCCTCCCTCACCCCCTCCTCCCTGCTCCTCCCTCCCCTCTGTTCCTCCCTCACCCCCCCCTCCTCCTCCCTCCCCCCTCCCTCCCCCTCCTCTCTGCTCCTCCCTCACCCCCTCCTCCCCCCCCCTCTCTGCTCCTCCCTCCTCCCTGCTCCCCCCCCCCCTCCCTGCTCCTCCCTCCCCCCTCCCTGCTCCTCCCTCCCCCCTCCCTGCTCCTCCTCCCTCTCTGCTCCTCCCTCACCCCCTCCTCCCTGCTCCTCCCTCCCCTCTGTTCCTCCCTCAGCCCCCCTCCTCCTCCCTCCCCCCTCCCTCCCCCTCCTCTCTGCTCCTCCCTCACCCCCTCCTCCCCCCCCCCTCCCTGCTCCTCCCTCCCCCTCCTCCCTGCTCCCCCCCCTCCCTGCTCCTCCCTCCCCCCTCCCTGCTCCTCCCTCCCCCCTCCTCCCTGCTCCTCCCTCCCCCCTCCCTGCTCCTCCCTCCCCCCTCCCTGCTCCTCCCTCCCCCCTCCTCCCTGCTCCTCTCTCCTCGTCTCTGTTGGAAACCAAACACAGGCCTCTTGTTTCTCTTGGTGTGGTTGTTTGTGTCTCCAGACCGGTGACCACTGGCCTTATCTCCTCCCTGCACCTCCTCCTCCTCCTCCTCCTCCTCCTCCTCCTCCTCCTCCTCCTCCTCCTCCTCCTCTCCTAACCACCTCGTTCCCTCTGCTCCTCCTCCTCTTTACATCTACCTGCCTTCCCCTGAAACTTTGACTGAATCAGCACACACACACTCACACACACACACACACACACACACACACACACACACACACACACACACACACACACACACACACACATTCACACACACTCACACACACACACACAGTAGGGCTCCCATCCAGACATTCCAAAAAACAAGCTTATTGATTTCTATGAATCTGGATTCAAAAGATAATTTTCTCGTATAATAATAATGATAATAATGATAATAATGATAATAGTTATAATGCTAATTCTGTATATGTGAGATCCTCTGATCAAAGTCTCTCTCTTCCAACGAGAACAAACGCTTCATGTTCCATTAGCCAAAGCAACGTTCCACAGAGATAGAGATTAGAAATGATTTCCCTGTACAGTACTAGTGCTGTACACTGACAAATTTGAATAATTATTATTATTTATTATTAATAATAATAATTATTAGAATAATTCTAATTCTAATAATAATAATACTAATTCGAAAAGCCCAGGTTCAGGCCTGGAGGAGATAAGTTAACACTCAGCGCTAGAGAGAGAGAGGAGGACGGGAAATAGACTATTTATAAACACTAAAAAGTGTCTCTCTCTCTCTCTCCCTCTCCCTCTCCCTCTCTCTCTCTCTCTCTCTCCCTCTCCCTCTCCCTCTCTCTCTCCCTCTCCCTCTCTCTCTCTCTCTCTCTCTCTCTCTCTCCCTCTCTCCCTCTCTCTCTCCTCCCTCCCTCTCTCTCTCTCTCTCTCTCTCTCTCTCTCTCTCTCTCTCTCTCTCTCTCTCTCTCTCTCTCCCTCCCTCTCTCTCTCTCTCTCTCTCTCTCCCTCTCTCTCTCTCTCTCTCTCTCTCTCTCTCTCTCGGGATTCACTTTTTACAAAAAAATAACGTTTTTTAAAAGTTTTCGTTGTTTTTTCCTCTTTCAAAAAAACCCCCCAAAAATGTTTTGGCCGTTTTGTTTCCCCTCTTCAGAAGGTAAATGTCAGTGCAGCGGTGGCGCCCCCTGCTGGTCTCCCCCGGCGGTCCACAAGCTGACATCGCGGACGTCTGTGGGCGTGGAGGCCTGGTCCTGGTCCTCCAGGCTCTTGTCACTGGGCCCTCTCTGCTGCTGCCGGCGGCCCTCACGGAGACTGCTCTCTAACACACGCTCGATCTGCTCCTGACACGCCTTCAACACGTCCTGACAGGGGGGAGGGGGAGGGAGAGGGAGAGGGGGAGGGGGAGAGGGAGAGGGAGAGGGAGAGGGAGAGGGAGAGAGAGAGGGAGAGAGGGAGAGAGAGAGAGGGAGAGGGAGAGGGAGAGGGGAGGGAGAGGGAGAGGGAGAGGGAGGGGGAGGGAGAGGGGGGGAGAGGGAGAGGGAGAGGGGGAGGGGAGGGAGAGGGAGAGGGAGGGAGAGGGGAGGGAGAGGGGGGGAGAGGGGGAGGGAGAGGGGGGAGAGGGAGAGGGGGAGGGAGAGGGAGGGGGAGGGAGAGGGGGGGAGGGAGAGGGGGGAGAGAGAGACACAGAGAGAGTGAGAATGGGTCTACGTGTGCGTCCACAACACACTCCTTATGCACACACATTAGTGCCAACCTCCACGCATTCCTCACCACACCATCTACACACACACACACACACACATCAAACCAAACCACAAACACAAGGGTCGCCGTGGCAACTGATCCCCCCCCCCCCAGGCACCAGGGCACCTCACCAGGAAACACCATTCACCTTAAATACAATAAGCTGTTTAACACAACAGGAGACAGGATTCTGCCCTCTGGTGGCACACAGAGGTACTGCACACAGAGTCTGTGTGTGTGTGTGTGTGTGTGTGTGTGTGGTGTGTGTGTGTGTGTGTGTGTGTGTGTGTGTGTGTGTGTGTGTGTGGGGTGGGGGGGAGCTTGTGTTCCTCCCCAGAACCGCTAATCTAATCCTGATG
>CM051010.1:29142360-29179860 GCA_027704905.1 Muraenolepis orangiensis
GTGGCAGGGGCTGCAGACGATAACGAACTTCAGAGGGAGAACCAGTTGTGTAGAGAACTCCTCTACCTCCCTCCCAGGAGAGATAAATACTTTTTTTGCCCGGTTCGACGTGAACGGCAGCCCTGAGGAGACCAGCCAGCTGCGCATCTCGGAGGCGGATGTGCGCCGCACCTTCAAGCGGCTGAACATCCGTAAGGCGGCAGGCCCCGACGACATCCCGGGCCGCGTCCTCAGAGCATGCGCAGCACCAGTTGGCAGGAGTCTTTGCAGACATCTTCAACCTCTCCCTGTCCCAGGCTGTTGTTCCCGCGGTCTTCAAGATGTCCACCATCGTGCCTGTCCCTAAACAACCCAAGGTAACATGCCTGAATGACTATAAACCTGTAGTCCTCACCTCGATCAAGGACTTTATTTGCTCCGTGTTACCTGCCACGCTGGACCCATGGCAATTTGCATATCGTCAAAACAGATCCACGGATGACGCAATTGCCATGGCCCTCCACACTGCCCTTTCCCACCTGGAGGGAAAGAACTGTTATGTGCGAATGCTGTTTGTGGACTACAGCTCAGCGTTCAACACGATAGTTCCTGCCAAGCTCGACACCAAGCTTAGAGGTCTAGGCGTGCCCGCATCCACGTGCAGCTGGATACTGGACCTCCTGTTGGACCGCCGCCAGGTGGTGAGGATGGGCAGCACCACCTCAGAGCCACTGACTCTCAACACGGGAGCCCCCCAGGGATGCGTGCTGAGCCTCTCCTCTACTCCCTCTACACCCACGACTGCATGGCTATGCACAGCTCCAACGTCATCATCAAGTTTGCTGACGACACGACAGTGATGGGCCTGATCGCCGGCGACGACGAGACAGCCTACAGAGAGGAGGTCGGATCGCTGGAGCAGTGGTGCCAGGAGAACAGCCTCGCCCTCAATGTCAAGAAGACCAAGGAGCTGATCGTGGACTACAGGAAGCAGAGAGGAGAGCACAGCCCTATCTCCATCGACGGTGTTGCAGTAGAGAGGGTCAGCGGCTTCAAGTTCCTCGGCGTGCACATCTCCGAGGAACTCACATGGTCCACGCACACCACACACGTGGTGAAAAGGGCCCAACAACGCCTGTATTTCCTCAGGCATCTGAGGAAATTCAGCATTCCCCGCATCCTGAGAACATTCTATGTCTAACGGCACCATGGAGAGTGTTCTTACAGGGTGTATCACCGCCTGGTACAGGAACTGCACCGCACTCGAGCGCAGAGCGCTTCAAAGGGTGGTGCGGACGGCCCAGTATATGGTTGGAGGTGAGCTCCCCTCCCTCCTGGATATATACAACCAGCGGTGCGTGGCCAAGGCCAAACGCATCATAAAAGACATTGCCCACCAGCCACCAACTGTACTCACTTTTACCGTCAGGCAGGCGATACCGCAGTATCAAGTGCCGTACAAATAGACTTACAGATAGCTTCCACAGTCAGGCCATCAGGCTGCTGAACAAGGGCCTATAGCATATAACAATGTATATTTTATTACATTGATTTATATATACATATACTATCATATCAAATTTCTGTGCCATTTATAAATTACATTTTTATTTTCATTTATTTTTTATTTTCTTTATTCTATTCTATTTTTATTCTATTTTTATCTTATTTTTATAACTGCTGTCTGTCGTCGGGTTTTGCACACAAGATTTTCACTCACTGCTTTATACTTGTGTAAACTGTGAAGTGACAATAAACTTGACTTGACTTGACTCATGACTTGGTGCATGTTGTTCCTCCCATAGAGCTCCATTGTGAGGGTTAGGTCCATCATGACTTGGTGCATGTTGTCCCTCCCATAGAGCTCCATTGTGAGGGTTAGGTCCATCATGACTTGGTGCATGTTGTCCCTCCCATAGAGCTCCAGTGTGAGGGTTAGGTCCATCATGACTTGGTGCATGTTGTCCCTCCCATAGAGCTCCAGTGTGAGGGTTAGGTCCATCATGACTTGGTGCATGTTGTCCCTCCCATAGAGCTCCATTGTGAGGGTTAGGTCCATCATGACTTGGTGCATGTTGTCCCTCCCATAGAGCTCCATTGTGAGGGTTAGGTCCATCATGACTTGGTGCATGTTGTCCCTCCCATAGAGCTCCATTGTGAGGGTTAGGTCCATCATGACTTGGTGCATGTTGTCCCTCCCATAGAGCTCCATTGTGAGGGTTAGGTCCATCATGACTTGGTGCATGTTGTCCCTCCCATAGAGCTCCATTGTGAGGGTTAGGTCCAACATGACTTGGTGCATGTTGTCCCTCCCATAGAGCTCCAGTGTGAGGGTTAGGTCCATCATGACTTGGTGCATGTTGTCCCTCCCATAGAGCTCCAGTGTGAGGGTTAGGTCCATCATGACTTGGTGCATGTTGTCCCTCCCATAGAGCTCCATTGTGAAGGCTTCTCAGCGCCTTAAATGCATCATTGTCAACATGGGGACCTTTGGCAGTTTGACATTTGAAGTTTGACGCTAGAGAAGTTCCTCTGCGTGGTTGTGGCCCGGGCCGGATGTGGGAGAAGGAGACGGGAAGGGGGTGAGCGGGGGGTCTTGGACCGAGGTCCCCGCTTATCCTCGAGTCACCCGGAACTCAAACGATGAACCCGGGAGACCGAGGGGACGAGGGGACGAGTGCTCGAGACAAGAGGAAGACATCACATCCACGGCTTCCTTCCTTCTTGAAGCTCTTTCCTCCTGAAGGATGACCCGTTGATGATAACTAATATACCAAGTTAGGGAACTTCTACTGACAAGTTATAAACCTTCTAGTATCAAGTTTGAAGCTTTGAGTAACAAGTTAGAAGCTTCTAGTAACAAGTTAAAAACCTTCTAGTATCAAGTTAGAAGCTTTTTGTTACAAGTTAGAACCGTTCTCTCATAAAGTTAGAACCGTTCTATCATAAAGTTAGAACCGTTCTATCATAAACTTAGTCACTTTGGCCCAACTTGACTAAGTGACATTACAGTCAAATCTCCCTAAACAACAAGCGTTCTGAGATGATCTTTACTGCGGTGCCTCACTCCCTGGTGGACTGTACCAACTGGGAGTCCACCTCACTCCCTGGTGGACTGTACCAACTGGGAGTCCACCTCACTCCTGTGACTCCACGGGTCACTCCCTGGTGGACTGTACCAACTGGGAGTCCACCTCACTCCCTGCTGGACTGTACCAACTGGGAGTCCACCTCACTCCCTGGTGGACTGTACCAACTGGGAGTCCACCTCACTCCCTGCTGGACTGTACCAACTGGGACTGGGCAAGCCGGACTTGGAGTGGGATCAGAGCAGATGGTTGGTCGGTTCTCAATGTCTTTCTCTCCCAGTGCTGGTGTGCCAGTGGGTGGGCCATCAGAGGACCAGAAGGGTGCCGGGGGGTGCCGGGGGTGTTGGCAGAGGTTGCCTGGTCTTTGATAAAGGCCGGTCTGGTGGTTGTTCAGCTCAGTCTCAGAGACCGCTGGGCCAAGACGCTCGCCGGCCCAACCCACGCACAAGACACGCCCCCGACCACGCACAACCCCCGACCACCCACAAGACACGCCCCCGACCACCCACAAGACACGCCCACCCACAAGACACGCCCACCCACAAGACATGCCCACCCACAAGATACGCCCCGACCACCCACAAGACACGCCCCGACCACGCAAAAAGTACAGTAGTTTTTCTTTACATTTCGTTTTGTTTGTTAGCGTTAGCTAAAAAAAACAGTGTGCAAACTAGCAAGAGGGCTAAGCGGCTATCTTCATGAGTGAAAACGGTGAAGAGGAGCGTGTAGACGAGATAAACGGAGTGCCGGTGGCGGAAGGAGAGCCACGAGTTCAGATGGCCACGTTTGGAACGATCGGAGAATTTGTGGAGGGGGACGAGGACTGGACGGAGTACGAGGAAAGGTTGGGACACTTTTTCACGGCAAATGGAATTACAGAAGAAGCTAAACAGCGTTCGATTCTCCTGAGTGTGTGCGGGGCAAGGACCTACAAACTGATACGGAACTTATCTTACTTATGAGGACATTAGTACTGTGAGGACATTAGTGTGAGGACATTACTGTGAGGACAGTAGTACTGTGAGGACATTACTGTGAGGACAGTAGTACTGTCCTCACAGTAATGTCCTCACAGTACTACTGGACAGTACAGCCTCTTAGCTGTCCTGGTACGTGGGGCCACGGAGACCCCCCCCTGTATCCCGGCCCACCTCAGCTGCCAAGCTAACCCAACACCACAGGCCCCTGAGGGATGAAGGCCAGGCGTGTGGCAGCCCTGGCTGTCCTCTGTGTTCGTCCTCTCCTCCCGGGCCAGGAGACCCGCTGCTCCTCCAGCGAGGAGTCTTCATAGGGAGGAGAGGAGGAGGCCCAGGGGACCACAGAGGGAACACCTCACAGTGCTAGGGCTGTGTCCCGCTGGATATTAACCCTAACCCTCATCTTACCAGGGATGGCTTTAGAAAATCACATTTGGTGGAGTGGAACATTTATTCAAGATTCATTCAGATTCAGATTCAGATTCAGATTACTTTATTAATCCCGAGGGAAATGAATGTGCAACAGTTGACACAGGGGGAATAAATGCACACACAAATATACTAATACCTAAGCTAAAAACTAAATATCAACAACTAACTAAACAAAACTAGTATAAACAAAATATAACTAAAACAACTCTAAATGAAATCTAAATGTATTGATAGATGAATAGATAAATTGCACAATTTACAGTATTATTACAGTAATACGTAGGTATATACAATACACAACAATACGTATAGTGAAAATTGGCAGTAATAAATAACTCAGACGAATACTGAAAAGGTGACATGTGAAAAGTGAAAAGTGAAATTGAATTTATAGTGCAAAATTACAGTGAAAGGATTTACAGTGCGTTGACCAAAAAAAAAAATAATAACAGTGCGTTTAAAGTGTGAAGTGAACTTTTGAAGCAACGGTTCAGCCTCTATAGTAGTTTTATAGTTTTGTTTTATAAATCGATACTAAATCCATACTGCAGGAGGGAATGGGGAGTAAGCATTCCATTGGACTTGTTGCATATGGCCAATAAAAACCTTGTATCTTGTATCTAGTATGTAGTATCTAGTATCTTGTATCTAGTGTCTAGTATATTGTTCCTAGTATCTAGTATTTAATATCTAGTATCTAGTATATTGTACCTAGTATCTAGTATTTCATATCTAGTAGCTAGTATATTGTACCTAGTATCTAGTATCTTGTATATTGTATCTAGTATCTAGTATATTGTATCTAGTATGTAGTATCTAGTAAATTGTACCTAGTATCTAGTATCTTGTATCTCGTATCTTGTATCTTGTATCTAGTGTCTAGTATCTTGTATCTAGTATCTTGTATCTTGTATCTAGTATCTAGTATATTGTATCTAGTATCTTGTATCTTGTATCTAGTATCTTGTATCTAGTGTCTAGTATATTGTATCTAGTATCTAGTATCTTGTATCTTGTATCTAGTATCTTGTATCTAGTGTCTAGTATATTGTTCCTAGTATCTAGTATTTAATATCTAGTATCTAGTATATTGTAACTAGTATGTATTATCTAGTATCTTGTATCTAGTATCTAGTATCTTGTATCTAGTATCTAGTATATTGTATCTAGTATCTTGTATCTTGTATCTAGTATCTTGTATCTAGTGTCTAGTATATTGTATCTAGTATCTTGTATCTTGTATCTTGTATCTAGTATCTTGTATCTAGTGTCTAGTATATTGTTCCTAGTATCTAGTATTTAATATCTAGTATCTAGTATATTGTAACTAGTATGTATTATCTAGTATCTTGTATCTAGTATCTTGTATCTTGTATCTAGTATATTGTACCTAGTATTTAGTATTTAATATCTAGTATCTAGTATATTGTACCTAGTATGTAGTATCTAGTAAGTAGTATCTAGTATCTAGAATCTAGTATGTAGTATGTAGTATGTAGTATGAAGTATGTAGTAAGTAGTATGTAGTATGTAGTAAGTAGTAAGTAGTATCTAGTATCTAGAATCTAGTATGTAGTATGTAGTAAGTAGTATCTAGTATGTAGTATGTAGTATGTAGTATGAAGTATGTAGTATGTAGTATGTAGTATGAAGTATGTAGTATGTAGTATGTAGTATGTAGTATGTAGTATGTTGTATCTAGTCTCTAGGTATATGAAACTAGAGGCCAGGGGTTGGGGCTGTGAGGCTGACTCACCACTTCTGTGTTGGTGATCTTGGCCAGGAGGTCGGTGAGACTGTGACCCCACTGTGATTGGTCGGAGTCCAGCTGGAGGCCGCAGATGGCGGCGCCCACACTCCCCGTGGCGATCATGGAGGGCGGGTACATGGAGAAGTGGAAGTCTGAGGAGAGACACACAGTCATATCAAAGGGATATTTATATACATGGATATTTATATACATGTATATTTATATAGATCTACTGTATATAAACACCATTTGGTGGATGCATTTATCCAAAGAATCTTCCAACAACGTAAGCCTCCGTGGTAACAGAACCTCCACCTCTACCAGGGTCAAGGTCAGGGTCAAGGTCAGGGTCAAGGTCAGGGTCAAGGTTAGGGTAGGGTCAGGGTCAAGGTTAGGGTTAGGGTCAGGGCTTAGGGTTAGGGTTAGAGTCGGTCTCAGTTAGCTTAATCTCTAACCCTAACCCTCCTCCACCAGCGGGGGCAGCGACGCCTCACAAACTGTTTGCAGCAGTTTGTTAACAGACACACTGCTCTCACTAACCACCCACCCACACACACACACACACACACACACACACACACACACACACACACACACACACACACACACACACACACACACACACACACACACACACACACACACACACACTCTCTCCCCCTCCCAGTGTAAGCCATGTGCTCCCAGGCTGAATGGAGCCAGGCGCTACGCTGGAGGTCCCTGGCTCCACACTCTCCTCTTTCTCTTCATATGTCTTAGTTCCACCCCGGGCCCTCTCCCCTCTCCCCTCTCCCCTCTCCCCTCACCCCGGGCCCTCACCCCGGCCCTCACCCCTCACCCCTCTCCTCTCACTCCGGGCCCTCACCCCTCACCCCTCTCCCCTCACCCCTCACCCCTCACCCCTCACCCCTCTCCCCTCACCCCGGGCCCTCTCCCCTCACCCCGGGCCCTCACCCCTCACCCTCACCCCTCACCCCTCTCCCCTCTCCCCTCACCCCGGGCCCTCCCTCCCCCTGGTCACCTCCCTCCCCCTGGTCACCTCCCTCCCTGCCCTTTAAGTGTGTGTGTGAGATGCATGGCACAATAGTTTGGTGACAAGGAGAAGAAAGAAAGACAGAATAGAAGGAGGGAGAGGGAGGAGGGAGGGAGAGGGAGGGGGAGGGAGGGGGAGGAGGGAGGGAGGGGGAGGGAGAGGGTGGAGGGAGGGAGAGGGAGTGGGAGGAGGGAGGGAGGGAGAGGGTGGAGGGAGGGAGAGGGAGTGGGAGGAGGGAGGGAGGGAGAGGGTGGAGGGAGGTGGGAGGGAGGGGGAGGGAGGGGGAGGAGGGAGGGAGAGGGAGGGAGGAGAAGAGGGAGGAGAGAGGGAGGGAGGATACCTCTCCAGTTTGTCTCCAGACCCTATGGTTGTATTTCTAAGAAAATAAAAGCTGCCTCCTCCCCCCTCCCTCCCTCCTTCTCTCCCTCCCTCTCCTCCCCCCTCCTCCCCCATCAGATATGTGTGTGTTCCTGGGCCACCTATAGGGGCCTGCGAAGGTTGGACTCATTAACATATCATTAACATATCATTAACATATTGGGATATTCATTTGCAAAGCAAGCCGCGTGCCGCGTCCTCCTCCTTGTGTCAGCTAATATTAAAATAGTAAATTACGCTGTAATCTTCCCTCTTAGCATTACACAGGAGGGGGAGGAGGAGGAGGAGGAGGGGGGAGGAGGGGGAGGAGGAGGGGGAGGAGGAGGGGGAGGAGGAGGGGGGAGGGGGGAGGAGGGGGGAGGAGGGGGAGGAGGAGGGGAGGAGGGGGAGGAGGAGGGGGGAGGAGGGGGGAGGGGGAGGAGGAGGGGGAGGAGGGGGAGGGAGAGACATAAGGAGCAAGAGAGGCTGTATTGCCTCCTCTCCTTTCATCTCTCTCTCTCTCTCTCTCTCTCTCTCTCTCTCTCTCTCTCTCTCTCTCTCTCTCTCTCTCTCTCCCTCTCTCTCTCTCTCTCTCTCTCTCCCCAGGAGGTCCCCAGAAGGTCCCCAAGAGGTCCCCAGAAGGTCCCCAGGAGGTCCCCAGAAGGTCCCCAGGAGGTCCCCAGGAGGTCCCCAGAATGTCCCCAGGAGGTCCCCAGAAGGTCCCCAGGAGGTCCCCAGGAGGTCCCCTCCCCACAGTGATCAAAGTCTGACTCACGAGCAGAACAACCAGAGTCCACCTTTAGACGCTAAAGGTGGTGCTAATAGCTTCATATATCTAAATATAATATAATATATAAATATAATATAATCTATAAATATAATCTAAACCTGGAGGATGTAATCCTCCATTGGTCACATGTCCACACAGTGAGATGAGTTCCTCTGCTTTAACCCATCCTAGCATGAGGAGCAGAGGGTATCAGCTAGTGGATATACAGGGGAGCAGGGGGGGGCTGGTGCCTTGCTCAAGGTCACCGGCAGTGCCCAGGCGTTTAGGGACTTGAACCGGAGACCTTCTGGTTCCCAAGCCAGGTCCCAAGAGACTGAGCTGCTGCCGCCCCTAATAGCTTAGCATAGCTTCCCGCTAACAGCAGCAGCAGAGCCATAGAGGGGGAGGGGAAGGAGGCGGGGCCTACCTGTAGCACAGAGGAGGGGAGGGGCAGGGGGCGGGGCCTACCTGTAGCACAGAGGGAGGGGGAGGGGGAGGGGGCGGGGCCTACCTGTAGCACAGAGGGAGGGGAAGGGCAGGGGGCGGGGCCTACCTGTAGCACAGAGGGAGGGGAGGGGCAGGGGGCGGGGCCTACCTGTAGCACAGAGGGAGGGGGAGGGGGAGGGGGCGGGGCCTACCTGTAGCACAGAGGGAGGGGAAGGGGCAGGGGGCGGGGCCTACCTGTAGCACAGAGGGAGGGGGAGGGGCAGGGGGCGGGGCCTACCTGTAGCACAGAGGGAGGGGAAGGGGCAGGGGGCAGGGCCTACCTGTAGCACAGAGGGAGGGGAAGGGGCAGGGGGCGGGGCCTACCTGTAGCAGAGGGAGGGGGAGGGGAAGGAGGCGGGGCCTACCTGTAGCACAGAGGGAGGGGGAGGGGAAGGAGGCGGGGCCTACCTGTAGCACAGAGGGAGGGGGAGGGGCAGGGGCCTACCTGTAGCACAGAGGGAGGGGGAGGGGCAGGGGGCGGGGCCTACCTGTAGCACAGAGGGAGGGGAGGGGGAGGGGGCGGGGCCTACCTGTAGCACAGAGGGAGGGGAAGGGGCAGGGGGCGGGGCCTACCTGTAGCACAGAGGGAGGGGCAGGGGGCGGGGCCTACCTGTAGCACAGAGGGAGGGGGAGGGGGCGGGCCTACCTGTAGCACAGAGGGAGGGGGAGGGGAAGGAGGCGGGGCCTACCTGTAGCACAGAGGAAGGGGGAGGGGCAGGGGGCGGGGCCTACCTGTAGCACAGAGGGAGGGGGAGGGGAAGGAGGCGGGGCCTACCTGTAGCACAGAGGAAGGGGCAGGGGGCGGGTCCTACCTGTAGCACAGAGGGAGGGGGAGGGGAAGGAGGCGGGGCCTACCTGTAGCACAGAGGGAGGGGGAGGGGCAGGGGGCGGGGCCTACCTGTAGCACAGAGGGAGGGGAAGGGGCAGGGGGCGGGGCCTACCTGTAGCACAGAGGGAGGGGGAGGGGAAGGAGGCGGGGCCTACCTCTAGCACAGAGGGAGGGGGAGGGGCAGGGGACCTACCTGTAGCCCAGAGGGAGGGGAAGGGGCAGGGGGCGGGGCCTACCTGTAGCACAGAGGGAGGGGGAGGGGAAGGAGGCGGGGCCTACCTGTAGCACAGAGGGAGGGGGAGGGGCAGGGGGCCTACCTGTAGCCCAGAGGGAGGGGAAGGGGCAGGGGGCGGGGCCTACCTGTAGCACAGAGGGAGGGGGAGGGGCAGGGGGCGGGGCCTACCTGTAGCACAGAGGGAGGGGAAGGGGCAGGGGGCGGGGCCTACCTGTAGCACAGAGGGAGGGGGAGGGGAAGGAGGCGGGGCCTACCTGTAGCACAGAGGGAGGGGGAGGGGCAGGGGGCCTACCTGTAGCCCAGAGGGAGGGGAAGGGGCAGGGGGCGGGGCCTACCTGTAGCACAGAGGGAGGGGGAGGGGCAGGGGGCGGGGCCTACCTGTAGCACAGAGGGCGATGAAGGTCTGCACGTGTTTGCGTATGAGTGCTAGCTTAGCGGCGGGCAGTGGGAGCCGCGTCACGATGTGCTCGATGAAGTCGTTAGGAGTCACCACCGCTAAGTTCCACTTGAGCTTCCCCAACACCACCAGCTCCCACTCCTGGAGAGAGAGAGAGAGAGAGAGAGAGAGAGAGAGAGAGAGAGGAGAGACGAGAGAGAGAGAGAGAGAGAGAGAGAGGTTACATACATTAACAGAGAGAGAGAGAGAGAGAGAGAGAGAGAGAGAGAGCTAACTACTACATGTATTCATAACATGATGTCCTTCTGTTGATGTTCCTGATGAAGCGTTGATAACAATCCTAAAGAAGAGAGAACAGGACTAGATCTGGACTATAACATAACACAGTGTTACTGGGTTCTAGTAGAACCTCTGATCAGTCCCACTGGGTTCTAGTAGAACTTCTGATCAGTCCCACTGGGTTCTAGTAGAACTTCTGATCAGTCCCACTGGGTTCTAGTAGAACTTCTGATCAGTCCCACTGGGTTCTAGTAGAACTTCTGATCAGTCCCACTGGGTTCTAGTAGAACCTCTGATCAGTCCCACTGGGTTCTAGTATAACTTCTGATCAGTCCTACTGGGTTATAGTAGAACGTCTGATCAGTCCTACTGGGTTCTAGTAGAACGTCTGATCAGTCCTACTGGGTTCTAGTAGAACGTCTGATCAGTCCTACTGGGTTCTAGTAGAACCTCTGATCAGTCCTACTGGGTTCTAGTAGAACGTCTGATCAGTCCTACTGGGTTCTAGTAGAACGTCTGATCAGTCCTACTGGGTTCTAGTAGAACTCCTGATTAGTCCTACTGGGTTCTAGTAGAACGAGTGGTAGAGTGGATGAATCTTTCAGTGTGTTTTTAGTACTGTATTGGAACTGTATTTTAATAAGTGTGTTTTAATAAGAGTGTTTTAATAAGTGTTTTGTTTTAATAAGTGTAATATTTATTAAGTGTATGCCTGGGTCTACATGGAGGTGATCTGGTTTCACAGTGTTCTCCCGCTGGCTGAGTTTGTGTTGATAAGAACCAACGACCCACCTGGTCCAGACCCACCAGGTCCAGACCCACCAGGTCCAGACCCACCAGGTCCAGACCCACCTGGTCCAGACCCACCAGGTCCAGACCCACCTGGTCCAGACCCACCAGGTCCTGACCCACCTGGTCCAGACCCACCAGGTCCAGACCCACCTGGTCCAGACCCACCAGGTCCTGACCCACCTGGTCCAGACCCACCTGGTCCAGACCCACCAGGTCCTGACCCACCAGGTCCTGACCCACCTGGTCCAGACCCACCTGGTCCAGACCCACCTGGTCCTGACCCACCTGGTCCTGACCCACCTGGTCCTGACCCACCTGGTCCAGACCCAGGTTCTCCGATGGCCACCGACGGTTATCAGCTGATATGGGTTCTAAATAGTAGTAATTAATATTAATAATAATAATAATAATAAGATTGTGCAGATGCTAGTTGACTCTCATGTCATGTAGATATGGGGTTCAGGTGGTTATCTCATCTGTAGTTCTAGTGTTGTAGTTCTAGTGTTGTAGTTCTAGTGTTGTAGTTCTAGTGTTGTAGTTCTAAGTCGGGGAAAAAGTAAACCATAATTGTGTTGAATGTCAAATCTTCGTCACATGTTTTTGCCTCCTTCACGAACACCAAACCCTAAACCCTAAATACAGAGAAATAAATGAAGAACACTTGATATCCAAAGTGTTTAAGAACAGTTCAATGAAGAACTACAGTCTTCAAAGAGACCAGCCACCGGCCTCCAAACCTCCTGATCAGTGGAACCACGGACCAAGGGACAGAGTGACTGAGACTCTGAAGGGCCATCGGTGAGACGACTGTTTGGTAACACAGCAGCAAGGCCCCTTGCACAACAGCCTCCGGGGCCTCCGGGCCCGGGCCTCCGGGGCCTCTACTTCCCCCCTGTCTTCTCCTCGCTCGGTTCCACCTTCTTGGTATCGTCTGTGCTTCCTTTTACAAGAAATTCTTACCAAAGACAAAAAAAGCCAGTGTGAGCGAGAGTCTGGTGATGAGGTCAGCTGATCAGAGCTTCCTGTGTCAGAACGTGACCTTATAGAGAAACACACCCCACCCCCCCACCAGGGCCTCCATCAGGACTCTACATCTACAGTATATATATAGAGAGAGAGAGAGAGAGAGAGAGAGAGAGAGCTATGACTATGGAAACACCTCCCAGATCTCACTCACACAAACGTCACAGGAAGTCATCATAGAGCGCTCAGCAGGAAGAACGGAAACCAACCAATAGGGAAAGACCTTGGTGTCCCAGAGGGTGTCGCTTCCCGACCAGCCAATCAGCAGCAAGCATGGTCCAGGTTAAAACCCTTCTCTCTGACACACGGGTTAGGACTGCAGGACGTGCAACCGCATAAACATCCCCCCCCCCCACACACACGTGTGTGTGGGGGGGGGGGATGTTTATATCGTGGCACAGAAAGGGAGAATAGAGGAATAGAGGCTAGAAATGAGCTAGCCTGTGCTAGCGTGGCTCGGCTAGCGGGACGACAAGTCCAAGCGGGACGTGGCGGTTCAGGGAGAGGACGTCCCCGCGTCCCGCGCTCTGATGTGGTGTGAGACACGCTAGCACGCCAACACACTAACACGTCAACACGCTAACACGCCAACACACTAACACGTCAACACGCTAACACAGCAACACGCCAACACGGCAACACACTAACACGTCAACACGCCAACACCTAACACGTCAACACGCTAACACGGCAACACGCCAACACGGCAACACGCCAACACGGCAACACGCCAACACGTCAACACGCCAACACGCCAACACGTCAACACGCCAACACGTCAACACACTAACACGTCAACACGCTAACACGCCAACACGCTAACACGCCAACACACTAACACGGCAACACGCTAACACGCCAACACGCTAACACGTCAACACGCTAACACGGCAACACGCCAACACGCCAACACGCCAACACGCCAACACGCCAACACACTAACACGGCAACACACTAACACGCCAACACACTAACACGTCAACACGCTAACACGCCAACACACTAACACGTCAACACGCTAACACGGCAACACGCCAACACGTCAACACGCCAACACGTCAACACGCCAACACGCCAACACGCCAACACGTCAACACGCCAACACGCCAACACGTCAACACGCCAACACGCCAACACGTCAACACGCCAACACGCCAACACGTCAACACGCCAACACGCCAACACGTCAACACGCCAACACGCCAACACGTCAACACGCCAACACGCCAACACGCCAACACGTCAACACGTCAACACGCCAACACGCCAACACGCCAACACGCCAACACGCCAACACGTCAACACGCCAACACGTCAACACGTCAACACGTCAACACGTCAACACGCCAACACGTCAACACACCAACACGCCAACACGTCAACACACACGTCAACACGCCAACACGCTAAAACGTCAACACGCCAACACGTCAACACGCTAACACGTCAAGTCGCCAACACGCCAACACACCAACACGCCAACACGCCAACACACACGTCAACATGTCAACACGTCAACACGTCAACACGCCAACACGCCAACACGCCAACACGTCAACACACACGTCAACATGTCAACACGTCAACACGTCAACACACACGTCAACATGTCAACATGTCAACACGTCAACACGCCAACACGCCAACACGTCAACACACACGTCAACATGTCAACACACCAACACGCCAACACACCAACACGCCAACACACACGTCAACATGTCAACACGTCAACACGCCAACACGCTAACACGTCAAGTCGCCAACACGTCAACACACCAACACGCCAACACACCAACACGCCAACACGCCAACACACCAACACACGTCAACATGTCAACACGTCAACACGCCAACACGTCAAGTCGCCAACACGTCAACACACACGCCAACAAGTCAACACGTCAACACGCCAACACGCCAACACGTCAACACACGTCAACATGTCAACACACCAACACACCAACACGCCAACACGTCAAGTCGCCAACACGTCAACACACACGCCAACAAGTCAACACGTCAACACGCCAACACGTCAACACGTCAACACGTCAACATGTCAACACGCCAACACGTCAACACGTCAACACGCCAACACGCTAACACGTCAACACGTCAACACGCCAACACGCCAACACGTCAACACGTCAACATGTCAACACGTCAACACGCCAACACGCTAACACGTCAACACGCCAACACGTCAACACACACGCCAACAAGTCAACACGTCAACACGCCAACACGCTAACACGTCAACACGCCAACACGCCAACACGTCAACACGTCAACACGTCAACACGTCAACACACACGCCAACAAGTCAACACGTCAACACGCCAACACGTCAACACGTCAACACGTCAACACACACGCCAACAAGTCAACACGTCAACACGCCTACACGCCAACACACCAACACACCAACACACGCCAACAGTCAACACGTCAACACCCACACACGCCACATCAACACGTCAACACGCCAACACGCCAACACACCACACCACACACACGCCAACAAGTCAACACGCCAACACACCAACACACCAACACGTCAACACGCCAACACCAACACGCCAACACGCCAACACGCCAACACGCCAACACGTCAACACGCCAACACACCAACACGCCAACACGCCAACACGCCAACACGCCAACACGTCAACACGTCAACACGTCAACACACACGCCAACAAGTCAACACGTCAACACACCAACACGTCAACACACCAACACACCAACACGCCAACACGTCAACACACACGCCAACACGCCAACACGCCAACACGCCAACACGCCAACACGTCAACACACACGCCAACACACCAACACGTCAACACGCCAACACGCTAACACGTCAACACGTCAACACACACGTCAACATGTCAACACGTCAACACGCCAACACGTCAACACGCCAACACGCCAACACGCCAACACACCAACACGTCAACACACACGCCAACACGCCAACACGCCAACACGTCAACACACACGCCAACACACCAACACGTCAACACGTCAACACGTCAACACACACGCCAACACACCAACACGTCAACACGTCAACACGCCAACACGCCAACACGCTAACACGTCAACACGTCAACACACACGCCAACAAGTCAACACGTCAACACGCCAACACGCTAACACGTCAACACGCCAACACGTCAACACGCCAACACGCCAACACGCCAACACACACGCCAACAAGTCAACACGTCAACACGCCAACACGCTAACACGTCAACACGTCAACACGCCAACACGTCAACACGTCAACACGTCAACACGCCAACACGTCAACACGTCAACACGTCAACACGTCAACACGCTAACACGTCAACACGTCAACACGCCAACACGCCAACACGTCAACACGTCAACACGCCAACACGTCAACACGTCAACACGTCAACACGTCAACACACCAACACGCCAACAAGTCAACACGTCAACACGCCAACACGTCAACACGCCAACACGTCAACACGTCAACACGCCAACACGTCAACACGCCAACACACACGCCAACAAGTCAACACGTCAACACGCCAACACGTCAACACGCCAACACGCCAACACACACGCCAACAAGTCAACACGTCAACACGCCAACACGCCAACACGTCAACACGTCAACACGCCAACACACCAACACGCCAACACACCAACACGTCAACACGCCAACACGCCAACACACACGCCAACAAGTCAACACGTCAACACGCTAACACGTCAACACGTCAACACGTCAACACGCCAACACGCCAACACGTCAACACGTCAACACGTCAACACGCCAACACACCAACACGTCAACACGCCAACACGTCAACACGCCAACACACCAACACGTCAACACGCCAACACGCCAACACACACGCCAACAAGTCAACACGTCAACACGCCAACACGCCAACACGTCAACACGTCAACACGCCAACACGCCAACACGTCAACACGCCAACACGCCAACACGTCAACACGTCAACACGGCAACACGTCAACACGTCAACACGTCAACATGTCAACACGTCAACACGCCACACGCTAACACGTCAAGTCGCCAACACGTCAACACACACGCCAACAAGTCAACACGTCAACACGCCAACACGCTAACACGTCAACACGCCAACACGCCAACACGTCAACACGTCAACACGTCAACACGCCAACACACCAACACCAACACGTCAACACGCCAACACGCCAACACACACGCCAACAAGTCAACACGTCAACACGCCAACACGCTAACACGTCAACACGCCAACACGTCAACACGTCAACACGCCAACACGCCAACACACCAACACACCAACACGTCAACACGCCAACACGTCAACACGCCAACACACCAACACACCAACACGCCAACACGTCAACACGCCAACACGCCAACACACCAACACGTCAACACGCCAACACGTCAACACGCCAACACGCCAACACACACGCCAACAAGTCAACACGTCAACACGCCAACACGCTAACACGTCAACACGTCAACACGCCAACACGTCAACACGTCAACACGTCAACACGCCAACACGTCAACACGTCAACACGTCAACACGCCAACACGCCAACACACACGCCAACAAGTCAACACGTCAACACGTCAACACGCCAACACGTCAACACGTCAACACGCCAACACGCCAACACACACGCCAACAAGTCAACACGTCAACACGCCAACACGCCAACACGTCAACACGTCAACACGCCAACACACCAACACGCCAACACACCAACACGTCAACACGCCAACACGCCAACACACACGCCAACAAGTCAACACGTCAACACGCTAACACGTCAACACGTCAACACGTCAACACGCCAACACGCCAACACGTCAACACGTCAACACGTCAACACGCCACACACCAACACGTCAACACGCCAACACGTCAACACGCCAACACACCAACACGTCAACACGCCAACACGCCAACACACACGCCAACAAGTCAACACGTCAACACGCCAACACGCCAACACGTCAACACGTCAACACGCCAACACGCCAACACGTCAACACGCCAACACGCCAACACGTCAACACGTCAACACGCCAACATGTCAACACGTCAACACGTCAACATGTCAACACGTCAACACGCCAACACGCTAACACGTCAAGTCGCCAACACGTCAACACACACGCCAACAAGTCAACACGTCAACACGCCAACACGCCAACACGTCAACACGTCAACACGCCAACACGTCAACACGTCAACACGTCAACACGCCAACACACCAACACACCAACACGTCAACACGCCAACACGCCAACACGCCAACACACACGCCAACAAGTCAACACGTCAACACGCCAACACGCTAACACGTCAACACGCCAACACGTCAACACGTCAACACGTCAACACGCCAACACGCCAACACACATGCCAACAAGTCAACACGTCAACACGCAACACGTCAACACGCCAACACGTCAACACGCCAACACACCAACACACCAACACGCCAACACGTCAACACGCCAACACGCCAACACACCAACACGTCAACACGCCAACACGCTAACACGTCAACACGCCAACACGTCAACACGCCAACACACCAACACACCAACACGCCAACACGTCAACACGCCAACACGCCAACACGCCAACACGTCAACACGCCAACACGTCAACACGTCAACAAGTCAACACGTCAACACGCCAACAAGTCAACACGTCAACACGCCAACACGCTAACACGTCAACACGCCAACACGCCAACACGTCAACACGTCAACACGTCAACACGCCAACACACCAACACACCAACACGTCAACACACACGCCAACAAGTCAACACGTCAACACGCCAACACGCCAACACGCCAACACGCCAACACACCAACACACACGCCAACAAGTCAACACGTCAACACACCAACACACCAACACGTCAACACACACGCCAACAAGTCAACACGTCAACACACCAACACACCAACACGCCAACACGTCAACACACACGCCAACACGCCAACACGCCAACACGCCAACACACACGTCAACACACCAACACGCTAACACGTCAACACGTCAACACACCAACACGTCAACACACCAACACACCAACACGCCAACACGTCAACACGTCAACACACACGCCAACACGCCAACACGCCAACACGCCAACACACACGTCAACACGCCAACACGCTAACACGTCAACACGTCAACACACACGTCAACATGTCAACACGTCAACACGTCAACACGTCAACACACACGCCAACACGCCAACACGCCAACACGTCAACACACACGCCAACACACCAACACGTCAACACGTCAACACACACGCCAACACACCAACACGTCAACACGTCAACACGCCAACACGCTAACACGTCAACACGTCAACACACACGCCAACAAGTCAACACGTCAACACGCCAACACGTCAACACGCCAACACGTCAACACGCCAACACGCCAACACACACGCCAACAAGTCAACACGTCAACACGCTAACACGTCAACACGTCAACACGTCAACACGCCAACACGCCAACACGTCAACACGTCAACACGTCAACACACCAACACGTCAACACGTCAACACGTCAACACGTCAACACGCCAACACGCCAACACGCCAACACGCCAACACGTCAACACACACGCCAACACACCAACACGTCAACACGTCAACACACACGCCAACACACCAACACGTCAACACGTCAACACGCCAACACGCCAACACGCTAACACGTCAACACGTCAACACACACGCCAACAAGTCAACACGTCAACACGCCAACACGCTAACACGTCAACACGCCAACACGTCAACACGCCAACACGCCAACACACACGCCAACAAGTCAACACGTCAACACGCTAACACGTCAACACGTCAACACGCCAACACGCCAACACGTCAACACGTCAACACGCCAACACGTCAACACGTCAACACGTCAACACGCCAACACGTCAACACGTCAACACGTCAACACACCAACACGTCAACACGCAACACGTCAACACGTCAACACGCCAACACGCCAACACGTCAACACGTCAACACGCCAACACGCCAACACGTCAACACGTCAACACGTCAACACGTCAACACGCCAACACTCAACACGTCAACACGTCAACACGCTAACACGTCAACACGTCAACACGTCAACACGTCAACACACCAACACGTCAACACGCCAACACGCCAACACGCCAACACACACGCCAACAAGTCAACACGTCAACACGCCAACACGTCAACACGCCAACACGTCAACACGCCAACACGTCAACACGTCAACACGCCAACACGTCAACACGCCAACACACACGCCAACAAGTCAACACGTCAACACGCCAACACGCCAACACGCCAACACACACGCCAACAAGTCAACACGTCAACACGCTAACACGTCAACACGTCAACACGTCAACACGTCAACACGCCAACACGCCAACACGTCAACACGTCAACACGTCAACACGCCAACACACCAACACGTCAACACGCCAACACGCCAACACACACGCCAACAAGTCAACACGTCAACACGCCAACACGCCAACACGTCAACACGCCAACACGTCAACACGTCAACACGCCAACACGTCAACACGTCAACATGTCAACACGTCAACACGCCAACACGCCAACACGCCAACACGCCAACACATCACACGTCAACACGCCAACACGTCAACACGTCAACACGTCAACACGCCAACACGCCAACACGCCAACACGTCAACACGCCAACACGCTAACACGTCAAGTCGCCAACACGTCAACACACACGCCAACAAGTCAACACGTCAACACGCCAACACGCTAACATGTCAACACGTCAACACGTCAACACGCCAACACGCCAACACGCCAACACGCCAACACGTCAACACACACGTCAACACGTCAACACGCCAACACGTCAACACGTTGGATGTGTGCTACTGTAAAAGACTAACTTTAAATCTCTCCTCCCCCCTCTCCTCTCCTCTCCTCTCCTCTCCTCTCCTCTCCTCTCCTCTCCCTCTCCTCTCCTCTCCTCTCCCTCTCCTCCACCCTCTCCTCTCCCTCTCCTCCCCCTCTCCTCTCCCTCTCCTCCCTCCTCTCCTCTCCCTCTCCTCCCCCCTCTTCTCTCCCTCTCCTCCCCCCTCTCCTCTCCCTCTCCTCTCCCTCTCCTCCACCCCTCTCCTCTCCCTCTCCTCCCCCCTCTCCTCTCCCTCTCCTCCCTCCTCTCCTCTCCCTCTCCTCCCCCCCTCTTCTCTCCCTCTCCTCCCCCTCTCCTCTCCCTCTCCTCTCCCTCTCCTCCACCCCTCTCCTCTCCCTCTCCTCCTCCTCTCCTCCCCCCTCTCCTCTCCCTCTCCTCCCCCCTCTCCTCCCTCCTCTCCTCTCCCTCTCCTCCCCCCCCCTCTTCTCTCCCTCTCCTCCCCCCTCTCCTCTCCCTCTCCTCCTCCTCTCCTCCCCCCTCTCCTCTCCCTCTCCTCCCCCTCTCCTCTCCCTCTCCTCTCCCTCTCCTCCCCCCTCTCTCTCTGTGTCTCTCCTTGGCAGAAACAGTATCACATTTTGGCCTGGGTTCAAGTTGACCTCGTTGATCTATTCAAATATCTACCACTAGATGGCGGTAGAGACCACTGTACACACGTCATAATTGGAAGCTCTGGACAGTCAAACCCTTTGAGAGAGACAACTCTCTCTCTCTTTCTCTCTCTCTCTCTAGTAACATAGTCTCTCTCCCCCCCTTCTGTCACCCTTTCCTTTTGTCTCTCTCTCTCCCTCCCTCTCCCTCCCTCCCTCCCTCCCTCCCTCCCTCTCCCTCTCCCTCTCCCTCTCTCTCTCTCTCTCTCTCTCTCTCAGTGACAGGACAACATCGGGACAACTGGACACTAGTTGTTTGCTGTGTAAAAGTACAGTCGCACATTTTGACGGGAGATACACACACACTCACACGCGCACACACACACACACGCACTCACACGCGCACGCACGCACGCGCACACACGCACGCGCACGCGCACACACACACGCGCGCACGCACACACGCACGCACGCACACAAACCCAATCCATCGTTCATGCGTCATGAATGATGTCACCGTGACGTCACAGTGACGTCACAGTGATGTCACGGTGACGACACCGTGACGTCACAGTGACATCACGGGCGGTCCGGAGGGGGGGGGGGTCCTCACCAGCAGCTGGGCGGGGCGGACGGAGTGGTCGGTGTAGACACAGAGCTTGTGGGCGCTGAGCGGCCTCGTCTCCTTCAGCTTGGAGGCCAGGAAGAGGCAGACGGCCCCCAGCAGCTGGAGGTTGCAGCGCTTGGTCGGCACGGCGGCCAGGAAGCGGTCCAGGTAGTTCATGGACAGGGGGAACACCTCCTCCTCGCACTTCTGCTCCTCGCACACCTGGAGCGGGAGGAGGAGGGGAGGAGAGACATGAGGAGTCAGGAGGAGGAGGGGAGAGGAGAGACATGAGGAGTCAGGAGAAGGAGGGGAGAGGAGGAGAGAGGAGAGACATGAGGAGTCAGGAGGAGGAGGGGAGAGGAGAGACATGAGGAGTCAGGAGAAGGAGGGGAGAGGAGGAGAGAGGAGAGACATGAGGAGTCAGGAGGAGGAGGGGAGAGGAGAGACATGAGGAGTCAGGAGAAGGAGGGGAGAGGAGGAGAGAGGAGAGACATGAGGAGTCAGGAGAAGGAGGGGAGAGGAGGAGAGAGGAGAGACATGAGGAGTCAGGAGAAGGAGGGGAGAGGAGGAGAGAGGAGACATGAGGAGTCAGGAGGAGGAGGGGAAGAAGGAGGAGGGGAGGAGAGACATGAGGAGTCAGGAGGAGGAGGGGAGAGGAGGAGAGAGGAGAGACATGAGGAGACAGGAGGAGGAGGGGAGAGGAGGAGAGAGGAGAGACATGAGGAGTCAGGAGGAGTCAGGAGGAGGAGAGAGAGGAGAGACATGAGGAGTCAGGCGGAGAGACATGAGGAGTCAGGAGGAGTCAGGAGGAGGAGGGGAGAGAGGAGAGACATGAGGAGTCAGGAGGAGGAGGGGAGAGAGGAGAGACATGAGCAGTCAGGAGGAGGAGAGAGGAGAGACATGAGGAGTCAGGAGGAGTCAGGAGGAGGAGGAGAGAGGAGAGACATGAGGAGTCAGGAGGAGGGGAGAGAGGAGAGACATGAGGAGTCAGGAGGAAGAGGAGAGAGGAGAGACATGAGGAGTCACTATTATGAGTCGAGGAGTTATTATTATTATTATTATTATTATTATTAATAATTAAAGAGGAGGAAGGAGGAAGGAGGAAGGAGCGGACCAGCGGCTCCGGTTCGATCATCCGACATTTAATTTCTAAAATATTTTATTTTATTTTTGATTTGATTGCGACCCGGAGCGGCTCGGCTCTCCGAGGAGCGGCTCTCCGAGGAGCGGCTCGGCTCTCCGAGGAGCGGCTCTCCGAGGAGCGGCTCGGCTCTCCGAGGAGCGGCGGACACACGGAAGCGCTTTTCTTCAGTCGTCATATTTTCATAAAATATTTAAAAATATAAATAAATTGCGCAGGACGGTGTCCGTGACGTCATCATGTCCGCGGGGGTGTCCCGCGTCAGACCCGACAGGTCCTGAGCGGATCCCCTGAGCGGAAAAGGGAATAAAGTTCCGATTTGAACCGGAGCGCCGAGAGGTTCTTACCGAGTGCGTCACCAGAGAGCCCGAAGCGATCTGAATCAATCCCCCGGGGACCCCCGGGGCCCCGACCCCCCGGGGCCCCGACCCGTGCCGATCAGAACCGATCAATAACTTTTAAGAATCGAACTTAGTTCCAGGGCGAGCGGCCGGAGCGCGAGGCCTCCTCGCCCCTTCCGCGCGGAGGGGCTCCGGGTTACACCGGGTTCTCACCGCGCTAGAACCCGGTTCTCCCGCCCGTCCCGCGGAGCAGAACCTCCCGGGTGGTTGTTAAGCGGCTCGGAGGTTGTTAAGCGGCTTCGGGCCGCTAAAGGATCGTTCTGGAACATCCAGCGGACCAGGAAACCAACATGGCGTTAAGCCGCGGAGTGCATACGTGTGCATGGAAACATTGAGCTGATCTCAAAAGAACCTTCAAGCAGAACCTTCAAGCAGAACCGGTTCCGCCGGACCGCGTCTCCGGAACCCGTCAGATACCGTCCGGTGGAGCCGGAGCCCGGCGGGACCCCGGGGGCCCCCGCGGGACCCCGGCTCCACGAGGACCGCTCAGAGACACATCGGCTCCAATAGGGATCGATATATCGATAGAGATATATCGATCAGACGCCCGTCCCGGGTCCGAGCGGACCCTCGGACGTCCCGGGGGAGAGCGACCCGGAGGGCGCGGGGCGGGGGGCGCGCGGGGAGCGTACGGACCTCCAGCATCCAGGTGGCCACCATCCGCCTCATGAACGGCTGCAGGTCCTTCTGGAAGCACTTGAAGTAGGAGAACTGCGGGAGGAACCGCTCCTCCACGGTGAGCAGGCTCTGCAGGACCCGCTCGTCCCGCAGCAGGTTGGGGTCGGGCCGGGCCCGGACCACGGTCTCGAGGCACAGCAGCTCCATGGCGCTGATCGACTATCTGACACGAGGACGGGATCGAACCAGGACCTCAGAGACGCGGAGGTGCGGACCCGGAGAGAGGGTCATACAACACGAGAGACTGCGGGCTCCGCGAGCTTCTCCTCTCTCTCTCTCTCTCTCTCTCTCTCTCTCTCTCTCTCTCTCTCTCTCTCTCTCTCTCTCTCTCTCTCTCTCTCTCTCTCTCTCTCTCTCTCTCTCTCTCTCTCTCTCTCTCTCTCTCTCTCTCTCTCTCTCTCTCTCTCTCTCTCTCTCTCTCTCTCTCTCTCTCCCTCTCCCTCCCTCCCTCCGGTTTGGTGACGCAGCTCGTCCGTGAGAGCAGCTGGCGGACGAACTGCCCCCGTATGAATAGACCTTTAATCAGCGCTCGGAACATATAGAACCACAGTATGTAGAGAATATAGACCTGTTATCAGGACATATAGAACCACAGTATATAGAGAATATAGACCTGTTATCAGGACATATAGAACCACAGTATATAGAGAATATAGACCTGTTATCAGGACATATAGAACCACAGTATATAGAGAATATAGACCTGTTATCAGGACATATAGAACCACAGTATATAGAGAATATAGACCTGTTATCAGGACATATAGAACCACAGTATATAGAGAATATAGACCTGTTATCAGGACATATAGAACCACAGTATATAGAGAATATAGACCTGTTATCAGGACATATAGAACCACAGTATATAGAGAATATAGACCTGTTATCAGGACATATAGAACCACAGTATATAGAGAATATAGACCTGTTATCAGGACATATAGATGTTTATATCTTACTACTGTACACAAAGACACTGAGATTCCTTTAACCGGTTTAGTTTCGATTTTTTAATAATTAATATGTTCAATTGCTGTTTGTAATGAGTGAAGGAAGACGTCTTAACCCTTAACTTTAACCATAACACCAAGTTATAAAGTTATAACAACTTGTTCTTAACCCTTAACTTTAACCATAACACCAAGTTATGATTGACATGAAAATGTTTTGGTGCTTTTAAAGTTCCATTGGAAGGAGATCACTAGTAAGATCACCAGTAAGATCACTAGTAAGATCACCAGTAAGATCACTAGTAAGATCACCAGTAAGATCACTAGTAAGATCACCAGTAAGATCACTAGTAAGATCACCAGTAAGATCACCAGTAAGATCACTAGTAAGATCACTAGTAAGATCACCAGTAAGATCACTAGTAAGATCACTAGTAAGATCACTAGTAAGATCACGAATAAGATCACTAGTAAGATCACCAGTAAGATCACTAGTAAGATCACTAATAAGATCACCGGTAAGATCACTAGTAAGATCACTAGTAAGATCACCGGTAAGATCACTAGTAAGATCACCAGTAAGATCACTAGTAAGATCACCAGTAAGATCACCAGTAAGATCACTAGTAAGATCACCAGTAAGATCACTAGTAAGATCACCAGTAAGATCACCAGTAAGATCACTAGTAAGATCACTAGTAAGATCACCAGTAAGATCACTAGTAAGATCACCAGTAAGATCACTAGTAAGATCACCAGTAAGATCACTAGTAAGATCACTAGTAAGATCACCAGTAAGATCACCAGTAAGATCACTATAAGATCACTAGTAAGATCACCAGTAAGATCACTAGTAAGATCACTAATAAGATCTCTAGTAAGATCACTAGTTAGATCACTAGTAAGATCACTAGTTTGATCAGTAGTTAGATCACTAGTAAGATCACTAGTAAGATCACTAGTAAGATCACTAATAAGATCACTAGTAAGATCACTAGTAAGATCACTGGTAAGATCACCAGTAAGATCACTAGTAAGATCAGTAGTTAGATCACTAGTAAGATCAGTAGTTACATCACTGGTAAGATCACTAGTAAGATCAGTAGTTAGATCACTGGTAAGATCACTAGTAAGAATTACCGGTTACCGGGCAGATTACCCTAGCTTCCCCTCAAGAACCTCTAGACGTCCAATCAGAACCTCTAGAACTAACCTATAGAACTACTCTTTAGGACATCCAACCTCTAGAACTACTGTCAATATGTCCAACCTCTAGAATGACTAGACATCCAACCTCTATCCACTTGGTGATATCCTCTATCCATCCAACCTCTTCAAACTTGGTGACCTCATGAAAACCAAGAACCTTGACATCAACCCCTCAGTTTGTAACTGGTTAGTATACTTCCTAACCAACAGACCCCAGTCAGTCAGGTTAGACCATCTCACCTCCTCCACCCTCACCCTAAACACCGGCGTTCCACAAGGCTGTGTGCTGAGCCCTCTCCTCTACTCCCTCTTCACCCACGACTGCACTCCTGTACATGGTACAAACACCCTCATCAAATTTGCTGACGACACAACGGTGGTGGGCCTCATCAAAAACAACGATGAGGCAGCCTCCAGGGAGGAGGTCCAGCACCTGGTGACGTGGTGTGCTGACAACAACCTGGCCCTCAACACCAAGAAGACCAAGGAGCTCATCGTCCACTTCAGGAAGACCCTCACCAGTCAGGCTTCAAGGCTGCGCACTCCACGGAGACGGCACTGCTCGCAGAGACAGAGTCTCTTCGTGATGCCAGAAGCTCGTCTCTCTCACATCAATACTGATCCTTCTCGACCTGTCTGCGGCGTTCGACAAAGTGAACCACCAGATCCTCCTCTCCACTCTCGCCGAGCTTGGAATCGCTGGAACTGCGTTATCCTGGTTCACCTCCTACCTTGCAGATCGCACTTATCAGGTCACATGGAACGGTTCCCTGTCCAGACCCTGCACCCTGGACACCGGAGTCCCCCAAGGCTCAGTATTGGGACCCCTTCTGTTTTCTCTTTACACTAAATCACTAGGCTCTGTAATCACATCTCATGGCTTCTCCGATCACTGCTATGCAGATGACACTCAACTGTTTCTCTCCTTTCCCCCCTCAGAAACCCAAATCGCAACACGCATCTCTAAATGCCTGGCCGACATCAGCAGATGGACAGCCGCCAACCACCTGAAGCTCAACCTTGACAAGACTGAGCTCCTCTTCATACCGGGGAAAGACTGCCCTCAGATGGACCTACTGGTCACCATCGAGAACACCCAAGTCTCCCCCTCAACCACAACAAGAGACCTTGGTGTGGTGGTAGATGACCAGCTGTCCTGCAATGCCAACGTCACCGCGGTGGCCCGATCTTGCAGAATTGCCCTCTACAACATCCGCAGGATCCGGCCCTTCCTCACACGTGAAGCGGCGCAGATCCCGGTCCAAGCGCTCGTCATCACCCGCCTCGACTACTGCAACTCTCTCCTGGCGGGACTCCCCGCCTCTGCAACCAAGCCCCTCCAACGCATCCAGAATGCAGCAGCACGCCTGGTATTCAACCTAACAAAATTCTCCCACGTGACCCCTCTGTTCCGCGATCTCCACTGGCTTCCGGTAAATGCCCGCATCAAGTTCAAGACTCTGGTGCTGACCTTTAGGGCAGTCAATGGAACTGCCCCAGCCTACCTCCAGGCGTTGGTCAAGCCCTACATCCCAGCCAGAGCGCTCCGCTCAACTTCTGCCAGGCGACTTGTTCGACCTTCACTGATGACAACCAAGCATCGCTCGTCCAAGACCCAGCTCTTCACGGCTCTGGCTCCACAGTGGTGGAATGAACTCCCGTCTCATGTCAGGATGGCAGAGTCCCTCGCCAGCTTCCGCAAGAGACTCAAGACCCACCTGTTCAGAGTCCACCTGGACTCTCCTTGAACCCTCCTTCTCCTTTGTGAACCCCTAACTTGCTTAAGTCCTGACATTAATAGCTCTTAGCATGTTGTATATTCTAGCAAGTGTATATCCTTAATGTTGATAACACGCTCTTATCACAGCTACTTAAGCAGGTGACCTGGCAGTACGAAATTGTGTTATTCATCTTGTTAATATGAATGCTTGTGAACTGCTCTATTTTGATGTTCGCGTGCCTCAGTGTTATGCTATTGTCTGCTTCAACAAATGTACACCAGAGCTAGGGCACACGCCCCCATCCTCATCAACAGGGCGGAGGTCGAGCGTGTCTCCAGCTTCAAATTCCTGGGGGTCCACATCCCCCAAGTCCTCTCCTGGTCCCTCAACACGGCCTCACTGGTAATGAAGGCTCACCAGCCTCTCTTCTTCCTGAGGAGACTGAGGAAAGCCCGCCTGTCACCTCAGATTCTGGTGAACTTTTACCGGTGTGCTATTGAAAGCATCCTCACCAACTGCATCACAGTGTGATACGGCCACTGCACTGTTTCAGACCGGAGAGCGCTGCAGAGGGTGGAGAAAACCACCCAGCGCATCGTTGGATTACCCCTCCCTGCAATAAACACTACCCACCACAAACAGTCTGAGGAAGGCCCTCTCACCCCAACCATGGACTGTTCCCTCCTCCCCTCCGGGAGGCGCTATACAAACCTCTGTTCTAAGTCAAGCAGGAACAGCTTCTTCCCCTCAGCTGTCATCTCCCTGAACTCTGAACCAAGAAGACAGCCCCCCCCTCTGAACCCCCCCCCCCCTCTAAACCCCCCCCCCCCCCCTCTGAACCCCCCCCCCCTGCTGCCCCCCCCATGCACTTTACTGCAACATTTGCACTCTGGTTAGATACTATATTATTTTCGCTGTACTGTACTGTGAAATGACAATACATTTGAATCTAATCTAATCTAATCTAATCTAGAACGACTAGACATCCAACCTGTAGAACGACTAGACATCCAACCTGTAGAACGACTAGACATCCAACCTGTAGAAGACTAGACTCCACTGTAGAACGACTAGACATCCAACCTGTAGAACGACTAGACATCCAACCTGTAGAACGACTAGACATCCAACCTGTAGAACGACTAGACATCCAACCTGTAGAACGACTAGACATCCAACCTGTAGAACGACTAGACATCCAACCTCGAGAACGACTAGACATCCAACCTTTAGAACGACTAGACATCCAACCTTTAGAACGACTAGACATCTAACCTCTAGAACGACTAGACATCCAACCTCTAGAACGACTAGACATCCAACCTCTAGAACGACTAGACATCCAACCTTTAGAACGACTAGACATCTAACCTCTAGAACGACTAGACATCCAACCTCTAGAACGACTAGACATCCAACCTCTAGAACGACTAGACATCCAACCTCTAGAACGACTAGACATCCAACCTCTAGAACGACTAGACATCCAACCTCTAGAACGACTAGACATCCAACCTGTAGAACGACTAGACATCCAACCTGTAGAACGACTAGACATCCAACCTGTAGAACGACTAGACATCCAACCTGTAGAACGACTAGACATCCAACCTCTAGAACGACTAGACATCCAACCTCGAGAACGACTAGACATCCAACCTCTAGAACGACTAGACATCCAACCTTTAGAACGACTAGACATCCAACCTGTAGAACGACTAGACATCCAACCTGTAGAACGACTAGACATCCAACCTCTAGAACGACTAGACATCCAACCTCGAGAACGACTAGACATCCAACCTCTAGAACGACTAGACATCCAACCTTTAGAACGACTAGACATCCAACCTGTAGAACGACTAGACATCCAACCTGTAGAACGACTAGACATCCAACCTCGAGAACGACTAGACATCCAACCTCTAGAACGACTAGACATCCAACCTCGAGAACGACTAGACATCCAACCTTTAGAACGACTAGACATCCAACCTTTAGAACGACTAGACATCTAACCTCTAGAACGACTAGACATCCAACCTCTAGAACGACTAGACATCCAACCTCTAGAACGACTAGACATCCAACCTTTAGAACGACTAGACATCTAACCTCTAGAACGACTAGACATCCAACCTCTAGAACGACTAGACATCCAACCTCTAGAACGACTAGACATCCAACCTCTAGAACGACTAGACATCCAACCTCTAGAACGACTAGACATCCAACCTCTAGAACGACTAGACATCCAACCTCTAGAACGACTAGACATCCAACCTCTAGAACGACTAGACATCCAACCTCTAGAACGACTAGACATCCAACCTGTAGAACGACTAGACATCCAACCTGTAGAACGACTAGACATCCAACCTCTAGAACGACTAGACATCCAACCTCTAGAACGACTAGACATCCAACCTCTAGAACGACTAGACATCCAACCTGTAGAACGACTAGACATCCAACCTCTAGAACGACTAGACATCCAACCTGTAGAACGACCATCCAGACACAGGCAGTCCCCCGATGGGAGACGTGACCCCAGGTCCAGAGAACCTGATTCCAACCCATTCTGCGTGTATTTATTCAGACATGTTGGATCATCACCAGTCAAACATTAAGGGACCAACAAATACTCAACTAATATTACAATACCATGGATGAAAATAAGTGTTTCCTGTATGAATACAACTAAATAACAAAACACACACACACACACACACACACACACACACACACACACACACACACACACACGCTCCCTAAGATAGATGTATTTATGTTTTTAGGAGAAAGACGTTTTTCAACTGTAGCTCGAAACCATTAAAATATAACAACTAAAGGTAGCAACACACCGGTAGGGTAACAATACAAGACATTTAAATAATAATTGTATTAGTATATCATATCATATATAATATTGTTCATATAATCAATATAAAAAAGCACATATATGTATTAATAGCAGGTTGTATAGTTGTTATATATTTGTTATAAAAGTATGTTTTTCCTTATATTTCAAATGAAAGACCATTTTGAATACGTTCCCTGCAACAGATAAGGCATACAAATGACGAAGGAAATTATTACTATAATTTAACTATTATTATTATAACATATTATTTTATGGTTATTACATGTTTATCATCATCTGAGCACCAGAAGCCTTCCTTACTTCCTCAGAAAGAAAACCATAAGAGGCTTAAACTGTAGTTTACTGAGTCTTCCTAGTTACTAAACCTAAACCTAGTTGGTTCAGATCCATGTCATTAAGGAGCAGGTAGGGGTTAGACAGTACAGAGACAGGTCATTAAGGAGCAGGTAGGGGTTAGACAGTACAGAGACAGGTCATTAAGGAGCAGGTAGGGGTTAGACAGTACAGAGACAGGTCATTAAGGAGCAGGTAGGGGTTAGACAGTACAGAGACAGGTCATTAAGGAGCAGGTAGGGGTTAGACAGTACAGAGACAGGTCATTAAGGAGCAGGTAGGGGTTAGACAGTACAGAGACAGGTCATTAAGGAGCAGGTAGGGGTTAGACAGTACAGAGACGGGTCATTAAGGAGCAGGTAGGGGTTAGACAGTACAGAGACAGGTCATTAAGGAGCAGGTAGGGGTTAGACGGTACAGAGACAGGTCATTAAGGAGCAGGTAGGGGTTAGACAGTACAGAGACAGGTCATTAAGGAGCAGGTAGGGGTTAGACAGTACAGAGACGGGTCCATAAGGAGCAGGTAGGGGTTAGGGGTCATTAAGGAGCAGGTAGGGGTTAGGGGTCATCTTGCTCTATCTTTAGCTGTGTATAGTCCGGTCTAACCAGGGAACTATCTATGTCTATGTCTCGTAAGTCAACTACACAATACATATTATCAATAGAAATATAATACAAAAAAGCTAGTATTGGATATATTAGTATATATGTTAATAATAACTATGATGTGTGATAGACCATAACCCTCACATCTGTGTGTGGAGGAGGGGGGCTGCAGATGTGTCACTAAACAACAAAACAACAGCAACCTGCTGGAGCAGAACCACAGGTTCCTCCTCAACAGGTGATCAAACATCTAATGAGATCACCCAGTATTATGACCTGAAACACACACACACACACGCACACACACACACACGCACACACACACACACACACACGCACACGCACACACACACACACACACACACGCACACGCACACACACACACACACGCGCACACACGTGCACACGCACACACACACACCTGCTCTCTGTGTGCAGTTTGCAACAGCAGTTATAAAACGTGTTATTTAATTCCTCCACATCAACACCCTCCCACCCCCCTCCTCCTGTTGTTATCATTCCTTTAGTTAGCGCCCTGATGCTAACAGATAAGATAACGTTCAACATTCCTCACAGTACAACATTCACAAAGAAGCACACAGGTGACACTATTGATGATGTGTTGTTTATATGCCTAGCAGCTAGTGTTGCTAATATGTAGCTTTTATGCCTAGCAGCTAGTGTTGCTAATGTGTAGCTAATATGCCTAGAAGGTAGTGTTGCTAATGTGTAGCTAATATGCCTAGCAGCTAGTGTTGCTAATGTGTAGCTAATATGCCTAGCAGATAGTGTTGCTAATGTGTTGCTAATATGCCTAGCAGCTAGTGTTGCTAATGTGTTGCTAATATGCCTGGCAGTAATGTTGCTAATATGTTACTTATGCTTCTAGCAGCTCATTTTGCTCATGTATTGCTACCATGTCTACAGGCTAATGTTGCTAATGTGTCTAGCGGCTAGTGTTGGAAATTTGCTAAGATTTATAGTGGCTATTGTTGCTAATGTGTTGCTAATGGGTCCTGCCCCGGCTACTTTTGCTCACCTGTTGCTAACATATTTAGTAGCTAGTGTTGCTAATCAGTTTTAGTGGTCCTAGTGGTTTGTGATACTAACGTGTCTATCAGCTAGTGTTGCTAAAGTGTCTAGCTGTAGTGTTGCTAATGTGTCTAGCTGTCCCTGACCCCGGCCCCTCTTAACACTTGTGAGATTGTCTGAGCAGCTAGCGTCATGACAGACTCTACAACAAGGCTAACCGTGGAGTGCTAGCTCTTTGGACCTCCCGTCGACTCCCTCAGACATTCTGGAGGCTGAGAGCCTCCCCAAATTCCTCCTCAACTCCTCTTATCTCCTGAACCCCGGAAGAGAGAAGAAGAACAAAGTCTCAACTGTTGGCTGGCTGACGTCTAGTGACAAGATGTTGACCGTAGGGTGGAGGAGACCTCCGTCAGACCCTTAGAACCTCCTCCTGAGGGGGGAGGAGACCTCCGTCAGACCCTTAGAACCTCCTCCTGAGGGGGGGGAGGAGGCCTCCGTCAGACCCTTAGAACCTCCTCCTGAGGGGGGGGAGGAGACCTCCGTCAGACCCTTAGAACCTCCTCCTGAGGGGGGAGGAGACCTCCGTCAGACCCTTAGAACCACCTCCTGAGGGGGGGAGGAGACCTCCATCAGACCCTTAGAACCTCCTCCTGAGGGTGGAGGAGACCTCCGTCAGACCCTTAGAACCTCCTCCTGAGGATGGAGGAGACCTCCATCAGACCCTTAGAGCCTCCTCCTGAGGGGGGGGAGGAGACCTCCATCAGACCCTTAGAACCTCCTCCTGAGGGTGGAGGAGACCTCAGTCAGACCTCCGTCAGACCCTAGCTAATATGCCTAGCAGCTAGTGTTGCTAATGTGTTGCTAACCATGTCTACAGGCTAATGTTGCTAATGTGTCTAGCGGCTAGTGTTGGAAATTTGCTAAGATTTATAGTGGCTATTGTTGCTAATGTGTTGCTAATGGGTCCTGCCCCGGCTACTTTTGCTCACCTGTTGCTAACATATTTAGTAGCTAGTGTTGCTAATCAGTTTTAGTGGTCCTAGTGGTTTGTGATACTAACGTGTCTATCAGCTAGTGTTGCTAAAGTGTCTAGCTGTAGTGTTGCTAATGTGTCTAGCTGTCCCTGACCCCGGCCCCTCTTAACAACTGTGAGATTGTCTGAGCAGCTAGCATCATGACAGACTCTACAACAAGGATAACCGTGGAGCGCTAGCTCTCTCAGACCCTTAGAACCTCCTCCTGAGGATGGAGGAGACCTCCGTCAGACCCTTACAACCTCCTCCTGAGGGGGGGGAGGAGACCTCCGTCAGACCCTTAGAACCTCCTCCTGAGGGGGGGGAGGAGACCTCCGTCAGACCCGTAGAACCTCCTCCTGAGGGACCACGGCTCTGTAGCTCTCAAACACTACTGACGCTACTAAAACTACTGAGCTACCCCTATACCCGTAAACACTATCTAACTCTAACCTCACCCTACCTCTACTGGGCATAGCCTACCACTTACCCAGCACTGACCTAACACTAACAAGATTCAAGATTAATTTATCCCGAGGGAAATTAAGGTGCAACAGTTGAAACAGGGGGAATAAATGCACACAAAATATACTAATACCTAAAAACTAAATAATAACAAACTAAACTAAACTAAACTAGTATAAACAAAATAATATAATATATAATATAACTAAATGAAATCTAAATGAAATCTAAATGTATTGACAGATGTATTGCACAATTTACAGTATTATTACAGTAATACGTATGTATATACCAGTGGTGAAGCGTCAGGGCCTTCAAGGTATTCAGAGAAGACCCTGGAACTCTCAGATGAAACCAAAAAATCGAATTAATTGTATTAATAAAATGTAATATAATTTAATAACATTTAATACAATTTAAATAAAATGAATAAATGAGAATCGTATCTGTGTTATATTACAGTGTTACGTTGATTTGTTTGTCTTTCTCGGTCCATGCACGACGCATTTGAGTGGTTTTGTGTTGGAAAAACAATGCAACCAATCAGATATGTTTCTGGGTTGCTGGGAAGAATATCCTTCAACCAAAGTATTCCCGCTGACATTGGCCCTTAGACTGAATGAGAGCGTACGTTTGGATTGACAATTTGATCAACCAATCATATCGTGATTTGTAGCCAATGGGCGTATTCTTTTAGATTTCCCCGCAGCTCAATAGGGAGCTAGAAGGTGCAAGGTGGTGGCTGGCGCGAGAGTGGATCTAGCGTAGTGTTACGTTTTCTACGTTGTTTTTTTTACGTCAAAATGGCAACAGGTGAAGATGATGTCGTTGCGGATTTATTGTCTGAACCATTTTCAAGACGACCATTTAATGTTAAGATGGACATTATTAAAAAAGGCCGTCCAACACCTGACAATCTGGAGCTGACTCAAGTAGTTAAAGCAGGCTATGTTCGCCATTTTCAGAGTAGCAACTGGGAACGATACCCGTGGCTAACGGGCTCTACTAGTCACAAGAGGCTCTACTGATGGGAGTGTTGCTGTTTGGGACCGACCAGAGGGCAGGGAATTGGAACTTATTTTGGATCTGAAAAGCGATCATCTTTATAACCTGATGGTGGTCGAACAATTCATCCAGAAGGACAGGAGAATGGATTTGGTCTTTAAGTGAACATCATTGGTGAGTGACACTCATTTGTCTTTGCTGGTTTTGTCGCAGTGTTGCGTCTCGTTGAGCTGGTTGTTTCATTTTGTTTCCACACACTTGTTGACTGATTAGTTAATGGCTGACTTGGGTTTGTTAAGCATTGTTGTGCATTTAAATTGAGAGTTTGGACTTGATCTTTCTTTGCATCGCTTAACGTGAAAAGACTTAACGTAACTAAGAGTTACAAAACCGCGATCAATAATCACCTAATTTGCATATGTTTTGTCATTAGCACTTTCACCTTTTCACTTTCATTTTGACAGGTGAAAGTGCTAATGACAAGACATATGCCAGAGACATTTAGTGATTATTGATCGCTATTTTGGAACTTAAAGTTCCAAAGTTACGTTAAGCCTTTTCTCGTGAAGCGTGTTAGACTGTCCCTTTAACCGATAGCCTGTGTGGTGGTCTGTGGTGGTCTGTTACTTCACTACATGGACACTGCTTTACAACTAGGGTACAATTGACTCCTCCGTGACGTCCGTCTGACTAGAACAACTGAATTTTCGAATGGTGGGGGGGGGGGGGGGGGGGGTGGTGGTGGTGGGGGTGGTGGTCTACAGCAGGGGTTCCCAAAGTGGGGGTCGCGGGACCCCGAGGGGGGGGGGGTGCGCGGGACCCCGAGGGGGGGGGGGGGGGGGTCGCGAGATGATTTCAGAATCCTCTTGATGTGACCATGAGGTTTTTATTGTTAATAATAACGTGTGCATAGATATTTTTATATATGTACGGGTGACGAATAAAGGAATTTTGATTCCGACAGATTCACGACAGTATCATTTGCAGCTGAAAAAAAAGCCCCACACAATTTTCAATATCACGATTCCCCCCCCCCCCCCCCCCTTGGACTTCACGATGTTCTCGATGGTGAAGATCTGTGCACACGTTGTTTTTAATGTTCCAGTCCCTCCGGTGACAGTGTCAGGGTCTGTTATGTTGGGGGTCGCGGGCTGAAAAGTTGGGGAACCCCTGGTCTACAGAAGGTCCAGTTGTGATAGACACGCTTCGCCACTGGTATATACAATACACAACAATACGTATAGTGCAAATTGGCAGTAATAAAATACTAATAAATAACGATGAATACTGAAAAAGTGACATGTGAAAAGTGAAAAGTGAAATTGAATTTACAGTGCAAAATTACAGTAAAAGGATTTACAGTGCGTTGACCAAAAAAATAATAACAGTGCGTTGACCTCAGGTCACTGAGTCTCCACTGTCCCTCTCACGACCCGAGGTAGATGAATTAAAAAGTCTGATGGCCACAGGAAGAAAGGACTTCCTGTGGCGTTCTGTGGTACACCTGGGTGGAATGAGTTTGTTGCTGAAGGTGCTTCTGTATGAGGTCAGCACCTGATGGAGAGGGTGAGAGTTGTTGTCAAGGATACTACGCATTTTGCGCAGCATCCTCCTCTCAGACACCACCAACAAGGAGTCCAGCTGGACCCCCAGGACAGCGCCAGCCTTCCTGACAATCCTGCTGATCTTGTTGGCGTCTGCTGACCTCAACCTGCTTCCCCAGCACACGACACCGAAGAAGATGGCACTGGCTACCTACCAGTCGCATCATGTTACAAACGTTGAAGGACCGGAGCCTCCGCAGGAAGTAGAGACGGCTCTGGCCTTTCTTGTACACAGCCTCAGAGGTCTTGGCCCAGACCAGTTTGTTGTCTAGGTGAACTCCCAGGTATTTATATTCCTGAACAACTTCTGCGGACACACCCTTGATGGAAATGGGTGTGGGGGTAGATTTCCTCCTGCGGAAGTCCACCACCATCTCCTTCGTCTTGTCTGTGTTGAGCTGCATGTGGTTCAGCTCACACCACTCAACGAAGGAGTCCACGACGCCCCTGTACTGTGCTGACCACAGTGTCAGACACACAGTCCTGCAGTCTGACAAACTGTGGGCGACCCGTCAAATAGTCTGTAATCCAGTAAACCAGGGAAGAGTCCACCATCATCGCCGTCAGCTTACTCCCCAGCAGGGCAGGCCGGATGGTGTTGAACACACTGGAGAAGTCAAAAAACATTATTCTCACAGTGCTCCCGGGTCTGTCCAAGTGGGCGTAGGCACGATGAAGCAGGAAGATGATGGCGACAGGACCAGCCTCTCAAAGGACTTCGACACGTGGGACGTCACCGCAACCGGTCTGTAGTCGTTTGAGGTGCTGGGACGTGCCTTCTTCGGAACCGGCACCAGGCAGGATGTCTTC
>CM051010.1:29184860-29189860 GCA_027704905.1 Muraenolepis orangiensis
CAGATCATCGCTGGACCCTCTTCAGTTTGCCTACCAGCCGAAACTGGGAGTGGAGGACGCCATCATCTTCCTGCTCCATCGTGCCTACGCCCACTTGGACAGACCCGGGAGCACTGTGAGAATCATGTTTTTCGACTTCTCCAGTGCGTTCAACACCATCCGGCCTGCCCTGCTGGGAAGTAAGCTGACGGCGATGAAGGTGGACTCTTCCCTGGTGTCCTGGATTACTGACTATTTGACGGGTCGTCCACAGTTTGTCAGACTGCAGGACTGTGTGTCTGACACTGTGGTCAGCAGCACTGGTGCTCCACAGGGAACTGTTCTTTCCCCATTCCTGTTCACCCTGTACACCTCAGACTTCCAGTACAACTCTGTGTCCTGCCATCTGCAGAAGTTCTCGGACGACTCTGCAGTTGTTGGTTGTGTCAGCGAGGGAAACGATGAGGAGTACAGGGGCGTCGTGGACTCCTTCGTTGAGTGGTGTGAGCTGAACCACATGCAGCTCAACACTGACAAGACGAAGGAGATGGTGGTGGACTTCCGCAGGAGGAAATCCACACCCACACCCATTTCCATCAAGGGTGTGTCCGCTGAAGCTGTCCAGGAATATAAATACCTGGGAGTTCATCTGGACAACAAACTGGTCTGGGCCAAGAACTCTGAGGCTGTTTACAAGAAGGGCCAGAGCCGTCTTTACTTCCTACGGAGGCTCCGGTCCTTCAACGTTTGCAACAAGATGCTGAATGTGTTCTACCAGTCGGTGGTAGCCAGTGCCATCTTCTCCGGAGTCGTGTGCTGGGGAAGCAGGTTGAGATCAGCAGACGCCAACAAGATCAGCAGGATTGTCAGGAAGGCTGGCGCTGTCCTGGGGGTCCAGCTGGACTCCTTGTTGGTGGTGTCTGAGAGAAGGATGCTGCGCAAGCTGCGTAGTACCCTTGACAACAACTCTCACCCTCTCCATCAGGTGCTGACCTCATATAGAAGCACCTTTAGCAACAGACTCATTCCACCCAGGTGCACCACAGAACGCCATAGGAAGTCCTTTCTTCCTGTGGCCATTAGACTCTTTAATTCCTCTACCTCGGGTCGTGAGAGGGACAGTGGAGACTCAGTGACCTGAGGCCAACGTACTTATTATTATTTTTTGGTCAACGCACTGTAATCATCTCATTGTACTTTGCACTGTAAATTATATTTCAAATCCGAATTCACTTTTCACTTTTCACATGTCACTTTTCAGTTGAGTTATTTATTAATATATTATTACTGCCAATTTGCACTATACGTATTGTTGTGTATTGTATATACCTACGTATTACTGTAATAATACTGTACATTTATCTTCATTTATCAATACATTTAGATTTCATTTAGAATTATTTTAACTATTTTTGTTTATAAAGTTTTATTTAGTTAGTTGTTGTTTTGTTTTTTAGCTTAGGTATTAGTATTTTTGTGTGTGCATTTATTCCCCCTGTGTCAACTGTTGCACCTTAATTTCCCTCGGGATTAATAAAGTTATCTGAATCTGAATCTGAATCTAACCTAACACCTAAACTAACCATCTCTACCTAACACCTAAACTAACCATCTCTAACCTAACCTAAACTACCATCTCTAACCTAACACCTAAACTACCATCTCTAACCTAACACCTAACCTACCATCTCTAACCTAACACCTAACCTACCATCTCTAACCTAACACCTAAACTAACCATCTCTAACCTAACACCTAAACTAACTCTAACTCTTAACCAGGACTTCAATCTCTGTACTATGTGGTGCTTTGGCTGCAGAGGGTATCATGTGAACGTGGCCTCTGCTTGCAGACAGGAACATCTTGAAGTTACACAAGAAGGGAACTCGACCAACCGGCTTCTGACGAGGCCTTAATCCAGGCAGGGCCATTTGTCATGCTGAGCAGACCAAGACGCTTCAGAGCAACTCACAGTAAGTTATCCTGAATGTACAAATGGAACCTGACGCTTTGTGATGACCTCAGTCGGATCACAACACATCTGTACCACCCCAGCTCAGATATCTGAAGGAGCTCAGATCTCTGAAGGAGCTCAGATCACTGAAGGAGCTCAGATCACTGAAAGAGCTCCAATCTCTGAAGGAGCTCAGATCACTGAAAGAGCTCAGATCTCTGAAGGAGCTCAGATCTCTGAAGGAGCTCAGATCTCTGAAGGAGCTCAGATCTCTGAAGGAGCTCAGATCACTGAAAGACCTCAGATCTCTGAAGAAGCTCAGATTTCTGAAGAAGCTCAGATCTCTGAAGGAGCTCAGATCTCTCTGAAGGAGCTCCAATCTCTGAAGGAGCTCATATCTCTGAAGGAGCTCAGATCTCTCTCAAGGAGCTCCAATCTCTGAAGAAGCTCAGATCTCTAAATGAGCTCAGATCTCTGAAGGAGCTCACATCTCTCTTAAGGAGCTCCAATTTCTGAAGGAGCTCATATCTCTGAAGGAGCTCAGATCTCTCTCAAGGAGCTCCAATCTCTGAAGAAGCTCAGATCTCTGAAGGAGCTCAGATCTCTGAAGGAGCTCAGATCTCTCTCAAGGAGCTCAGATCTCTGAAGGAGCTCAGATCTCTCAAGGAGCTCCAATCTCTGAAGAAGCTCAGATCTCTGAAGGAGCTCAGATCTCTGAAGGAGCTCAGATCTCTCTCAAGGAGCTCAGATCTCTCAAGGAGCTCAGATCTCTCTCAAGGAGCTCAGATCTCTGAAGGAGCTCAGATCTCTCAAGGAGCTCCAATCTCTGAAGGAGCTCAGATCTCTGAAGGAGCTCAGATCTCTCTGAAGGAGCTCAGATCTCTCTGAAGGAGCTCAGATCTCTCAAGGAGCTCAGATCTCTCTGAAGGAGCTCCGATCTCTCAAGGAGCACAGTTCTCTCTCAAGGAGCTCAATTCTCTCTCAAGGAGTTTTATTGTCACTTCACAGTTTACACAAGTATAAAGCAGTGGTGTGAAAATCTTGTGTGCAGTACCCGACGACAGACAGCAGTTATAAAAATAAGATAAAAATAGATAAAAATAGAATAAAAATAGAATAGAATAAAGTAAAAAAATACAATTTATAAAATGCAATATATCGGCACAGAAAAAGAGCAATATGTACATATAAATCAATGTAATAAAATATACATTGTTATATGCTATACGCCCTTGTTCAGCAGCCTGATGGCCTGACTGTGGAAGCTATCTCGGAGTCTATTTGTACGGCACTTGATACTGAGGTATCGCCTGCCTGGCGGTAAAAGTGAGTACAGTTCGTGGCTGGGGTGGGCAATGTCTTTTATGATGCGTTTGGCCTTGGCCACGCACCGCTGGTTGTATATATCCAGGAGGGAGGGGAGCTCACCTCCAACGATATACTGGGCCGTCCGCACCACCTTTTGATGCGCTCTGCGCTCGAGTGCGGTGCAGTTCCCGTACCAGGCAGTGATACACCCTGTAAGTACACTCTCGATGGTGCCGTTATAGAATGTTCTCAGGATGCGGGGGCCCATGCTGAATTTCTTCAGACGCTTGAGGAAATACAGGCGTTGTTGGGCCCTTTTCACCACGTGTGTGGTGTACGTGGACCATGTGAGGTCCTCGGAGATATGCACGCCGAGGAACTTGAAGCTGCTGACCCTCTCTACTGCAACACCGTCGATGGAGATAGGGCTGTGCTCTCCCCTCTGCTTCCTGAAGTCCACAATCAGCTCCTTGGTGTTCTTGACGATGAGGGCGAGGCTGTTCTCCTGGCACCACTGCTCCAGCGATCCAACCTCCTCCCTGTAGGCTGTCTCGTCGTCGCCGGCGATCAGACGACACTGTCGTGTCGTCAGCAAACTTGATGATGACGTTGGAGCTGTGCATAGCCATGCAGTCGTGGGTGTAGAGAGAGTAGAGGAGAGGGCTCAGCACGCATCCCTGGGGGGCTCCTGTGTTGAGGGTCAGTGGCTCTGAGGTGGTGCTTCCTATCCTCACCACCTGGCGGCGGTCCGACAGGAGGTCCAGTATCCAGCTGCACGTGGATGGGGGTACGCCTAGACCTCTAAGCTTGGTGTCGAGCTTGGCAGGAACTATCGTGTTGAACACTGAGCTGTAGTCCACAAACAGCATTCACACATAACAGTTCTTTCCCTCCAGGTGGGAAAGGGCAGAGTGGAGGGCCATGGCAATTGCGTCGTCCGTGGATCTGTTTTGAGGATATGCAAATTGCCATGGGTCCAGCGTGGCAGGTAACACGGAGCAAATAAAGTCCTTGACCAACCTCTCGAAGCATTTGCTGACAATCGAGGTGAGGGCTACAGGTCTATAGTCATTCAGGCCTGTTACCTTGGGTTGTTTAGGGACAGGCACGATGGTGGACATCTTGAAGACCACGGGAACAACAGCCTGGGACAGGGAGAGGTTGAAGATGTCTGCAAAGACTCCTGCCAACTGGTCTGTGCATGCTCTGAGGACGCGGCCCGGGATGTCGTCGGGGCCTGACGCTTACGGATGTTCAACCGCTTGAAGGTGCGGCGCACATCCGCCTCCGAGATGCTCAGCAGGCTGGTCTCCTCAGGCGGCACTGGCTTCGGCGGGCTGCCGTTCACGTCGAACCGAGCAAAAAAAGTATTTAGCTCTCCTGGGAGGGAGGTAGAGGAGTTCTCTACACAACTGGTTCTCCCTCTGAAGTTTGTTATCGTCTGTAGCCCCTGCCACATGCCCCTCGCTTCGTGGCTCTTGAATTTCTCTTCCACTCTGTCCTTATACTCCCGCTTGGCAGTGACGATGGTCTTGCGGAGGTCGTAACGGGCTCTCGTATATTCCTCCAAATTCCCGGAGCCAAGGGCGGCGTTACGCGCGTGTAGGCAGCGCGAACATCGCCGTTAATCCACGCTTTCTGGTTGGGATATATCCGAACCGACTTGGTCGGAACAACGTCATCTATGCACTTCTTGATGAACCCGGTGACCGACGACGCGTTCTCGTTGATGTTATTGTCCGAGGCAACGTGGAACATG
>CM051010.1:29202360-29207360 GCA_027704905.1 Muraenolepis orangiensis
TGGAGAGGAGGTGATGGAGAGGAGGTGATGGGGAGGAGGTGATGGAGAGGAGGTGATGGAGAGGAGGTGATGGAGAGGAGGTGATGGAGAGGAGGTGATGGAGAGGAGGTGATGGAGAGGAGGTGATGGAGAGGAGGTGATGGGGAGGAGGTGATGGAGAGGAGGTGATGGAGAGGAGGTGATGGGGAGGAGGTGATGGAGAGGAGGTGATGGGGAGGAGGTGATGGGGAGGAGGTGATGGAGAGGAGGTGATGGGGAGGAGGTGATGGAGGGTTCTCTCTCTGGTCCAAACAGGAGGAACAATAGGAGCAGGAAGTCACGCTGGGCGACATGTCGTCAGAAAGAGAGAGTGGGCGGGATTATTGTTCTATAGAGCCGCGCCCCATAGAGAACCCGTCGCTGTTGGCAGGAAGTCCACTTTGAACAACTCTTTTCACACCCTCCCCCCCCTGCCTCCCCCCCCTGCCTCCCCCCCCCTGCCTCCCCCCCCTGCCTCCCCACACTCGCCACGCACCCCCCCCCAACATCCGCTCACGCCCGCCAGCCTCCACTCCTATGACCTCATCACCTCCTCCTTCCTGGGAGGAACACAGGGGAGCTAACGAGGAGAGGAGAGAGGAGAGGAGAGGAGATAGGAGAGAGGAGAAAGGAGAGAGGAGAGGACAGGAGGACAGAGAAGAGGAGGACAAAACAAAGGAGGAGAGGGTGAGAGGAGAGGAGAGGAGAGGAGAGGTTTTTCAAAATCCCTTTAATCTATCAAAACAAATACACTGGATAACGATCACCTCATCACATAGAGGGATTCAATACTTAAAATAATAAATCAATAGACCAAAAAAAAGTCACTCACAAACACAGCACTCATATGTGGAGTCTCAGCTCACCATCCCCCCCCACAGAGCACAAGTCCCCCCCACAGCCCCCATGTGGCTGAAGGCCTGTATGTTGTCCATCAGGTGGAAGCAGGTGTGCTCCACCCTCAGCCTGGCTCTCAGAAGCCCCCGCAGCGCCGGCAGCAGCGCCCGTTCCCCACCCTGCATGGCTCCTGTAGCGCCCGTTCCCCACACCCTGCACTGGGCTCCTGTAGCGCCCCGCTCCCCACACCCTGCACTGGGCTCCTGTAGCGCCCCGCTCCCCACACCTGCACTGGGCTCCTGTAGCGCCCCGCTCCCCACACCCTGCACTGGGCTCCTGTAGCGCCCCGCTCCCCACACCCTGCACTGGGCTCCTGTAGCGCCACGCTCCCCACACCCTGCACTGGGCTCCTGTAGCGCCCCGCTCCCCACACCCTGCACTGGGTCCTGAGGGTCAGCCAGATCGCCATCTTAGCAGCACCGGACAGAACGTTCTAAAGGGTGTGCACACCCTTCTTCTTAGCAGAGCACTTTGGGCCAAAGATTAATAAAATGAAAGAAAACCCCTCCTCAAGGCCCTGAAACCAGCTCCTCCCCAAGGCCCTGAAACCAGCTCCTCCCCAAGGCCCTGAAACCAGCTCCTCCCCAAGGCCCTGAAACCAGCTCCTCCCCAAAGCCCTGAAACCAGCTCCTCCTCAAGGCCCTGAAACCAGCTCCTCCCCAAGGCCCTGAAACCAGCTCCTCCCCAAGGCCCTGAAACCAGCTCCTCCCCAAGGCCCTGAAACCAGCTCCTCCTCAAGGCCCTGAAACCAGCTCCTCCCCAAGGCCCTGAAACCAGCTCCTCCTCAAGGCCCTGAAACCAGCTCCTCCCCAAGGCCCTGAAACCAGCTCTTGAGGAGTACAAACAAGGCTGACAGCCGAGGACACTGGACAAACAAATGCTCCAAGGTCTCAACCTCTGACCAAAGATACACCCCTCCCCCAGCTCCGGATCAAGGTGCGCTCGGTACCTATTGGTGGCTATCGCCCCATGCACAATCCTCCACTGGCGGTCCGCTGTCCGCTTCTCCATGGGCAGCTTGTACAGGCACCGCCAGCTGCCTTTCGGGGAAGAGCCTGGACCCAGGAACTCGGCCCACCTCGACTCCTTGACCCCCGCCAGAGACCTGAGATTCAGAACTTTTACACACAAATTGTACGTTTCCTTCTTCCCACAAGCCTGAAACGTGCCCAGGTGGGGGGTCCTCAAGGTGAGCAGCTGGCCTGCTCCCTCATGCCAGTCCCCTACCGCTGGAGTGACCTCCAGAGAGGGGAAGCTGTAGTCGCCGTCCTCAATCCACTGCTCACACAGGTCAGCGTCCTCTGCAAAGGCCCTCAGGGACTCTGGCAGGGCAGCACAGACCTCCTTCACCACCTGATCCAAAAGCCTGATGGACGAGGTGTTGCTTCTCCTCCTGAGGGCCTCGAGAGATGTTGCCTTTGCCTTCATGAGGTGACCTACTTTCGTACAGCCGGCCTCTCTCAGACTGGTTCGCAGGCTGGCAGACTGTAGTGTCCTTGCCCTCAGTAGGCCATTGCAGAACAAGGGTTCTTCAAACACCCACATGCCCGGCATCTCACTGGTGGCACGGGTGAACTTGAAGGTGTGCCATGCCTGCAGCACCGAGGTGTAGAAAGGGGTCAGGCCGGACAGGTCCAGCTCCTCTGGATTAAGCAGGAACAGATGCTTGTGGCCAAACCTCCCGACACTCCTGAGCAACAGCTTCCCAAAGTTCAGCCAGCTGGGGCCGCAGTCGTATAACAGCCTGCTGACAGTCCGCAGACGGAAAGAGGCGATCTTGGACTGGATGCAGATCAGTCCTTGCCCTCCCTCAGCTAGCGGCAGGTAGAGGGCAGCTGCGCGGACCCAGTGCCGACCCGACCAGAAGAAGTCCACAATCTCTTGCTGGATGCTGGACATCAGGTTCCTAGGTGGTGTCAGGGCCATCAGTCTGTGCCAAAGGGTCGAGGCAACCAGAGTATTGGCGACCAGAACTCTTCCCCTGTAGGACATCTGAGGAAGCAACCACTTCCATTTGGACAACCGAGCGCACACCTTCTCCTTTGCTCCCTCCCAGTTTTTAGCCTTGAAAGCCTCGGTGCCCAAAAAAACACCTTTAGCCCCTCTGTTTCCCACTGAAGGCCTCCAGGCAGGCTAGGAACCACCTGCTCCCTCCAGCGGCCCACTTTTGGCCCAGTTGACCCTTGCCGAGGAGGCCCTCTCATACAGGGACAGGGTGTCCTGCAGACACTGAACGTCCCTCTGGCTGGAGACGAAAATGCTGACATCGTCAGCATAAGCCGAGAGCGTAGGAGGGCGCTCCAGCCCACAGGAGGCCGGCAGGGAGAGACCACTGAGCTTACTCCTCAACCTGCACAGCAAAGGCTCAATGGCCAGACTGCTGTCCGGAAATGGGACAACCCTGTCTAATTCCCCGCTGTACAGGAATTGGCCTACTCAGCCCTGCCCCCATCTTCACCAAACACTGAGCACCGTTGTACAGTAGTCCAACCCATGCCAGAAAACCCTCACCAATGCCATATGCCCTAGGTGCAGAAAACAAATACAAGTGATCAACTCTATCAAAAGCTTTCTCTTGATCAAGTGACACAACATCAACATTAACCCCATGAGCCCGACAAACATCCATTACATCCTGCATAAAGAAAATGTTGTCCATGATAGTCCTGTCAGGAATACAGTAGGTTTGGTCTTGCTGAATGACCATCTCCAAAATCCCTTTCAGTCTGTTCAATAAGGCTCTGGAGAGTATCTTATAGTCCACAGTCAAAAGGGCTACAGGCCTCCAGTTCTTCAGTAGGGCCAAGTCTCCTTTTTTTGGCAGCAGGGAAAGCACCGCCCTCCCGATGCTGAAGCACTCTGAGAAAAGGCCATGTAGATCAGCTCCAATAATACCCCAGAAGTGCTTGAGGAACTCTCCGGAGAGGCCATCAATCCCTGGGGCCCGCCCTGATGCCATCTGGTTATTGGCTCCCGTCAGCTCCTCCAGGGTCAGCTCGAGGTCTAGAGCAGCTTTCTCCTCCGGGCTGAGCTGGGGAAGACCCTCCAGGATCTCCTCTCGGCCCTCAATGCTGCACTGCTCTCCCCCAAAAAGGTCGGTGTAGAAATCCATGGCGTGGTCCCTCATCTCCCCCGGACTGCTGGTGACTCTTCCTTCCGGAAGCTTCAGGCAGCTCATCTGCTTCCTCTGCGCCACCGATCTCTCCAGGAAGAAGAAGGGGGTTGGGGCATCCATCTCCTTTATCTCCAGGAAGCGACACCTGACCAGAGCTCCCTTTACCCTCTCCTGCAGGAAGGAGCTTAGCTCCAACCTCTTCTTCTGCAGCAGCTGACCAGCAGAGGGGTTAGAGTCTCTCTGTACACCCAGCTCTAAGTCTCTTATGCTGGTCTCAAGGTCTTCCACTGCTGCCTTCAGTTTAGAGGTGGAGTGTGAGGTGTACTGCTGACAAAACACCCTCATTTGTGCCTTACCCACCTCCCACCACATCATTAAGGAACCAAACTCAGATTTTCTGAGTCCCCACATCTGCCAGAAGTGCCCAAAACTCCGGCAAAATGTTTGATCCCTCAGCAATTTGTTGTTTAAACACCAGTGTGACCTTACCCTTACCCCCGGTGAAATGATGAGAGCTGCAGTGACTAGGTGATGGTCTGTGAAGCCAACTGGGATGATTTTGCTGTCAACCAGTCGTGAGCTGAGACACTGTGCTACATAAATTCTATCAAGACGTGCAGCACTCAGTTTTGCTGCCTTTCTTAGAACCGTGATGTGATTTTTAAGACGGAAGCGTCTTCGTTTGTCCAGCACATCAAAACTTGCTGTTTTTTTAATCATATTAACAGAGCGTATGAATTTATCTGTATCACTAAAATAGTCCTTAACCGAAATTGACCGGAGTACAGATCTGTCTTCTTCTGGGAGCTCCCAGCCATCGAAGAGGTGTCGGACTCTGAGTCGTACTCCATGTCCTCTCCCTCCCCAGCGTCTGACCCGCTCTGAGCGTCTCCCCCCTCTCTCTCTCTCTCTCCCCGGCGTCTGACCCGCTCTGAGCGTCTCCCCCCTCTCTCTCTCTCTCTCCCCGGCG
>CM051010.1:29212360-29219860 GCA_027704905.1 Muraenolepis orangiensis
GGGGATAGGACCAGGGGACAGGACCAGGGGACAGGACCAGGGGACAGGACCAGGGGACAGGACCAGGGGATAGGACCAGGGGACAGGACCAGGGGACAGGACCAGGGGACAGGAACAGGGGACAGGACCAGGGGACAGGACCAGGGGATAGGACCAGGGGATAGGACCAGGGGAAAGGACCAGGGGACAGGACCAGGGGACAGGACCAGGGGATAGGACCAGGGGACAGGACCAGGGGACAGGAACAGGGGACAGGACCAGGGGACAGGACCAGGGGATAGGACCAGGGGACAGGACCAGGGGACAGGGGAACGGACCAGGGGACAGGACCAGGGGACCAGGGTACTGGACCAGGGGACCAGGGTAGAGGACCAGGGTAGAGGACCGGGGGACAAGACCAGGGTAGAGGACCGGGGGACCAGGGTACTGGACCAGGGGATCAGGGTAGAGGACCAGGGTAGAGGACCGGGGGACAAGACCAGGGTAGAGGACCGGGGGACCAGGGTACTGGACCAGGGGATCAGGGTAGAGGACCAGGGTAGAGGACCAGGGTAGAGGACCGGGGGACCAGGGTACTGGACCAGGGGACCAGGGTAGAGGACCAGGCTAGAGGACTGGGGGACCAGGGTAGAGGACCAGGGTAGAGGACTGGGGGACCAGGGTAGAGGACCAGGCTAGAGGACTGGGGGACCAGGGTACTGGACCAGGGGACCAGGGTAGAGGACCAGGGTAGAGGACTGGGGGACCAGGGTAGAGGACCAGGGTAGAGGACTGGGGGACCAGGGTAGAGGACCAGGGTAGAGGACCGGGGGACCAGGGTAGAAGACCAGGGTAGAGGACCAGGGTACAGGACCAGGGTAGAGGACCAGGGTAGAGGACCAGGGTACAGGACCAGGGTAGAGGACCAAGGTAGAGGACCAGGGTAGAGGACTGGGGGACTAGGGTAGAGGACCAGGGTAGAGGACCAGGGTACAGGACCAGGGTAGAGGACCAGGGTAGAGGACCAGGGTACAGGACCAGGGTAGAGGACCAGGGTACAGGACCAGGGTACAGGACCAGGGTAGAGGACCGGGGTAGTATGTGTGTGTATCTTAGTGTGTGTATGTATCAGTGTGTGTCTGTGTGTGTGTATCTCTGTGTGTGTATGTCAGTGTGTATGTATCAGTGTGTGTCTGTGTGTGTGTGTGTATGTCAGTGTGTGTGTAGCAGTGTGTGTCTCTGTGTGTGTATGTCAGTGTGTGTTTATCAGTGTGTGTCTCTGTGTGTGTATGTCAGTGTGTATGTATCAGTGTGTGTCTCTGTGTGTGTATGTCAGTGTGTGTCTCTGTGTGTGTATCTCTGTGTGTGTGTATGTCAGTGTGTGTTTATCAGTGTGTGTCTCTGTGTGTGTATGTCAGTGTGTGTGTATCAGTGTGTGTCTCTGTGTGTGTATGTTAGTGTGTATGTATCAGTGTGTGTGTGTGTGTGTGTGTGTGTGTGTGTCTGTGTGTGTATGTCAGTGTGTGTGTAGCAGTGTGTGTCTCTGTGTGTGTATGTTAGTGTGTATGTATCAGTGTGTGTGTGTGTGTGTGTGTGTGTGTGTGTGTGTGTGTCTCTGTGTGTGTTTATGGTAAAGTAGAAAGTGTCCTTCCCCACGGCCCGAGGCTAGGGGGGGGGGGGGAGATAAGCTACAGGACTACAGGATGGAGACACACACACACACACACACACACACACACACACACACACACACACACACACACACACACACACACACACACACACACACACACACACATCATACCACTGATTGGGATCAGGCGTGTGCACATGTCCACTGAGACCTGATCTGTCACGTGCACACACAGGGAGAGAGAGAGAGAGAGAGAGAGAGAGAGAGAGAGAGAGAGAGAGAGAGAGAGAGAGAGAGAGAGAGAGAGAGAGAGAGAGAGAGAGAGAGAGAGAGAGAGTGAGAGAGAGAGTACATACTGAACCCTATATCTTACCTTATCATACAGAACAAATTATGTTTGCTATATCCTACAGAATATTCCTGTCAGGTAGTATTATAGTAGTATTATAGTAGTATTATAGTAGTATTATAGTAGTATTATAGTAGTATTATAGTAGTATTAAAGTAGTATTATAGTAGTATTATAGTAGTATTAAAGTAGTATTATAGTAGTATTAAAGTAGTATTAAAGTAGTATTATAGTAGTATTATAGTAGTATTAAAGTAGTATTATAGTAGTATTATAGTAGTATTAAAGTAGTATTATAGTAGTATTAAAGTAGTATTAAAGTAGTATTATAGTAGTATTATAGTAGTATTAAAGTAGTATTATAGTAGTATTATAGTAGTATTAAAGTAGTATTATAGTAGTATTATAGTAGTATTATAGTAGTATTAAAGTAGTATTATAGTAGTATTAAAGTAGTATTATAGTAGTATTATAGTAGTATTATAGTAGTATTAAAGTAGTATTATAGTAGTATTATAGTAGTATTATAGTAGTATTATAGTAGTATTATAGTAGTATTATAGTAGTATTAAAGTAGTATTATAGTAGTATTAAAGTAGTATTAAAGTAGTATTATAGTAGTATTATAGTAGTATTATAGTAGTATTATAGTAGTATTATAGTAGTATTATAGTAGTATTATAGTAGTATTATAGTAGTATTATAGTAGTATTATAGTAGTATTATAGTAGTAATAAAGTAGTTTTACTGCTGTGTACATACATCTACTGATGCCTAGTCTGGACACATCTTCAGTGATGTTCCTGGAATCATAGGACGTTTCGGGTCTCGCAACATCATACGCCCTCCTCCAGGTGACCCAGCCGGGGCTGATCAGACCCCAGCTTGTGTCCAGATGGCTAGCTAGCTACCATGACTCCATGGCTCCCCTCTTTTGAGCCACAACCATCTTGAGGCCCTCTCTGCCGCATCGGTGGTACTGCGGATGGCTCTCCTCTTTCTCACTCCCTCGATGCCTAAACTGCTGAAGGCTCTGACCAAGGAACGGGCTGCGAATCCTCTGCATCCAACTTCCACCGGGAAACACCTTGCTCTCCAACCAGCCTGCTGACAGTCGCTGACCAGTCCTGCGTACTTGGAGAGCTTCCTTTCAAAGGCTTCTTCCAAGCGATCTTCCCACGGGACTGTCAGCTCCAGCAGCACAGCTTGCTTGGTGGACTCAGACACAAGAACAATGTCTGGTCGCAGGGTGGTGACTGCAATATGGCTGGGGAACTTCAGCTGATGTTCAAGGTCCACCAACAACTGCCAGTCTCTTGCAGACGTCAGGATGCCTGCAGATGTTTTTCTGGCAGAAGTTGGCTTGTCCCCAGCTCTGACAAAGGCGATGGTGTCCTTGGAGTGTCGGAACTGCTTTGACCACGCCAGTCCTGCGCTGATGGCTTCAGCAATGGTCTTCAGGACTTGGTCATGCCTCCACCTGTACCGTCCATCTCCAAGTGCCTTTGTACAGCAACTGAGGATGTGTTCCAGGGTTCCTCGCTTGGAACACAATGGGCATGCTGGTGTCTCTGCTATGCCCCATGTGTGCAGATTTGACGGGCTTGGAAGCACATCATACACTGCCTGGATTAGGAATTTGATGCGGTGAGGCTCGGCTTTCCAAAGCTCAGCCCAGGTCACTTTCCTCTCAACCGCATTCTCCCATCTCGTCCAAGCTCCCTGTTGCTTCATTCCCACTGCCTTGCAGGTTCTTGTCTCCTCCACTGCTGCTCTCACCTCCTCCTGAACAAGACGGCGCCCTTCCTTCCCCCTGGTGTTCATTTGGGGAGTTGGAAAGGATCCTAGCCCAGCTCGACCTCGTGTGACCCCTCCCACCATTATAGTAGTATTATAGTAGTATTATAGTAGTATTAAAGTAGTATTATAGTAGTATTATAGTAGTATTATAGTAGTATTATAGTAGTATTATAGTAGTATTAAAGTAGTATTATAGTAGTATTATAGTAGTATTAAAGTAGTATTAAAGTAGTATTATAGTAGTATTATAGTAGTATTAAAGTAGTATTATAGTAGTATTAAAGTAGTATTATAGTAGTATTATAGTAGTATTATAGTAGTATTAAAGTAGTATTATAGTAGTATTATAGTAGTATTAAAGTAGTATTATAGTAGTATTAAAGTAGTATTATAGTAGGTTTATTGTCACTTCACAGTTTACACAAGTATAAGTAATGAGTGAAAATCTTATGTGCAAAACCCAACGACAGACAGCAGTTATAAAATTAAAATAATAGAATAAAAAATAAGTAAAAATCTACAAAACTGAACTTTTTAACAAAAGTTAAATATATAAAAATGCAATATATAAAATGCAATATATCAGCACAGAAAAAGAGCAATATATATATATATAAATCAATGTAATAAAATATACATTGTTATATGCTATACGCCCTTGTTCAGCAGCCTGATGGCCTGACAGTGGAAGCTATCTCTGTTTGTACGGCACTTGATACTGAGGTATCACCTTCCTGACGGTAACAGTGAGTACAGTTGGTGGCTGGTGGGCAATGTCTTTTATGATGCGTTTGGCCTTGGCCACGTACCGCTGGTTGTATATATCCAGGAGGGAGGGGAGCTCACCTCCAACGATATACTGGGCCGTCCGCACCACCCTTTGAAGCGCTCTGTGCTCGAGTGCGGTGCAGTTCCCGTACCAGGCGGTGATACACCCTGTAAGAACACTCTCCATGGTGCCGTTATAGAATGTTCTCAGGATGCGGGGGCCCATGCTGAATTTCTTCAGACGCCTGAGGAAATCCAGGCTGTAGTCCACAAACAGCATCCGCACATAACAGTTCTTTCCCTCCAGGTGGGAAAGGGCAGTGTGGAGGGCCATGGCAATTGCGTCGTCCGTGGATCTGTTTTGACGATATGCAAATTGCCATGGGTCCAGCGTGGCAGATAACACGGAGCATATAAAGTCCTTGACCAACCTCTCAAAGCATTTGCTGACAATCGAGGTGAGGGCTACAGGTCTATAGTCATTCAGGCATGTTTCCTTGGGTTGTTTAGGGACAGGCACGATGGTGGACATCTTGAAGACCGCGGGGACAACAGCCTGGGACAGGGAGAGGTTGAAGATGTCTGCAAAGACTCCTGCCAACTGGTCTGCGCATGCTCTGAGGACGCAGCCCGGGATGTCGTCGGCCTGCCACCTTACAGATGTTCAACCGCTTGAAGGTGCAGCGCACATCCGCCTCCGAGATGTTCAGCAGGCTGGTCTCCTCAGGGCTGCCGTTCTGAAGTTCGTTATCGTCTGTAGCCCCTGCCACATACCCCTCGCGTCGTGGCTCTTGAATTTCTCCTCCACTCTGTCCTTATACTCCCGCTTGGCAGTGACGATGGTCTTACGGAGGTCGTAACGGGCTCTCGTATATTCCTCCATATTCCCGGAGCCAAAGGGGGCGTTACTTGCGTGGAGGGCAGCGCGAACATCGCCATTAATTCATGGTTTCTGGTTGGGATATATCCGAACCGACTTGGTCGGAACAACGTCATCTATGACCTTCTTGATGAACCCGGTGACCGAGGACGCGTACTCGTTGATGTTATTGTCCGAGGCGACGCGGAACATGTGCCAGTCAGCGCCATCAAAACAATCCTGCAGCATAGAGTCTGATTGGTCCGACCAGCATTGGACCTCCCTCACAGCAATCGGTTGCTGCTTCAGTCTCAGCCAATAGGCGGGGAGCAGCTGGATAGAGCGGTGGTCTGATTGGTCGAACGGTGGGCGGAGGAGGGCCTTGTAGCCATCACGGAAGGGAGTGTAGCAGTGGTCGAGGATCCGCTCACCCCGTGTGTTGCTCGTTATGTGTTGGTAGAACTTCGGGAGAACCTTCTTCAGGTTCTCCTTGTTGAAGTCCCCACGATGAGAGCAGCCTCGGGGTGTGCCGACTCCTGTTCGCTGATAGCCCGTACAGTTCCTTCAGCTGAGGGGCCCTCAGGAGGCCGTCTGGAGGCCGTCAGGAGGCCGTCTGGAGGCCCTCTGGAGGCCGTCTGGAGGCCCTCTGGAGGCCGTCTGGAGGCCCTCTGGAGGCCGTCTGGAGGCCGTCTGGAGGCCCTCTGGCTCTGTGGGTTAGGGGTCGCTGGCTAGCCGCCTGAACTACGCCTGAACTACTAACACATTCAGCTATACTGCTACTAACTAAATATATAATATATAGAGAGGCCGGCCTCCGTCTGGGGAGGGAGGAGGAGGTAAAGGAGCTTGTTTTCATCTTATCTGCAGGAAATAGCCGCTGCCACAAATTGGACTCCGGGGGCCGAGCATGAAAGGGACGCCATCGCCCCGGCCGCCATCAGCCAAGGGCCCGGTCCGCCTCTGAGGGCCCAGGCTGAGGTGGGCGGGGGGGGGGGGGACCGAGCACCGGCTCTGGCGGCCCTGGGTGTGCCTGGGTGGGCCTGGGTGGCGCTCAGGGACCCGAGCGGCCTCCATCAGCCTCCATCATCCTGGTATGTCGGTATGCAGGCCGGAGGGACCGCTAGAGATCTGCCGTCTACCTTCTACAGCCTCTCTCATGTTCTCTGGAGGTCCGGCTCTTTAGGAGCACGGAGGAGGTCAGGGGTTCGGTGTTCCAACCCACAACCCTTTAGCTTGGGAGTCGAACCCACCTTTACTGCTAGACTATCCTTCTCCTGACCGCTATTAGACTCTCGGGACCCCCAGGGGCCAAATGAGAGGTGGAGTGGCTGTTTCCATCCCTGGTCTTCTTCCAGCCAAGAGGACTCTAACTTTCTAGAACAAATATTCATGGTTTCCAAGGTACGAGTAGTCAGTGTACAGATGTGTGTCTGAACCAGGCTGAGACATTCTGTCATCATCAATATGAACACCTTAGATCGTACAGCTGTCATCCAATCATAACCTCCGCCATCCAAGAAGGGAGGAGGTTATGTTTCCGCCAGTCTGTCTGTCTGTCTGTTTGTCTGTCTGTTTGTCTGTCTGTCTGTCTGTCTGTCTGTCTGTCTGTCTGTCTGTCTGTTTGTCTGTCTGTCTGTCTGTTTGTCTGTCTGTTTGTCTGTTATCAAGATAACTCAAAATAGACAATTCTTTCAAAGTTAGTCGTGATTACTTATGGGCCAAGGAACAGTTGATCAGATGATCACTAGTGAGGGTGGAATGCCAATTATGAGTTAAGAACATTTAGGGAAATATCGGGATATGGATCCAGACCCCACAGATCAGGATCCGGATGCAGGACCATGTGGATGTTCTACTGAGGGCCCTCTAGTTGGAGGTATGTTCTACTGAGGGCCCTCTAGTTGGAGGTATGTTCTACTGAGGGATCTCTAGTTGGAGGTATGTTCTCTACTGAGGGCCCTCTAGTTTCTAGTTGGAGGTATGTTCTACTGAGGGCCCTCTAGTTGGAGGTATGTTCTACTGAGGGCCCTCTAGTTGGAGGTATGTTCTACTGAGGGCCCTCTAGTTGGAGGTATGTTCTCTACTGAGGGCCCTCTAGTTGGAGGTATGTTC
>CM051010.1:29229860-29234376 GCA_027704905.1 Muraenolepis orangiensis
CCGGTGAAAATAGCAGATGAGGGATGGATCCAGGATGTTCCGGCGCGGGAGCCAACTCCGCTCCTCTGGGCCGTATCCCTCCCAGTCGACGGGCGCCGGGACCCTCCGCCGATCTGCCAGGCGCTGCTTCCGGGCGGCCGTGCGGAGGAGAGCAGCACGAGCGGTCCTCCATACGCGTCCTCGGTCACCGGGTTCATCAAGAAGTGCATAGGTGACGTTGTTCCGACCGAGTCGGTTCGGATATATCCCAACCAGAAACCGTGGATTATTGGCGATGTTCGCGCTGCCCTCCACGCGCGTAACGCCGCCTTTGGTTCCGGGAATATGGAGGAATATACGAGAGCCGCTACGACCTCCGTAAGACCATCGTCACTGCCAAGCGGGAGTATAAGGACAGAGTGGAGGAGAAACTCAAGAGCCACGATGCGAGGGGTATGTGGCAGGGGCTGCAGACGATAACGAACTTCAGAGGGAGAACCAGTTGTGTAGAGAACTCCTCTACCTCCCTCCCAGGAGAGTTAAATACTTTTTTTGCTCGGTTCGACGTGAACGGCAGCCCGCCGAAGCCAGCACCGCCTGAGGAGACCAGCCAGCTGCGCATCTCGGAGGCGGATGTGCGTCGCACCTTTAAGCGGCTGAACATCCGTAAGGCGGCAGGCCCCGACGACATCCCGGGCCGCGTCCTCAGAGCATGCGCAGACCAGTTGGCAGGAGTCTTTGCAGACATCTTCAACCTCTCCCTGTCCCAGGCTGTTGTCCCCGCGGTCTTCAAGATGTCCACCATCGTGCCTGTCCCTAAACAACCCAAGGAAACATGCCTGAATGACTGAATGACCTGTAGCCCTCACCTCGATTGTCAGCAAATGCTTCGAGAGGTTGGTCAAGGACTTTATTTGCTGTGTTACCTGCCACGCTGGACCCATGGCAATTTGCATATCGTCAAAACGGATCCACGGACGACGTAATTGCCATGGCCCTCCACACTGCCCTTTCCCACCTGGAGGGAAAGAACTGTTATGTGCGAATGTTGTTTGTGGACTACAGCTCAGCGTTCAACACGATAGTTCCTGCCAAGCTCGACACCAAGCTGAGAGGTCTAGGCGTGCCCCCATCCACGTGCAGCTGGATACTGGACCTCCTGTCGGACCGCCGCCAGGTGGTGAGGATGGGAAGCACCACCTCAGAGCCACAGACACTCAACACGTTGGAGGTGAGCTCCCCTCCCTCCTGGATATATACAACCAGCGGTGCGTGGCCAAGGCCAAACGCATCATAAAGACATTGCCCTACAGCCACCAACTGTACTCACTGTTACCGTCAGGCAGGCGATACCTCAGTATCAAGTGGTATCAAATAGACTCAGAGACAGCTTCACAGTCAGGCCATCAGGCTGCTGAACAAGGGCCTATAGCATATAACAATGTATATGTTATTACATTGATTTATATATACATATTGCTGTTTTTCTGTGCCGATATATTGCATTTTATAAATTGCATTTTTATTTTACATATTTAACTTTATACAGTTTTGTACAGTTTTTATTCTATTCAGTTTTTATTGTATTTTATCTTATTTTTATAACTGATGTCTGTCGTTGGGTATTCACATAAGATTTTCTTTTTTGTGTGTGTGTGCGTGTGGTGTGTGTGTGTGTGTGTGTGTGTGTGTGTGTGTGTGTGTGTGTGTGTGTGTGTGTGTGTGTGTGTGTGGTGTGTGTGGTGTGTGTGTGTGTGTGTGTGTGTGGTGTGTGTGTGTGTGTGTGTGGTGAAAGCAATCAACAAATTAATAAAGAAACCAATCAACAAAACTCTGACACTCTTCAGTCAGTCAGTCAGTCAGTCAGTCATTTAGTCAGTCAGTCAGTCATTTAGTCAGTCAGTCAGTCAGTCAGTCAGTCAGTCACTTAGCTAGTCAGTGGATCAGTCAAATCAGTCAACCAGACAGAAAATCAGTCAGTTAGTCAGTAAATTAATTAAAGAGGTGTTACAGGGGGAGGTGTTACAGGGGGAGGTGTTACAGGGGGAGGTGTTACAGGGGGAGGTGTTACAGGGGGAGGTGTTACAGGGGGAGGTGTTACAGGGGAGGTGTTACAGGGGAGGTGTTACAGGGGAGGTGTTACAGGGGGAGGTGTTACAGGGGGAGGTGTTACAGGGGAGGTGTTACAGGGGGAGGTGTTACAGGGGGAGGTGTTACAGGGGGAGGTGTTACAGGGGAGGTGTTACAGGGGAGGTGTTACAGGGGGAGGTGTTACAGGGGGAGGTGTTATAGGAGAGAGGGGGTAAAGTGACTCAGTATATTACACCATGCACCATGACTGTGCACATCGTACATGCACACACACTCACCCCTGAACCTGTGTGTAAGACCAGCCTGGTCAACTAGAGGGCCCTCAGTAGAACATACCTCCAACTAGAGGGCCCTCAGTAGAACATACCTCCAACTAGAGGGCCCTCAGTAGAGAACATACCTCCAACTAGAGGGCCCTCAGTAGAGAACATACCTCCAACTAGAGGGCCCTCAGTAGAGAACATACCTCCAACTAGAGGGCATTCAGTAGAACATACCTCCAACTAGAGGGCCCTCAGTAGAACATACCTCCAACTAGAGGGCCCTCAGTAGAGAACATACCTCCAACTAGAGGGCCCTCAGTAGAACATACCTCCAACTAGAGGGCCCTCAGTAGAACATTCCTCCAACTAGAGGGCCCTCAGTAGAACATACCTCCAACTAGAGGGCCCTCAGTAGAACATTCCTCCAACTAGAGGGCCCTCAGTAGAACATACCTCCAACTAGAGGGTCCTCAGTAGAACATACCTCCAACTAGAGGGCCCTCAGTAGAACATACCTCCAACTAGAGGGCCCTCAGTAGAGAACATACCTCCAACTAGAGGGCCCTCAGTAGAACATACCTCCAACTAGAGGGCCCTCAGTAGAGAACATACCTCCAACTAGAGGGCCCTCAGTAGAGAACATACCTCCAACTAGAGGGCCCTCAGTAGAACATACCTCCAACTAGAGGGCCCTCAGTAGAACATACCTCCAACTAGAGGGCCCTCAGTAGAGAACATACCTCCAACTAGAGGGCCCTCAGTAGAGAACATACCTCCAACTAGAGGGCCCTCAGTAGAGAACATACCTCCAACTAGAGGGCCCTCAGTAGAACATACCTCCAACTAGAGGGCCCTCAGTAGAGAACATACCTCCAACTAGAGGGCCCTCAGTAGAACATACCTCCAACTAGAGGGCCCTCAGTAGAACATACCTCCAACTAGAGGGCCCTCAGTAGAGAACATACCTCCAACTAGAGGGCCCTCAGTAGAACATACCTCCAACTAGAGGGCCCTCAGTAGAGAACATACCTCCAACTAGAGGGCCCTCAGTAGAAACATACCTCCAACTAGAGGGCCCTCAGTAGAACATACCTCCAACTAGAGGGCCCTCAGTAGAGAACATACCTCCAACTAGAGGGCCCTCAGTAGAACATACCTCCAACTAGAGGACCCACAGTAGAACATACCTCCAACTAGAGGGCCCTCAGTAGAACATACCTCCAACTAGAGGACCCTCAGTAGAACATACCTCCAACTAGAAGACCCTCAGTAGAACATACCTCCAACTAGAGGGCCCTCAGTAGAGAACATACCTCCAACTAGAGGGCCCTCAGTAGAGAACATACCTCCAACTAGAGGGCCCTCAGTAGAACATACCTCCAACTAGAGGGCCCTCAGTAGAACATACCTCCAACTAGAGGGCCCTCAGTAGAACATACCTCCAACTAGAGGGCCCTCAGTAGAGAACATACCTCCAACTAGAGGGCCCTCAGTAGAACATACCTCCAACTAGAGGGCCCTCAGTAGAACATACCTCCAACTAGAGGGCCCTCAGTAGAACATACCTCCAACTAGAGGGCCCTCAGTAGAGAACATACCTCCAACTAGAGGGCCCTCAGTAGAACATACCTCCAACTAGAGGGCCCTCAGTAGAGAACATACCTCCAACTAGAGGGCCCTCAGTAGAACATACCTCCAACTAGAGGGCCCTCAGTAGAGAACATACCTCCAACTAGAGGGCCCTCAGTAGAACATACCTCCAACTAGAGGGCCCTCAGTAGAACATACCTCCAACTAGAGGGCCCTCAGTAGAGAACATACCTCCAACTAGAGGGCCCTCAGTAGAACATACCTCCAACTAGAGGGCCCTCAGTAGAACATACCTCCAACTAGAGGGCCCTCAGTAGAACATACCTCCAACTAGAGGGCCCTCAGTAGAACATACCTCCAACTAGAGGGCCCTCAGTAGAACATACCTCCAACTAGAGGGCCCTCAGTAGAGAACATACCTCCAACTAGAGGGCCCTCAGTAGAACATACCTCCAACTAGAGGGCCCTCAGTAGAACATACCTCCAACTAGAGGGCCCTCAGTAGAGAACATACCTCCAACTAGAGGGCCCTCAGTAGAGAACATACCTCCAACTAGAGGGCCCTCAGTAGAACATACCTCCAACTAGAGGGC
>CM051010.1:29235376-29237876 GCA_027704905.1 Muraenolepis orangiensis
CAAGTAACAGAACAGAACTAGCAGTATAAGACCAGTGAATGTACTCTTTCTACCATTTATTACACGGTATTTAACTATCAACACATCCTCCACTATACTATATTAGTAGTCTATACAAAAAAATTAGCTTAACACACAAACTCAAAAAAATATAGGGAGGCAAAGTTTAAATCAGACAGAAGTAATACTTAGAACAAGCGTCTATACCCAAAATGAACAGGAGATGCATAAACATCATAAGGCATCATCACTGTAATCTGTGGGTTACCAAGTCGATCCATACGAAATGAAAATAATGGAAGACCTGTACAAGGCCATTCTAAGTGGAGCCTGAGAATGCGGAATTTGAACGATAGTCAATCAATGATAATAAACTATCTATAGGAAAGATGCTAAGGAGATAACGCTATACGAAACGACGAGAGAGGATAGAAGAAATACTATAAGAAGCATCCAACAAAAAGAAACACACAAATAACCCCTAATAAAAGGGACCTCACGCAGGAGTCCCGAATCAAGGCATTACATAAAATTCTAACACACGGACAAATACACAGTGGGTGGTACTCGAACAGTGGACTTGTAAGAGAACGATATACAGCGTAGTATGAAAGAATCTTACACAGAAAACATATGAGTATAGATTACGAAAGCCTATCATGGGAAAGATATTCTTAGTCACCATCGGATAAATAGTATGACAAAAACACTCTAGATTCACCGATGCCGTCGCGTGTCTAAGCCACAGTATGATCCCAAATTATGAACATAGAGAAATCACGGATTAACGAATTAGTCAAGTAGTTAAAAAGACAAATCTTACAACCACTGAATAATCATACGATTGACAATGAGAGCCAAAATAGGAGTCGCGTGTCGCAAAACAAACTCAACCGGCAGTCACACTTTTACCCATAATCATTGCTACAAGACTTACGATCTTACTTCTGCTTAGTCATCACTAAATGTCTGTAGAAGCTCTCCAGTAGTGATTCCCAAGCCTGGACTCACAATGTCGAGTCTCTCTACGGCTCAGACATGAATGGAGCCCTCCACGGCCCCATACCCAACAACACAACACCATCACCTCACCAAACTAACCATAAACATTAATTATGTGTATTTATATCAGTCAGCAAATCACACTAGCTCAGCGATCCGTCCAAACACAGTTCAGAAATCACCCTCACATCCTTGTGCTTCCCATCACACCTCCAGTGATCTCCAACATTCCCACACACCAATTCTATTATATCGAGTATAAAATAGCTCGTTGTACTTATTATCATTAGAGTCAACACCTACCCATAAATCAAGTGGCCCCTACTCCAAAGCTATTTTTCCCATCCCCAAAACTTGATACTGACCACTCACGTACATTCCTTACAGTATCACCTGATAACATTCCACACAATCACGGAAACACTCAACCACTTAACAACTCAACATCCTGTCCACACTGGGCGTGATACACACTACTAATTCCCATTATGGTAGCGTCTCTTCAACTACTCACTTCTCAGTTCTAGATCTTATCTCTACCACACCACATCGGTACTTAATCTAGTCCCTCCCTGACGGCCTGAATATCTACCTCAATTCTGCTTTCGTTTGTTTAATGTCTACACCCGTGTATGCCCCGAACAAGTCCTTCTCATCCCCCTTGCACCTCGTATACCAGTCACTCGATCGCCAAAGAGCGGTTATCCTCCGACGTACCAAACTAGCCAGTCCCATCATACCATCGCTCACGCAATCGTATATCAACAGCCACGTTTGCGATGCAGACACAAACGGCAGCGACTCCGCGCCTTCAGAGACATCAGCCCTAAAATTTCATCTATATTATCCCTTAACTCATCAATTACAGCACATATGAATTCTACCTTTACTCCTCAGCTCTTTTCCAACGCCTATCGCCCGCCCACAATCAAACACATTCCTACTCCTTGCCTGCATTATGCATTAAACCCTCAACACTTTTCCGAACCGTGCCTCACGAGAACTTATTATACTCCTCTCAATCTTTGACTCTAACCACAAGATGACCCAACTCGATGTCCAACCACAGCCTTCAGGGATCACAGCTCACAGTTTTCATATCTTCCACTTCCTATGCCTCCTCCTCTCGTATTTACTTCGACTTACATAATCTACTAAGTCCACCCCGAATGCGTCATCTAAGCACGTCACCTCGCCAATCCAACCCTGTTCTTAATACACGCCACTAAACACTCCTCTCAGCGCAAGCATTTCAGGCAAGCAAATAACCCTCCCAACTAGAAACAAAAAAAGTTCATACCAACTTTGTCCCCCTGACTTTCTGATACGACGATCTAAGCAAATTAGTTTGTTTGTACGTCATTAACTGACTTCCTACCACGAGTAGCGACTTAAGCTGTTACTAGTTCTTACTCTTATTAGGTCTTCCACCTACGCTTGGTACTACGTCAAGCTCACCTATATAACAGGCTTCAGCCAACGTGCGTGGGGTGCGTCA
>CM051010.1:29247876-29261981 GCA_027704905.1 Muraenolepis orangiensis
CACTACACCCCCCACTACACCACCCACTACACCACCCACTACACCACCACTACACCACCCACTACACCACCACTACACCACCACTACACCACCCACACCTGTCCACCGGTCCACTGTAGAGAGAGTGCCCATCTGGTTCTACACAGTGTTCTCCTGCTATTACCCACAATGCACCAGCTGATGCGCGGGTATGTCAGCGCCGTATCCCAAGATGCTCGGCGGTGGAGAGCCGGTCCGGGACACGGCGCTCCTTTATGCAAATGAGCTGTCAGCAGGCGCCACTAACGGCGTGTTTAGGTGGGGCGTCTCCAGCTCCCTGAGCAGCGGAGAGGACATGACGGAGCCTCATTAGCAGGACACCCGGCCCTCCGGGAGCTCCTCGTGGTCCTGGACCAAGGCCTACATAACACAACTCCTGTTAGACCAGAGGGTCAGGGCGCCTGAGGGGGGAGCCGCCACTAGAGGGCGGCCAAGAGCGTGGTTCTGATGAGCTGTTCTGTGTGTGTGTGTGTGTGTGTGTTCTGTGTGTGTGTGTGTGTGTGTTCTGTGTGTGTGCGTGTGTGTGTGTGTGTGTGTGTGTTCTGTGTGTGTGTTTGTTCTGTGGGGCGTTGTTTGAGAGGTGATAAAATAACAGATATAAGGGATGTAGGGAGCAAGAGAGTTAGACTTACTAGTCCAAAAATACTGGGTTAACCGTCTAACCCCTACCTGCTCCTTAGTGACCTGTCTCTGTACGTCTAACCCCTACCTACTCCTTAATGACCGTCTCTGTACTGTCTAACCCCTACCTGCTCCTTAATGACCTGTCTCTGTACTGTCTAACCCCTACCTGCTCCTTAATGACCTGTCTCTGTACTGTCTAAGCCCTACCTGCTCCTTAATGACCTGTCTCTGTACTGTCTAACCCTACCTGCTCCTTAATGACCTGTCTCTGTACTGTCTAACCCCTACCTGCTCCTTAATGACCTGTCTCTGTACCGTCTAACCCCTACCTGCTCCTTAATGACCTGTCTCTGTACCGTCTAACCCCTACCTGCTCCTTAATGACCTGTCTCTGTACGTCTAACCCCTACCTGCTCCTTAATGACCTGTCTCTGTACCGTCTAACCCCTACCTGCTCCTTAATGACCCGTCTCTGTACTGTCTAACCCCTACCTGCTCCTTAATGACCTGTCTCTGTACTGTCTAACCCCTACCTGCTCCTTAATGACCTGTCTCTGTACTGTCTAACCCCTGCCTGCTCCTTAATGACCTGTCTCTGTACTGTCTAACCCCTACCTGCTCCTTAATGACCTGTCTCTGTACTGTCTAACCCCTACCTGCTCCTTAATGACCTGTCTCTGTACTGTCTAACCCCTACCTGCTCCTTAATGACCCGTCTCTCAGAGAAGGTTAGGGGTTTGAGGTTAACTTTAACACATAGAAGGTGTTTCATTGGTGTTTTACTGTTCATTTACTTCTATAAAGCAGGTGTTTTGTGAATAAATCATATTTATGATTATTAAATATGTATAAACATCCCTATGGCCTCACACCAGTTGTTTGTGGAGACTCTGTGGTGTGGAGCTTCATTAACACGCTGCTCATCAAATATTGATCAGGCGCTTTGAAGGTTCTCCTCGCCGCCCGGGACGCTGAGATGAAAGCATCTGCTAAGTGACCTCACGTCACGTAAAGAGCTCCAGTAGACATCTTCACATCTTCACTGAGTCCACATGCTGAGGGACGAGAACAGAGACTCAACCTCAAGGATCCTCAAGATGGGACATAGCTGAGGGCGAAATACTGCTAGGTCTACTACTACTACTACTACTACTACTAGTACTACTATACTACTACTACTACTACTACTACTACTACGACTACTACTACTACTACTACTAGTACTAGTACTACTACTACTACTACTAGTAGTACTACTAGTACTACTATACTACTACTACTACTACTATTACTAAACTACTACTACCACTACTACTACTACTACTAGTAGTACTACTACTACTAGTAGTACTACTATACTACTACTACTACTAGTAGTACTACTACTACTACTACTACTACCACTACTACTACTACTACTAGTAGTACTACTACTACTAGTAGTACTACTGTAGGAGCCAATCTAGGAATTGGTTCATTAATATGTCCTATATTCATGTTTCGATATTTCGATTTGATAATAGTTTAATAGTCTATAGTTTAAAAAGATTTGTCATGATTTCATGATTAGATAAGACTTTGTTTGTTTAAACTGAGACTATGTGATAAAAACATTTCTTTATTTTGATAGACCGGAACTGTCATGTGACCACTTATAATCAGCTGGGTAGAAGGCAGCTGCGGCTTTTTTGAATGGAACCAGCGTAGATGGTAGCGTCATAGTTTTTGACCGTGCGACGAGCGATTCGACATGTTATGTTTTTCTTTGGTTAATAAATGGTAAACTATACACGTGGTCCTGTCGTTCGCGTTCAAGACTCCCGTTATTCACCTACTCTGGCTTCAAGGGTGATCAGAAAACTCACAGACGTTTGGATATTACACCTACACTTACTATACTACTACTACTACTACTACTACTACTACTACTATACTACTACTAGTACTACTAGTACTACTACTAGTACTACTACTACACTACTACTACTAGTACTACTACTACTACTACTATACTACTACTATTACTCGTAGTAGTAGTCGGTCGTTAAGGAGACAGGTCATTAAGGAGCAGGTAGGGGTTAGACAGTACAGAGACAGGTCATTAAGGAGCAGGTAGGGGTTAGACAGTACAGAGACGGGTCATTAAGGAGCAGGTAGGGGTTAGACAGTACAGAGACAGGTCATTAAGGAGCAGGTAGGGGTTAGACAGTACAGAGACAGGCCATTAAGGAGCAGGTAGGGGTTAGACAGTACAGAGACAGGTCATTAAGGAGCAGGTAGGGGTTAGACAGGTCATTAAGGAGCAGGTAGGGGTAAGACAGGTCATTAAGGAGCAGGTAGGGTTAGACAGGTCATTAAGGAGCAGGTAGGGGTAAGACAGGTCATTAAGGAGCAGGTAGGGGTTAGACAGGTCATTAAGGAGCAGGTAGGGGTTAGACAGTACAGAGACAGATCATTAAGGAGCAGGTAGGGGTTAGACGGTACAGAGACAGGTCATTAAGGAGCAGGTAGGGGTTAGACAGTACAGAGACAGGTCATTAAGGAGCAGGTAGGGGTTAGACAGTACAGAGACAGGTCATTAAGGAGCAGGTAGGGGTTAGACAGTACAGAGACAGGTCATTAAGGAGCAGGTAGGGGTTAGACAGTACAGAGACAGGTCATTAAGGAGCAGGTAGGGGTTAGACAGTACAGAGACGGGTCATTAAGGAGCAGGTAGGGGTTTGGCGGCAGAACCAAGACTCAAAATAAGCAGCTTAGATTGATGAAAACAACACAGTTCCTAATGGCTTCTCCTCTGGGATGAAGTGCCATCGTAGCTCCACTCATGAGGAGATAAACGTCTCTGGATGTACTGCCTGTTCACACTGGAACACACTCCAACATAATCACACTGTCACCGCTCTACAACCTCCTGGAGAGAGATGAGCTATCCTCTCTCACCGTCCTCATCCACCTTAGAGACACCTCAACAGGACAGCAAGATGGGGAAGTGACCGTCCACTTTAGGTTCTGGTGTCAGGTCCACCAGACGGTTTGACTACAGGATGATAAAGAGGAACATTAAACTCTGGGGCTAACCGTAGCATCACTGTAGCACACCCTGCCACTCGCCATTACAATGGCTTCTAGAGGCCTCCTCCCAAGAACACAGAGGGACCAGGAATCCGGGTTATTGCAGAGTTTGAAGAAAATGACAACGAATAGATGGTCCATGCTAGCTCTCCTCCTGAGTGTGTGTGGTGGCTGCTTTAACCTGTGGACCCACAGGTGTGCAGCCTCACCAGCCCCAGACTCTAATCAGTCTGACTGGGGCCAGGTGAGGCTGCTTCAACCAGACTCTAATCAGTCTGACTGGGGCCAGGTGAGGCTGCTTCAACCAGACTCTAATCAGTCTGACTGGGGCCAGGTGAGGCTGCTTCAACCAGACTCTAATCAGTCTGACTGGGGCCAGGTGAGGCTGCTTCAACCAGCCTCCAACCACACACACTCCACAACACAGGTAACTTAAGGAAGTGTATTAATAAAGTAACTGTGTTTCAGAGTGAGTGACCACATGTCCACAAGTGGGTTCTTATCCAAGCAAGTGTCAGTGTTTGACAGTGTTCAGTACAGTATTGTTCAATACAGTATTGTAGTGACAATAATCAACCAGATTGAGATCTGTTTATTATCTGGTCTTCCTGGTCTCCTCTGGTGTGTGTGTGTGTGTGTGTGTGTGTGTGTGTGTGTGTGTGTGTGTGTGTGTGTGTGTGAGTCTTCTGCCACATTTGGCCTCCTATGTTGCTGTGATGGTTATTGCCGTTGGCAACGGAACAAACGTCAACTTTATTAAATTCAGCTCCAGTGTGATGACGTCATCGCAGTGAGACTCCAGTGTGATGACCTCATAGCAGTGAGACTCCAGTGTGATGACCTCATAGCAGTGAGACTCCAGTGTGATGACGTCATAGCAGTGAGACTCCAGTGTGATGACCTCATCGCAGTGAGACTCCAGTGTGATGACGTCATAGCAGTGAGACTCCAGTGTGATGACGTCATAGCAGTGAGACTCCAGTGAGATGACCTCATATCAGTGAGACTTCAGTGTGATGACGTCATCGCAGTGAGACTCCAGTGTGATGACCTCATAGCAGTGAGACTACAGTGTGATGATGTCATAGCAGTGAGACTCCAGTGTGATGACCTCATAGCAGTGAGACTCCAGTGTGATGACCTCATCGCAGTGAGACTCCAGTGTGATGACCTCATAGCAGTGAGACTTCAGTGTGATGACCTCATAGCAGTGAGACTCCAGTGTGATGACGTCATAGCAGTGAGCCTCCAGTGTGATGACCTCATAGCAGTGAGACTCCAGTGTGATGACGTCATAGCAGTGAGACTCCAGTGTGATGACCTCATAGCAGTGAGACTCCAGTGTGATGACGTCATAGCAGTGAGACTCCAGTGTGATGACCTCATAGCAGTGAGACTCCAGTGTGATGACGTCATAGCAGTGAGCCTCCAGTGTGATGACCTCATAGCAGTGAGACTCCAGTGTGATGACGTCATCGCAGTGAGACTCCAGTGTGATGACCTCATAGCAGTGAGACTCCAGTGTGATGACCTCATAGCAGTGAGACTCCAGTGTGATGACCTCATCGCAGTGAGACTCCAGTGTGATGACCTCATAGCAGTGAGACTCCAGTGTGATGACGTCATCGCAGTGAGACTCCAGTGTGATGACCTCATAGCAGTGAGACTCCAGTGTGATGACCTCATAGCAGTGAGACTCCAGTGTGATGACCTCATAGCAGTGAGACTCCAGTGTGATGACCTCATAGCAGTGAGACTCCAGTGTGATGATCACTCTATTCCCAGGGTTAATGGGGGAAATAGGTCAGAGCCTTTCTGGTGGTCTTTCGTGCACGGACGGTGATTCTGATGGTGGTTCTGATGAATGGTTCCGCTCAACGTTCTGGTGATGGTTGTGATTGTGGTTCTGGTGGTGGTTGTGATGGTGGTTCTGGTGATGGTTCTGATGGTGGTTCTGACGGTGGTTCTGATGGTGGTTCTGGTGATGGTTCTGGTGGTGGTTCTGGTGATGGTTCTGACGGTGGTTCTGATGGTGGTTCTGGTGATGGTTCTGATGGTGGTTCTGATGGTGGTTCTGCTCGTCGTTCTGGTAGTGATTCTAGTGGTGGTTCGGGTGGTGGTGGAGGTGGTGGAGGTTCTGTTGGTGGTTCTGGTGGTGGTTCTGGTGGAGGTTCTGGTGGATGTTCCAGTCTTGGTTCTGGTGGTGGTTCTGGTGGAGGTTCCAGTCGTGGTTCTGGTGGTGGTTCTGGTGGTGGTTCTGGTGGAGGTTCCAGTCGTGGTTCCGATGGAGGTTCTGGTTGTGGTTCTGGTGGTGGTTCCGGTGACGGTTCCGTCGGTGGAGATTCCGGTGGTGGTTCTGGTGGTGGAGGTTCTGGTGGTTCTGGTGGTTGTTCCGGTGGTGGAGGTTCTGGTGGTTCTGGTGGTGGTTCCGGTGGTGGAGGTTCTGGTGGTTCTGGAGGTGGTTCCGGTGGTGGAGGTTCTGGTGGTTCTGGTGGTGGTTCCGGTGGTGGAGGTTCTGGTGGTTCTGGTGGTGGTTCCGGTGGTGGAGGTTCTGGTGGTTCTGGTGGTGGTTCCGGTGGTGGAGGTTCTGGTGGTGGTTCTGGTGGTTCTGGTGGTGGTTCCGGTGGTGGAGGTTCTGGTGGTTCTGGTGGTGGTTCCGGTGGTCCGGGGGCTGTAATTGCGTTGGAGGAGGATGAGGACAAATAGCCATCAGCTCTCTGACCTCTGAGCAGCGGACACAATGAAAGCCTCTGATTGATGGCCCTGGTCCCTCCAGGCGAGGCTCTGAGGCCTCGGGAGGATAGATGTCCTCACACAGCGTTGAACGGAGGTTAGGCCTCATCTTGACTTATTCAGCTCCCCATAGAACCTCAGCATCTCCCCATAGAACCTCAGCAGCTCCCCATAGAACCTCAGCAGCTCCCCATAGAACCTCAGCAGCTCCCCATAGAACCTCAGCTGCTCACCGTGGACCAGGTCTCAGGAGAACCTTTTACTGGATGTTGAGTTAGCGGATTATTCCAGAACAGACGGCTGTCTCCAGTCCTTTATCCTTAGTAGTAGAGCATAGAAGCATAACACACACACACGCACACGCGCACACGCACGCGCACACGACACCCACACGCACGCACGCACACGCACACGCACTCACACACACACAGAGACAGACACTAACTCTTGCAGATCACTACTTGCAGAACGCAACCATTGCTGACCGGGCAGGAATCTCCCTGTTCCTAAATAGAACGGTTCCTCTCATGTGAGGAACTCCATAGAACGGTTCCTCTCATGTGAGGATCTCAATAGAACGGTTCCTCTCATGTGAGGAACTCTATAGAATGGTTCCTCTCATGTGAGGATCTCAATAGAACGGTTCCTCTCATGTGAGGATCTCTATAGAGCGGTTCCTCTCATGTGAGGATCTCAATAGAACGGTTCCTCTCATGTGAGGAACTCTATAGAACGGTTCCTCTCATGTGAGGATCTCAATAGAACGGTTCCTCTCATGTGAGGATCGCAATAGAACGGTTCCTCTCATGTGAGGATCTCTATAGAACGGTTCCTCTCATGTGAGGAACTCTATAGAACGGTTCCTCTCATGTGAGGATCTCAATAGAACGGTTCCTCTCATGTGAGGATCTCTATAGAGTGGTTCCTCTCATGTGAGGATCTCAATAGAACGGTTCCTCTCATGTGAGGAACTCTATAGAACGGTTCCTCTCATGTGAGGATCTCAATAGAACGGTTCCTCTCATGTGAGGATCTCAATAGAACGGTTCCTCTCATGTGAGGATCTCTATAGAACGGTTCCTCTCATGTGAGGAATTCTATAGAACGGTTCCTCTCATGTGAGGAACTCTATAGAACGGTTCCTCTCATGTGAGGATCTCAATAGAACGGTTCCTCTCATGTGAGGATCTCTATAGAGCGGTTCCTCTCATGTGAGGATCTCAATAGAACGGTTCCTCTCATGTGAGGAACTCTATAGAACGGTTCCTCTCATGTGAGGATCTCTATAGAACGGTTCCTCTCATGTGAGGATCTCAATAGAACGGTTCCTCTCATGTGAGGAATTCTATAGAACGGTTCCTCTCATGTGAGGAACTCTATAGAACGGTTCCTCTCATGTGAGGATCTCAATAGAACGGTTCCTCTCATGTGAGGATCTCTATAGAGCGGTTCCTCTCATGTGAGGATCTCAATAGAACGGTTCCTCTCATGTGAGGAACTCTATAGAACGGTTCCTCTCATGTGAGGATCTCTATAGAACGGTTCCTCTCATGTGAGGATCTCAATAGAACGGTTCCTCTCATGTGAGGATCTCTATAGAACGGTTCCTCTCATGTGAGGATCTCTATAGAACGGTTCCTCTCATGTGAGGAATTCTATAGAACGGTTCCTCTCATGTGAGGAACTCTATAGAACGGTTCCTCTCATGTGAGGATCTCAATAGAACGGTTCCTCATGTGAGGATCTGTATAGAGCGGTTCCTCTCATGTGAGGATCTCAATAGAACGGTTCCTCTCATGTGAGGAACTCTATAGAACGGTTCCTCTCATGTGAGGATCTCTATAGAATGGTTCCTTTCATGTGAGGATCTCTATAGAACGGTTCATCTCATGTGAGGAATTCTATAGAACGGTTCCTCTCATGTGAGGAACTCTATAGAACGGTTCCTCTCATGTGAGGAACTCTATAGAGCGGTTCCTCTCATGTGAGGATCTCAATAGAACGGTTCCTCTCATGTGAGGATCTCTATAGAATGGTTCCTCTCATGTGAGGATCTCTATAGAATGGTTCCTCTCATGTGAGGAACTCTATAGAACGGTTCCTCTCATGTTAGGATCTCAATAGAACGGTTCCTCTCATGTGAGGATCTCAATAGAACGGTTCCTCTCATGTGAGGATCTCTATAGAACGGTTCCTCTCATGTGAGGAATTCTATAGAACGGTTCCTCTCATGTGAGGAACTCTATAGAACGGTTCCTCTCATGTGAGGATCTCAATAGAACGGTTCCTCTCATGTGAGGATCTCAATAGAACGGTTCCTCTCATGTGAGGAACTCTATAGAACGGTTCCTCTCATGTGAGGATCTCAATAGAACGGTTCCTCTCATGTGAGGATCTCAATAGAACGGTTCCTCTCATGTGAGGATCTCAATAGAACGGTTCCTCTCATGTTAGGATCTCAATAGAACGGTTCCTCTCATGTGAGGAACTCTATAGAACGGTTCCTCTCATGTGAGGATCTCAATAGAACGGTTCCTCTCATGTGAGGATATGAGAGCGGTCGTCTGACAACAGGAAGGTTGCTGGTTTGATTCTCCCAGTAAAGTGTTGAGGTGTCCCTGAGACACCCTAACTGCTCCTGACTGTCTGTGTAGGAATGAATGTGTGAATGAATGAATGTGTGAATGGATGAATGAGTGAATGTGTGAATGGATGAATGAGTGATTGGATGAACGAGTGAATGGATGAATGAGTGAATGTGTGTATGGATGAATGTGTGTATGAATGGTGGGTGTATGGATGAATGTGTGAATGGATGAATGTGTGAATGGATGTATGTGTGTGTGGATGAATGTGTGAATGGATGAATGTGTGTGGATGGTGGGTGTGAAGCTTGACTTGTAAAGCCCTTTGAGTGCCGCACTGGTTAGAAAGCGCTATAGAAAAGCAGTCCATTTACCATTTACTATATCAATGGAATAGAATAGAATAATAAACACACACACACACACAAACACACACATGGATAAACACACACACACACACACACACACACACACACACACACACACACACACACATAAACACACACACACACACACACACACACACACACACACACACATGGATAAACACACATACGTAGACACACACACACACACACACACACACACACACACACACACACACACACACACACACACACACATGGATAAACACACATACGTAGACACACACACACACACACACACACATCTATGGGGATGGAGCTATAGTCCTTCATAGTCCCACTAATGGTGGTCAAAGAGTCCTCTGGAGGGACATCCATCGCTAAGCTGTCCCACCCAAAGGACCCTCCCAGAGGACCCTCCTACAGGACCCTCCTAGGGGACCCTCCCAGAGGACCCTCCTAGAGGACCCTCCTACAGGACCCTCCCAGAGGACCCTCCCAGAGGACCCTCCTAGAGGACCCTCCTACAGGACCCTCCTACAGGACCCTCCCAGAGGACCCTCCTAGAGGACCCTCCTACAGGACCCTCCTAGAGGACCCTCCCAGAGGACCCTCCCAGGGGACCCTCCTAGAGGACCCTCCTACAGGACCCTCCCAGAGGACCCTCCCAGAGGACCCTCCTACAGGACCCTCCCAGAGGACCCTCCTAGAGGACCCTCCTACAGGACCCTCCTACAGGACCCTCCCAGAGGACCCTCCTACAGGACCCTCCCAGAGGACCCTCCTAGAGGACCCTCCGACAGGACCCTCCCAGAGGACCCTCCCAGAGGACCCTCCTAGAGGGTCTCTAGTGGTGTTTGTTTGTAATAAAGCTTTATGTTACTGGGTTGGTCTGGGTCCCACCGAACGATCCACCCGTGACCCTCCTGTGGGACAGTCCGACCTGAGGTGTTCTGGTTCTGCTGCTTCTTTATCACACGCTGGTGTTTCTCTATCGCGGTTTGGTTTGGGAACAGATTTTCATTCCGTAGCCTCGGACCTCCAGCCTCGGGCCTCAGCCTCGGGCCTCCAGAATGAGGCTGTGTTGAACCGGCCGGTGTCTCGTCTCTTCTCATTGGCTCAGGCCTCTCCGTCTGTCGCTGGATGCTTGATTCTGATTGGATCAGAGAATGACCAGAGCTGAAGCTCCACCCCTCCCCTCGCTGTATTATAGTTATAATAATTATAATTATAATAATTATAGTCTTATAACTACAACTTTTACTACTATTAACAATACCAATAATAATCATATTCATAATATTCTATTCTGGTCATATCAATGTTTCAGAACACAATCAATCCACTCTCTTCCAGACTCTCTCTCCAATCTTCTCTCTCTCTTCTGGTCTCTCTAACTGGTCTCCCTCTCCCAGACATCCAAGGCATTCAGTTCCTCCTGCCAGGTGTGTGTTAGCTCCAGGTGTGTTAGCTCCAGGTGTGTTACATCCAGGTGTGTTACCTCAGGTGTGTTACCTCCAGGTGTGTTACCTCCAGGTGTGTTACCTTCAGGTGTGTTACCTCCAGGTGTGTTACCTCCAGGTGTGTTACCTTCAGGTGTGTTACATCCAGGTGTGTTACCTTCAGGTGTGTTACATCCAGGTGTGTTACCTCCAGGTGTGTTACCTCCAGGTGTGTTACCTTCAGGTGTGTTACCTTCAGGTGTGTTACATCCAGGTGTGTTACCTTCAGGTGTGTTACCTCCAGGTGTGTTACCTCCAGGTGTGTTACCTTCAGGTGTGTTACATCCAGGTGTGTTACACACCTCACTAACGAACGTACAAGATAATTAGAAGACGTGTTGATAAGCCGCTGATGAAGGACACCAGACCGCCCTCCAATAAACGTCTCACTGCTGTTCCCACGGGATTAGGATTATTAATCCTAATCCATCCATTGTGGATTTAACTGCATCCCTCAGGAAGGCGGGGCGTCTCCTTTCCCGCCATAATGAAGCGTCTGTTGAGTATTTATCCACAACACGAGGGCTCCATCCTTCACCCTGAGGACCGGGATCACCGGGGGCCCACGGAGAACAGGACTGCTCGTCATAACGACCGCCATTACTCTCCCGCCGCCCGGCGCTTTGAGCGGCGGTGAACTTCTCCAGGCGGATGATCCCTCCCCCCTCCTCCCTCCCGCCAGTGGAACACGAAGAATCACTCACACACAATCAGTGTTCAACCAGAGAGAGAGAGAGAGAGGGAGAGAGAGGGAGAGAGAGAGAGAGAGAGAGAGAGAGAGAGAGAGAGAGAGAGAGAGAGATGATCAGACAGGAGTGGTCATGTTGGAGAGCATTGATCCCTCTCTCAACCCCCCCCCCCTCTCCCCCCTGACAGGATATGACAACATAATACAGCTTCCTCCGGCTGCATGTCTCTATGGGGACCCTGCAGGTCCTTCATCAACCACAAGCAGACCATCACCAGGTGAGCAGAGGTCAGCGCTGGAGGGAGAGTGTGTGTGTGTGTGTGTGTGTGTGTGTGTGTGTGTGTGTGTGTGTGTGTGTGTGTGTGTGTGTGTGTGTGTGTGTGTGTGTGTGTGTGTGTGTGTGTGTGTGTGTGTGTGTGTGATGAGTGGCTACCGTTGGAACTGTAGAAAAAAAAAGAAAATATGAATATTATTTCAGGAGCTGATCCTTAAGGAGTCTTCAGAGGTCTCTGTTATATAGAAACACATAGATATAGAACAGTATATACATATATATATAACATATATATATGTATATATATGACAGTATATATATATGTATATATACTGTATATGTTACGTACATCGTATGATCCGTTTCTTGTTACTGTTTGTGTTGTGTTTTGTGTTCCTTTCTGTCTCCTCTCCTAATGCTTTGTCCCCAGGTGTTGGTGGTCATCGTTAACCTCAAGTGGCTGAACTGTCCTAATCAGCTGCCTATTTCAACCTCCTGCGTTTGGTCCAAGAGGGGAGGGCATTTTGGTGTGTGCTTGTGTTCTAGTGTTGCTTCCGTGAATGCTATCTAATTTTGGTTAGAGTCCATTGTTTGTAGTCCTGCCTGTTTGTAGTCCTGCCTGTTTGTAGTCCTGTCTGTTGGTAGTCCTGCCTGTTTGTAGTCCTGTTTGTTTTGCCAGTCGGTCTTGTTCCTCCTTGTATTCCCTGGGGAGGGCGAGGTAGTTTGCAGGTAAGATGCCCATGGGCCTACATTTTACATCACGCAGGTATTCCTTGTATAGATACACTAGGTAAGTTTCCCCAGGCGGGTACCGCCTCATGTATTTATTGGGACCCGGTCAGGGACAGTTAGTTTAGTTAGTTTAGTGGGATAAATTGATGCTTAGTAGGTTAGGTAGCGGTAGCGTCAGACTTAGCTTGAGGGGGTTTGTTTTCTTGGTTTGTTTTGGTACTGGTTTGTTTTGGCGTCCTCCCCAGGCCTAGTTACTGTCCCCGTGTTACATGTTACTTGTTGTGTCTATTTGGCTTGTGGTCTTATAATTGTCCGTGCCGGTTATCTCAACTATACTGACTTATGTAAATAAACCATTGCTAGCATTTGATTGGGTTGTCCGCCTCGGTTCCTGTCGCAACACGACCTCACTGGCTTCTCCCCGGCATATATGACCCCACGTAACAATATATAATATATAATATATATATTATATATATTATATATATTATATTTATATAGTTATATAGTTATATAGTTATATATAGTTCTATATGTTATATATGATATATATGTTATATATATTATATTTATATAGTTATATAGTTATATATATATATAGTTATATATAGTTATATGTTATGTATATATATGTTATATATATATACTGTTCTATATCTAGTGCTCATCAGAGGAACCAGCGACCTTCTAGGGGGTCTGAGTCCATCTTACCAAGAACATGGACCAGGCGTCCAGGTCAGAACACACACATCTAGCAGTAGAACATACCTCCAACTAGAGGGCCCTCAATAGAACATACCTCCAACTAGAGGGCCCTCAGTAGAACATACCTCCAACTAGAGGGCCCTCAGTAGAGAACATACCTCCAACTAGAGGGCCCTCAGTAGAGAACATACCTCCAACTAGAGGGCCCTCAGTAGAACATACCTCCAACTAGAGGGCCCTCAGTAGAGAACATACCTCCAACTAGAGGGCCCTCAGTAGAGAACATACCTCCAACTAGAGGGCCCTCAGTAGAACATACCTCCAACTAGAGGGCCCTCAGTAGAGAACATACCTCCAACTAGAGGGCCCTCAGAGAACATACCTCCAACTAGAGGGCCCTCAGTAGAACATACCTCCAACTAGAGGGCCCTCAGTAGAGAACATACCTCCAACTAGAGGGCCCTCAGTAGAGAACATACCTCCAACTAGAGGGCCCTCAGTAGAACATACCTCCAACTAGAGGGCCCCCAGTAGAACATACCTCCAACTAGAGGGCCCTCAGTAGAACATACCTCCAACTAGAGGGCCCTCAGTAGAACATACCTCCAACTAGAGGGCCCTCAGTAGAGAACATACCTCCAACTAGAGGGCCCTCAGTAGAACATACCTCCAACTAGAGGGCCCTCAGTAGAACATACCTCCAACTAGAGGGCCCTCAGTAGAGAACATACCTCCAACTAGAGGGCCCTCAGTAGAGAACATACCTCCAACTAGAGGGCCCTCAGA
>CM051010.1:29267981-29270481 GCA_027704905.1 Muraenolepis orangiensis
ATTTAAAGTGGTTCTGTTTATCAGCATCCCCTGGAGCGCCATGACATCAATTAAATAAAAGATATCAATAAATACAAAATATAATAAATAAGTCAAGGTGTGAGCGTGATGAATGTCTCAGAGAGGATGTGGGAGGAGCACGCAGAGAACACCTATTAATAACCTATTAATAACCTATTAATAACCTATTAATAACCTATTAATAACCTATTAATAACCTATTAATAACCTATTAATAACCTATTAATAACCTATTAATAACCTATTAATAACCTATTAATAACCTATTAATAGCTTCATTATGGTCTCATTACTGCTGGGATGAAGCAGGAGGAGACAGCAGAAAGCTGAGGAGGACAATTACAGATTAACACATTAAAGACTCATCAGCTGAGGACCACTGAGAGAACCACTGGTCTAGGGTCTGAACCACTGGTCTAGGGTCTGAACCACTGGTCTAGGGTCTGAACCACTGGTCTAGGGTCTGAACCACTGGTCTAGGGTCTGACCACTGGTAGGTCTGAACCACTGGTCTAGGGTCTGAACCACTGGTCTAGGGTCTGGTTGAGAACCACTGGTCCAGGGTCTGAACCACTGGTCTAGGGTCTGAACCACTGGTCCAGGGTCTAAACCACTGGTCTAGGGTCTGAACCACTGGTCTAGGGTCTGATCCACTGGTCTAGGGTCTGAACCACTGGTCTAGGGTCTGATCCACTGGTCTAGGGTCTGAACCACTGGTCCAGGGTCTGAACCACTGGTCCAGGGTCTGAACCACTGGTCCAGGGTCTAAACCACTGGTCTAGGGTCTGAACCACTGGTCTAGGGTCTAAACCACTGGTCTAGGGTCTGAACCACTGGTCTAGGGTCTGATCCACTGGTCTAGGGTCTGAACCACTGGTCTAGGGTCTGATCCACTGGTCTAGGGTCTGAACCACTGGTCTAGGGTCTGAACCACTGGTCCAGGGTCTGAACCACTGGTCTAGGGTCTGATCCACTGGTCCAGGGTCTGAACCACTGGTCTAGGGTCTGGTTGAGAACCACTGGTCCAGGGTCTGAACCACTGGTCCAGGGTCTGAACCACTGGTCTAGGGTCTGGTTGAGAACCACTGGTCTAGGGTCTGAACCACTGGTCCAGGGTCTGAACCACTGGTTCAGGGTCTAAACCACTGGTCCAGGGTCTGAACCACTGGTCTAGGGTCTGAACCACTGGTCCAGGGTCTAAACCACTGGTCTAGGGTCTGAACCACTGGTCTAGGGTCTGAACCACTGGTCTAGGGTCTGAACCACTGGTCCAGGGTCTGAACCACTGGTCTAGGGTCTGAACCACTGGTCTAGGGTCTGGGCGAGAACCACTGGTCTAGGGTCTGATCCACTGGTCTAGGGTCTGAACCACTGGTCTAGGGTCTGGTTGAGAACCACTGGTCTAGGGTCTGATCCACTGGTCTAGGGTCGGGTTGAGAACCACTGGTCTAGGGTCTGATCCACTGGTCTAGGGTCTGAACCACTGGTCTAGGGTCTGATCCACTGGTCTAAGGTCTGGTTGAGAACCACTGGTCTAGGGTCTGATCCACTGGTCTAGGGTCTGAACCACTGGTCTAGGGTCTGATCCACTGGTCTAGGGTCTGGTTGAGAACCACTGGTCTAGGGACTGATCCACTGGTCTAGGGTCTGAACCACTGGTCTAGGGTCTGATCCACTGGTCTAGGGTCTGGTTGAGAACCACTGGTCTAGGGTCTGATCCACTGGTCTAGGGTCTGTGGTGCCTGGCCGACATCAGCAGATGGACAGCCGCCAACCACCTGAAGCTCAACCTTGACAAGACTCAGCTCCTCTTCATACCGGGGAAAGACTGCCCTCAGATGGACCTACTGGTCACCATCGAGAACACCCAAGTCTCCCCCTCAACCACAACAAGAGACCTTGGTGTGGTGGTAGATGACCAGCTGTCCTGCAATGCCAACGTCACCGCGGTGGCCCGATCTTGCAGAATTGCCCTCTACAACATCCGCAGGATCCGGCCCTTCCTCACACGTGAAGCGGCGCAGATCCTGGTCCAAGCGCTCGTCATCACCCGCCTCGACTACTGCAACTCTCTCCTGGCGGGACTCCCCGCCTCTGCAACCAAGCCCCTCCAACGCATCCAGAACGCAGCAGCACGCCTGGTATTCAACCTACCAAAATTCTCCCACGTGACCCCTCTGTTCCGCGATCTCCACTGGCTTCCGGTAAATGTTCGCATCAAGTTCAAGACTCTGGTGCTGACCTTCAGGGCAGTCAATGGAACTGCCCCAGCCTACCTCCAGGCGTTGGTCAAGCCCTACATCCCAGCCAGAGCGCTCTGCTCAACTTCTGCCAGGCGACTTGTTCGACCTTCACTGATGACAACTAAGCATCGCTCGTCCAAGACCCAGCTCTTCACGGCTCTGGCTCCACACGTGGAATGAACTCCCGTCTCATGTCAGGACGGCAGAGTCCCTCGCCAGCTTCCGTAAGAGACTCA
>CM051010.1:29272981-29275481 GCA_027704905.1 Muraenolepis orangiensis
GAGAGGAGAGGAGAGGAGAGGAGAGGAGAGGAGAGGAGAGGAGAGGAGAGGAGAGGAGAGGAGAGGAGAAGAGGAGAGGAGGAGGGTGAGGAGAGGAGAGGAGACGAGGAGGAGAAGAGGAGGAGGAGGAGGAGAGGAGAGGAGGATAGAGAGGAGAGGAGGATGGAGAGGAGGAGGGTGATGGATGTGAGGAGCTTTAGAGGATGTTTGTATGCAGTGTTGTGGTCTGAAGGCCCTCTGAGACGCGCTGATGGATCGCACGCTCTGTGAAGTCAGGGCACATGGACCAGCGTGATATACATCTCACATCCCCCCACGCACCTCCTCTCTCACCCACACCTCCTCTCTCCCCCCACGCACCTCATCTCTCCCCAACGCACCTCCTCTCTCCCCCACGCACCTCCTCTCTCCCCCATGCACCTCCTCTCTCCCCCCACGCACCTCCTCTCTCCCCCACGCGCCTCATCTCTCCCCCACGCACCTCCTCTCTCCCCCATGCACCTCCTCTCTCCCCCCCACACCTCCTCTCTCCCCCATGCACCTCCTCTCTCCCCCATGCACCTCCTCTCTCCCCATGCACCTCCTCTCTCCCCCCACGCACCTCCTCTCTCCCCCACGCGCCTCATCTCTCCCCCACGCACCTCCTCTCTCCCCCATGCACCTCCTCTTCCCCCCCACACTCCTCTCTCCCCATGCACCTCTCTCCCCCATGCACCTCCTCTCTCCCCATGCACCTCCTCTCTCCCCCCACGCACCTCCTCTCTCCCCATGCACCTCCTCTCTCCCCCACGCGCCTCATCTCTCCCCACGCACCTCCTCTCTCCCCCCCCACGCACCTCCTCTCTCCCCCTCTCCCCCCACACACCTCCTCTCTCCCCCCACGCACCTCCTCTCTCCCCATGCACCTCCTCTCTCCCCCCACGCACCTCCTCTCTCCCCATGCACCTCCTCTCTCCCCATGCACCTCCTCTCTCCCCCCACGCACCTCCTCTCTCCCCCACGTGCCTCATCTCTCCCCACGCACCTCCTCTCTCCCCCCCACGCACCTCCTCTCTCCCCCCACACACCTCCTCTCTCCCCCCACGCACTTCCTCTCTCCCCCCACACACCTCCTCTCTCCCCCCACGCACTTCCTCTCTCCCCCGACGCACCTCCTCTCTCCCCCCACGCATTTCCTCTCTCCCCCCACACACCTCCTCTCTCCCCCGACGCACCTCCTCTCTCCCCCCACGCACCTCCTCTCCCCATGCACTCCTCTCCCTCTGATATGATGATAAACACACAGCTGTTTCGCGGCCCGGCAGTAACACCTCCACGGCCCGGTACCGGTCCAAGGCCCGGCGGTTGGGAACCCCTGCTCTAGGAGGTCCTCTAGGAGGTCCTTTAGGAGGTCCTCTAGGAGGTCCTCTAGGAGGTCCTTTAGGAGGTCCTCTAGGAGGTCCTTAGGAGGTCCTCTAGGAGGTCCTTTAGGAGGTCCTCTAGGAGCTAGGGTCCTTAGGAGGTCCTCTAGGAGGTCCTCTAGGAGGTCCTCTAGGAGGTCCTTTAGGAGGTCCTCTAGGAGGTCCTCTAGGAGGTCCTTTAGGAGGTCCTCTAAGAGGTCCTCTAGGAGGTCCCTGACCTGGTAAGGTAGAGAGGGATCTACTGGGCTGACATCCCCCCAGACGGGCTGCAGAGTCCCGGAAAACACCTCATCCGTCTCAGCCTTTAACAGGAGGACATCGAGGAGACCTATCTCTCTCTCTCTCTCTCTCTCTCTCTCTCTCTCTCTCTCTCTCTCTCTCTCTCTCTCGTCCCCCCCTTTTATCTCTCCTTCTTGTGTGTGTGTGTGTGTGTGGGGGGGGGGGGAGTGTTTAAATGGGACCGGGAGGAGGAGCAGGAGGAGAAGGAGGAGGGGGAGGGAAGTGCAGTGGAGGGAGGTGGTCCATCTTTGGTGAAACCTCACCGTCTGAATACGGCGTTGTTCCGACTCCAGCCACCAGAGGCTGCTACTGGGCCGACGTACATAGTGCAGCTTTAATATGGACCCATCTGCTTTATACGCTTTATCATAAATAACAACAAACATTTCATTAAGTTGTTTTTATGTGAGCCACATTAAAATACAAGAGACCGGTTTACTGTCCCACCGTGAACGGACAATAAAGCTTTATTTGAATATTTTAATACACAAGCAGCAGCTGAGTGGCGATGACTGCTCTTTATATGGAGGATAATTCTCACTATTTATTCGGACAGCACTACAACATGGCCGACTATCATGAGTAGTGAGCGCCCAGAACACAAGCTACAGAAGTGAACAGTACGTGTTCACCTTTAACCTAACCTCTCTTTGCTCTGTTCATTTCAGTACTTGTAATGTTTTAGTCTTTCTTGTTCAAATTGAGGTGTGTGTGTGTGTGTGAGGATGACCTCTGATATTTGAACACCCCTCCCGGGGTCAGAGGTCAGGGACAGAACGCTTTATGTTCTCTAGGAGCTGTGGAGGAGTCACAGCTGGTTC
>CM051010.1:29277981-29280481 GCA_027704905.1 Muraenolepis orangiensis
GAATAACCACCATGAGGTCTGATCAGGTCCTAATGACCCATCGCTGGGACTAGTGGCTACAGTTATTGGTTCAGACCATTGGTCCTCTGATGACCTCCTTCCTTTTCCCGTGTCCTGATTGGAGGGGTTTGATCATGTGACCTGTTACATGAAAGAGGTTCAAGAAGCCATCTCGGTACGCCTTCTTCTGGACCGGAACTTATTGGACAACCAAGCAGCCGGTTGTTGAACTGGTTTAACAGCTAAACCGGTTTAACACTCTCCGATAGAGAGTGTTGAACTACAATGTTGTATTAATATGTACCAGGCGGTGTGACGAGGCTTATTCACTTTAATATAATATCATATCATATAATATCATATAATATAATATATAATATAACGTTCACACTGAGCGGTTGTAATGAAATATACGGAGGAGAGAAAAGCTTTTGTTACGTTGGGACAATGGAGACGGATGTGTGTGTGTGTGTGTGTGTGTGTGTGTGTGTGTGTGTGTGTGTGTGTGTGTGTGTGTGTGTGTGTGTGTGTGTGTGTGTGATTGTTCACAACCTGGCATAAACGTAGGGTTTTTCCACCTGTTTTTTGCTGTTATTTAACTCTGAGTAGTTGAACAGCATCCTGGTAGTTTATAGCACAGATCCAGTAGTCCTGAGAGAGACAGGTTCCAACAGGAGAGAGAGAGAGAGAGAGAGAGAGAGAGAGAGAGAGAGAGAGAGAGAGAGAGAGAGAGAGAGAGAGAGAGAGAGAGAGAGAGAGAGAGAGAGAGAGAGAGAGAGAGATAGTGAGAGAGAGAGAGAGAGAGAGAGAGAGAGAGAGTGGGGGAGAGAAGGGAGAGATAGTGGGGGAGAGATAGTGGGGGAGAGAAAGGGAGAGATAGTGGGGGAGAGAAGGGGAGAGATAGTGGGGGAGAGAAAGGGAGAGATAGTGGGGGAGAGAAGGGAGAGATAGTGGGAGAGAGGAGAGATAGTGGGAGAGAAGGGAGAGATAGTGGGGAGAGAAAGGGAGAGATAGTGGGGGAGAGAAGGGAGAGATAGTGGGGGAGAGAAGGGAGAGATAGTGGGGGAGAGAAGGGACAGATAGTGGGGGAGAGAAGGGAGAGATAGTGGGGAGAGAAGGCTCTCTTCAGAGTGAACCATGTTATTTAGTGTGGTGTTTGAGTTGGTTCAGTCCGCTGATGAGACCTGGAGAAGAGCTTGAGGATGAGAGGAGGTTCTCCTCATCCTCCCCTCATTCTCATTACACAAAGAGAAGAAAGGTGCATTGATTCTCTCCTCCTGTCACCCCACCTCCCCTTCCTCCCCTTTCTCCTCCTCTGCTGTGCTCCTCCTCCCCGGGGGTCTCCTGATGTTCCAGAAGCTTCCACCTTCAAAACCTCCACAATCCTCCACCAGCAATTGACTTAAAAGCTCCTTAAGTCTCCTTAAGTCTCTCATCCAGATGTCTTCTAAGTCGCTGCCTGTTCTGATTACACCACCTAGATAAGCATCAGTCACTCCCTGAGGTGTGTGTGTGTGTGTGTGTGTGTGTGTGTGTGTGTGTGTGTGTGTGTGTGTGTGTGTGTGTGTTGGATCGGTCCATAGATGTCTAGGAGATAAATGTGTCTTTGAAGGTGCATTAACAAAATAGTCAACACTGGGAGTGCAGAAAGGCCATAAAAACATACACATCTCCATGAGCCAACGCTAGCAGACACTAGAAGACACTAGGAGACGCTAGGAGACGCTAGGAGACACTATCTCCCTGTCTGACCTCTCTGTGGACTCTCTCTTTCTACGCTATGATGAAAACATCAGCGTGGGTTTCAGCTTCTTTCAGGATAACACTTATCTGTAAACTCATCGGAGAGGTTTTAGACCTCAAACCCGTTTGTAGGTTTATAAACCAAGGGAACCTTGCTTTATAAACCTACAAACGGGTTTAGTGTTCTTTTTATTGTTTTCTTCATTGTGTAGTTTCAGTAGTTTTATAGTTATATAGTTTCAGTAGTTTTATAGTTATATAGTTTCAGTAGTTTTATAGTTATGTAGTTTTATAGTTATGTAGTTTCAGTAGTTTTATAGTTATATAGTTTCAGTAGTTTTATAGTTATATACTTTCAGTAGTTTTATAGTTATATAGTTTCAGTAGTTTTATAGTTATATAGTTTCAGTAGTTTTATAGTTATATAGTTTCAGTAGTTTTATAGTTATATAGTTTCAGTAGTTTTATAGTTATATAGTTTCAGTAGTTTTATAGTTATATAGTTTCAGTAGTTTTATAGTTACATAGTTTCAGTAGTTTTATAGTTATGTAGTTTCAGTAGTTTTATAGTTATGTAGTTTCAGTAGTTTTATAGTTATGTAGTTTCAGTAGTTTTATAGTTATGTAGTTTCAGTAGTTTTATAGTTATATAGTTTCAGTAGTTTTATAGTTATGTAGTTTCAGTAGTTTTATAGTTATGTAGTTTCAGTAGTTTTATAGTTATGTAGTTTTATAGTTATATAGTTTCAGTAGTTTT
>CM051010.1:29285481-29290481 GCA_027704905.1 Muraenolepis orangiensis
CTTCCTCTTAGGTCATGAAGCTCTACCCTGATCCTTCCTCTTAGGTCATGAAGCTCTACCCTGCTCCTTCCTCTTAGGTCACGAGGCTCTACCCTGACCCTTCCTCTTAGGTCATGAAGCTCTACTCTGCTCCTTCCTCTTAGGTCATGAAGCTCTACCCTGACCCTTCCTCTTAGGTCATGAAGCTCTACCCTAAACATTTCTCTTAGTAAAGGAAGCACTTCCCTGAACTAAGCACTTGCTTCTTTTTAGCTCTATTTCTGGTTCACCGGTGCTTGTTGTATATCTTTTTGTTATTATCTCTGTGTCTCTTGGCTTCACTGTTTGTGAAGGTAGCTCCTGGTTGGTCAAATATAGAGACAACTTATTGTACTTTAACCTGAGCTCTGGTCCTTCTCTCTGAGGTTTGTTAGGAAGGCTCTTGGACTCCACAGAAAGTGGATTAAGGCGTCTGACAGGTCTGAGAAACAGTGTTGAGCTCTTAAAGCGTCTCCTCCGTCAGGCCTGGAGACGCCCTCCCAGACGTGACCTTGACTTGGAGCGTTTCTCCCTGCAGCGTCACACACCACGCAACACGCAACACCCCCCCCACACGCCACGCAACACGCAACACCCCCCACACGCCACGCAACCCCCCCCACATGCCACGCAACCCCCCCACACGCCACGCAACCCCCCCCACACGCCACGCAACCCCCCCCACACGCCACGCAACCCCCCCACACGCCACGCAACACGCAACCCCCCCCACACGCCACGCAACCCCCCCCACACGCCAAGCAACACGCAACCCCCCCCACACGCCACGCAACCCCCCCCACACGCCACGCAACACGCAACCCCCCCCACACGCCACGCAACCCCCCCCACACGCCACGCAACCCCCCCCCACATGCCACGCAACCCCCCCACACGCCACGCAACCCCCCCACACGCCACGCAACCCCCCACACGCCACGCAACATCCCCCCACACGCCACGCAACACGCAACCCCCCCACACGCCACGCAACCCCCCACACGCCACCCACGCAACATCCCCCCCACACGCCACGCAACCCCCCCACACGCCACGCAACCCCCCCCCCCATTGGGGACCAGGTTCATCTAACACAAAGCTTTACATGCACTACACTGTAGGGTTTCTTACACCTGAAAGAATGCACAGATGCTTTTCAATTTCACTCTTTGTTACCCATTATCTTAGTGTCCATATTGTTTGTATGTGTGTGTGTGTGTGTTAGTGTGCATTTGTATGTGTGTTTGTGTGTGTCATAACACATGTTCCGTATCCATGCTGTTTAGTTTCAGTGTTGAGTGAGAGGAGATATCTCTCTCCCCTCTCTCTCCCTCTCTCTCTCCCTCCCCTCTCTCTCTGTCTCCTACTACCTCTCCCCATCACTCTCTCTCCCCTCTCTCTCCCTCTCTCTCTCCCTCCCCTCTCTCTCTGTCTCCTACTACCTCTCCCCATCACTCTCTCTCCCCTCTCTCTCCCTCTCTCTCTCCCTCCCCTCTCTCTGTCACCTACTACCTCTCCCCATCACTCTCTCTCCCCTCTCTCCCTTCTCTCTCTCTCCCTCCCCTCTCTCTCTGTCTCCTTCTACCTCTACTCCATCACTCTCTCTCTCTTCCCCTCTCTCTGTCCCTCTTCCCATCTCTCCCCCATCACTCTTTCTCCCCCTCTGGCTTTCTCCCCCTCTCTCTCCCCCTCTCTCTCTCTCCCCCCTCTTTGAGATGCACAGCCTGTTTTGTGGCACACACACTTTGACAAGGTAATAGTCTTTCTTCAATCAGGAATGACCTCGGCGTCTCTCCCCCCCGTGTCTCCCCCTCCCCCGTCTCTCCCCGTGCGTCTCCTCCTCCCCGTCCCTCCCTCCTCCCGGTCTCTCCCCCCCGTGTCTCCCCCTCCCCCGTGCGTCTCCTCCTCCCCCGTCCCTCCCCTCCTCCCCGGTCTCTCCCCCCCGTGTCTCCCCCTCCCCCGTCTCTCCCCGCGGGTCTCCTCCTCCCCCGTCCCTCCCCTCCTCCCCGGTCTCTCCCCCCCCGTGTCTCCCCCTCCCCCGTCTCTCCCCCGCTGCGTCTCCTCCTCCCCCGTCCCTCCCCTCCTCCCCGGTCTCTCCCCCCCGTGTCTCCTCCTCCCCCGTCTCTCCCCCGTGCGTCTCTTCCTCCCCCGTCCCTCCCCTCCTCCCCGGTCTCTCCCCCCGTGTCTCCTCCCCCGTCCTCCCCGTGCGTCTCTCCTCCCCCGTCCCTCCCCTCCTCCCCGGTCTCTCCCCCCCGTGTCTCCCCTCCCCGTCCTCCCTCCTCCCGGTCTCTCCCCCCGTGTCTCTCCTCCCGTCTCTCCCGTGCGTCTCCTCCCCCGTTCCTCCCCCCGTGTCTCCCCCTCATGTCCCGCTTTAATTACCTTCCCCCCCTGTGGCCGTGGGAGGGGAGCTGGCCTTGTTCTGACGTCTCGACGGTGTTGTTAATTACGCAGCTGATTATTACATTAATTGTGTAATTAACTTGTTAATTAATTTAATGTCACCGCAGCATTGGGCTAAATGGAGGCGACAATTATTAGAAGTAATGAGTTAGTTTGTGAGAGGAGAGCGATGAGGAGCGGAGAGGAGAACACAGGGAGGACCAGAGGGCTGTGTGTTTGACCTGTCGCTGTGGCTTCATCTGGGACTTCCATCTTCTAAGAGGTTTTGGGTTTGATTCTCCTTGTAACACCAGTGTGAAGAGGGATCTGACTACACAAATGCTACACAATACTATTCCACTGCTCACAGAGAACAATACAGAGGGAACATCTGGACTGTTCTGCGGTGATGAGAGCATCCTTGTCACGGTGTAATTCACTGGATTGACAGACTCAAGAGGGATCAGAGGAAAGCAGATGTTGTCAGAACTTGGAGTCCTCTGGTGCTCTCATCCACCATGGAGAAACATCACCTCTTTTGATCGCACACAAAAGAGGAAAGTCTTAAGTGGAGATGTTCACCACGGATCCATCCATCTAATTGTCGTGTCGTCGAGATGAATGACTGAATGAATGTTGAGGTTACTTACTGTGGGTTGCTTAACAGTCAAGGTTACAGTTTCTCTGAGGGCCCTGAGGAACGTCTCTCTGAGGAACGTCTCTCTGAGGAACGTCTCTCTGAGGAACGTCTCTCTGTGGAACGTCTCTCTGAGGAACGTCTCACTCTGTGGAAAGTCTCTCTCTGAGGAACGTCTCTCTGAGGAACGTCTCTCTGAGGAACGTCTCTCTCTGAGGGACGTCTCTCTCTGAGGGACGTCTCTCTCTGAGGGACGTCTCTCTCTGAGGGACGTCTCTCTCTGAGGAACGTCTCTCTGAGGAACGTCTCTCTGAGGAACGTCTCTCTGAGGAACGTCGCTCTCTGAGGGACGTCTCTCTCTGAGGAACGTCTCTCTGAGGAACGTCTCTCTCTGAGGAACGTCTCTGAGGAAGGTCTCTCTCTGAGGAACGTCTCTCTGAGGAACGTCTCTCTGAGGAACGTCTCTCTCTGAGGAACGTCTCTGAGGAACGTCTCTCTCTGAGGAATGTCTCTCTGAGGAACGTCTCTCTCTGAGGAACATCTCTCTGAGGAACGTCTCTCTCTGAGGAATGTCTCTCTGAGGAACGTCTCTCTCTGAGGGACGTCTCTCTCTGAGGAACGTCTCTCTCTGAGGAAGGTCTCTGAGGAACGTCTCTCTGAGGAACGTCTCTCTGAGGGTCAAAGGTCATTAAAGATCAGGTAGGGGTTAAGAGGGTTATTAAGGAGCAGGTAGGGGTCAGAGGTCATTAGGAGCAGGTAGGGGTTAAGAAGGTCATTAAGGAGCAGGTAGGGGTCAGAGGTCATTAAGGAGCAGGTAGGGGTCAGAGGTCATTAAGGAGCAGGTAGGGGTCAGAGGTCATTAAGGAGCAGGTAGGGGTTAAGAAGGTCATTAAGGAGCAGGTAGGGGTCAGAGGTCATTAAGGAGCAGGTAGGGGTCAGAGGTCATTAAGGAGCAGGTAGGGGTCAGAGGTCATTAAGGAGCAGGTAGGGGTTAAGAAGGTCATTAAGGAGCAGGTAGGGGTCAGAGGTCATTAAGAAGCAGGTAGGGGTTAGAGGTCAGGTCACCCATAGGGGGGTGAAGAGAGAAGGTGGTGACATCAAACCCTTCATCTTCTTTATTGACATGCAGCCTTCTCCTCCTTCTCCCCCTTCTCCCATTCTCTCTCCTCCTTCCTCCTCCCTCTCACCTTGTTCCTCCTCCGTCCTCCTCATTCCTCACTCCTCTCACTTTCTCCTCTCCCCCTTTTTTCCCTCTCTTCTCCTCCCTCCCTCCCTCCTCCTCCACCCTCCCTCCTTCTTCACTCCTCCTTCCTCCCTTCCCCCTCTCTCTCCTCTCTCACCCTTCATCTCCCTCTCTCTCCTCCCTCCCCCCCTCTTCTCCCTCTCCTCCCTCTCTCCTCCCTCCCCCCCTCTCCTCCCTCTCCTCCCTCTCTCCTCCCTCCCCCCTCCTCCCTCTCCTCCCTCTCTCCTAATCAGAGTGTACTCAGTAGTGATCACAGTATTGACCTCAGGGTATTGATTAGGACCTCTTAAAGCCCTAATGCTTCCCATCAATTAGCAGCTTGATCCACATGTTCTGCAGGAGAACCATCAGTCCTTAAGGTTCCCTCCCACCTCCTGTTCCTCCTCCCTCCTGTTCCTCCTCCCTCCCCCCTCCTGTTCCTCCCCCCTCCTGTTCCTCTGGTAACACACGGTGTGGCCTCTGTTCTGACTTCCCCCAGCCTCAGAACCTCAGCCCCTGGTAACCTCAGCCCTCTGAGTTGTTTCTTATCTTAACTTATATAACATAACTCTGAGTTGTTTCTTATCTTAACTTATATAACATAACTCTGAGTTGTTTCTTATCTTAACTTATATAACATAACTCTGAGTTGTTTCTTATCTTAACTTATATAACATAACTCTGAGTTGTTTCTTATCTTAACTTATATAACATAACTCTGAGTTGTTTCTTATCTTAACTTAT
>CM051010.1:29305481-29320481 GCA_027704905.1 Muraenolepis orangiensis
GGCCGTGCTCCTCCAGGGCCCTGTGCACCTCTAGGGGCCGTGCTCCTCTAGGGCCCTGTGCTCCTCCAGGGCCCTGTGCTCCTCTAGGGCCCTGTGCTCCTCCAGGGCCCTGTGCTCCTCTAGGGCCCTGTGCTCCTCCAGGGCCCTGTGCTCCTCTAGGGCCCTGTGCTCCTCCAGGGCCCTGTGCACCTCTAGGGCCGTGCTCCTCTAGGGGCCGTGCTCCTCCAGGGCCCTGTGCTCCTCCAGGGCCCTGTGCTCCTCTAGGGGCCGTGCTCCTCTAGGGCCCTGTGCTCCTCCAGGGCCCTGTGCTCCTCTAGGGCCCTGTGCTCCTCCAGGGCCCTGTGCACCTCTAGGGGCCGTGCTCCTCTAGGGGCCGTGCTCCTCCAGGGCCCTGTGCTCCTCCAGGGCCCTGTGCTCCTCTAGGGGCCGTGCTCCTCTAGGGCCCTGTGCTCCTCTAGGGCCCTGTGCTCCTCTAGGGCCCTGTGCTCCTCCAGGGCCCTGTGCACCTCTAGGGCCCTGTGCTCCTCCAGGGCCCTGTGCTCCTCCAGGGCCCTGTGCTCCTCTAGGGCCCTGTGCTCCTCCAGGGCCCTGTGCTCCTCCAGGGCCCTGTGCTCCTCCAGGGCCCTGTGCTCCTCCAGGGCCCTGTGCTCCTCCAGGGCCCTGTGCTCCTCTAGGGCCCTGTGCTCCTCTAGGGCCCCCCCCTGCTTATAGTCTGTTCTCCGCTCTGTTGTCTCAGGGGCCCACCAACATAAGACATGACACATGCACCTGGGTCCTCCAGGAGGAGGAGAGGAAGAGGGAGGGAGGAGAGGAAGGTGTGGGGGAGGGTGGAGAGGGAGGAGGAAGAGGGGGAGGGGGAGGGAGGTGTAGGGGAGAGGGAAAGAGGAGGGAGAGGAGGGGGAGGATGGAGAGGGAGAAGTGGGGAAGGGGGAGAGAGGAAGAGGAGGAGTAGAGGGAGGGAGGAGAGGGACGAGTAGGGAGAAGTGGGAGGGGGAGAGAGGAGGAGGGGGAGGAGAGGGGGAGAGGGAGGGGGAGGGAGGAGGGGGGAGGAGGAGGGGAGGAGGGAGGGGGAGAGAGGAGGAGGGGAGGAGAGGGGGAGAGAGGAGGAGGGAGGGAGGGGGAGAGAGGAGGAGGGAGGAGAGGGGGAGAGGGAGGGGGAGGGAGAGAGGGGAGAGAGGGGGAGGAGACAGATCTGTGGTGCTTGTTCTCCATCACCCTGCTGGCGCCAATTCAATTAAGTGGTGTGTGTGTTTGTACACATACAGCTTTATTAGTCTGATTTAACACAACAATGTGTCATTATCCCCTCCCTCTCTCTCTCTCTCTCTCTCTCTCCCTCTCTCTCTCCTCTCTCTCTCTCTCTCTCTCTCTCTCTCTCCTCTCTCTCTCTCTCTCTCTCTCTCTCTCTCTCTCTCTCTCTCTCCTCTCTCCTCTCTCTCTCCCTCTCTCTCTCACACTTCTTATTTATAAACCAGTTTTCTGCTCTCTGCATTTGTCTTACTTTCTCACTCACTCAATGTCTCTCCCCCTCCTCTCTCCCCCCTCTCCCCCTCCTCTCTCCCTCCTCTCTCCCCCTCCTCTCTCCCCCTCCTCTCTCCCCCCTCTCCCCCTCCTCTCTCCCCCTCCTCTCTCCCCCCTCTCCCCCTCCTCTCTCCCCCTCCTCTCTCCCCCCTCTCCCCCTCCTCTCTCCCCCTCCTCTCTCCCCCCTCTCCCCCTCCTCTCTCCCCTCCTCTCTCCCCCCTCTCCCCTCCTCTCTCCCCTCCTCTCTCCCCCTCCTCTCTCCCCCCTCTCCCCTCTACATCTCTCCAGCTGTCTCTTCTCTCTCTCACCCTCTCAGATTTTCTTTCTCTCAAAATCTATTCCTCTGTATCTCTCTGTCTTTTCCTCTGTCTCCAGAGTCTCTCTCCTCTCCCCCTCCTCCCTCCCCTCCCTCCCTGTCTGTCTGTCTCTCTCTCTCTCTCTCTCTCACTCTCTCTCTCTCTCTCTCTCTCTCTCTCTCTCTCTCTCTCTCTCTCTCTCTCTCTCTCTCTCTCTCTCTCTCTCTCTCTCTCTCTCTCTCTCTCTCTCCATCAACATCTCTCTATTCCATTCAAGTGCTTTATTGGCATGGGAAATAAACATTTTACATTGTACAAAAAAGGGAGTCATAGGCTATAACTCTCTCTCTCTCTGTCTCCCCTGGTCCTGGTAAATTGGTTCTGTTTTGGGTGAGGTGAGGGGGGGGTGAGGGGGTGAGGGAGGGGGAGAGGGAGGGGGAGAGGGAGGAGGAGAGGGAGGGGGAGAGGGAGAGAGTTCAGACTAATAGCTGGAGAACCAGAACACTTGAGAGGACAAATGGAGAATAGCTTCAGCTCCATCATCCAGATTTCCTCCTCCTCCTCATATCCCTCTCCCTTGTCCTCTTCCTCATCTTCTTCCTCCTCCTCCTCCATCTCCTCCTCATGTTCCTCCTCCTCCTCCTCCATCTCCTCCTCATGTTCCTCCTCCATCTCCTCCATCTCCTCCTCATGTTCCTCCTCCTCCTCCATCTCCTCCTCATGTTCCTCCTCCTCCTCCTCCTCCATCTCCTCCTCATGTTCCTCCTCCTCCTCCTCCTCCATCTCCTCCTCATGTTCCTCCTCCTCCTCCATCTCCTCCTCATGTTCCTCCTCCTCCTCCTCCATCTCCTCCTCATGTTCCTCCTCCTCCTCCTCCTCCATCTCCTCCTCATGTTCCTCCTCCTCCTCCTCCTCCATCTCCTCCTCATGTTCCTCCTCCTCCTCCTCCTCCTCATGTTCCTCCTTCTCCTCATGTTCCTCCTCCTCCTCCTCCTCCTCCATCTCCTCCTCATGTTCCTCCTCCTCCTCCTCCTCCTCATGTTCCTCCTCCTCCTCCTCCTCCTCCTCATGTTCCTCCTCCTCCTCCTCCTCCTCCTCCTCCTCCTCCTCCTCCTCCTCCTCCTCCTCCTCCTCCTCCTCCTCCTCCTCCTCCTCCTCATGTTCCTCCTCCTCTCCTCCATCTCCTCCTCATGTTCCTCCTCTTCCTCCATCTCCTCCTCATGTTCCTCCTCCTCCTCCTCCATCTCCTCCTCATGTTCCTCCTCCTCCTCCTCCATCTCCTCCTCATGTTCCTCCTCCTCCTCCTCCATCTCCTCCTCATGTTCCTCCTCCTCCTCCTCCTCCTCCTCTAACCTATTTACGTTTCCTGGTTCCTTCTCTGTGACTCTTAGAGGAAGGCTGGGGGATGAAGGTGAACACTAAATGTTCTCCGTATTTCCTTGAGGGAACCAGAGGAACCTAAATATCTACAGACAGACAGACAACCCCCGTCTGTCTGTCTGTCTGTCTGTCTGTCTGTCTGTCTGTCTGTCTGTAGTGTTTCCTATCACTGAACCCCGTCATCACAGACGTTGTGTGTTGATAGTCAGTTCATTAGCAGTGGATTAAACAGTGGTTACGTTGTGCAGGATTAATTACTTCAGCACAATTCTGATCCGTCAATATTGTCTTGGCTTTCCTAAATCGGCTTCTGATGATAATTTGACAAATCCTCATGTGGTTAATTGGATTAAAGTGTAAAACAGACTGGAATGTTCTTCTGTTATAAACCAGGTTGATATTCTGTCCTCGCTGGCATTTGGTCTGAAGGTCTGAAGATAAACAGACTAGAGTTCAGTCTGACCTGCAGTCCATCACACAGAGCCTCCAACCACACTCAGACCACATTCAGAAAGCACACGCAGACCCACCATAATTACTAATACTATAATATAATATAATCGGATCAGTGAAATGAGCATGAATATACAGTATGTCTCCACACATCCTCCTCAGGGGGGGGTGTGTGTCCTTAACTCTAACTTAACTCTAACTTAACTCTAACTTAACTCCAGACGGATCACAGAGGACCTTTCATTAGTTTGGTCTTCGCTCTAATCAAGATTATTAGAAATCACTTTAAGTGACAGTCTGTTAGTTTAAAGGTAGTTTAAATGATTTATTTAAGCAGAAATATGAGTGAAAGGTCACCAGAGGGGTGAGAGGGTGAAAGGTCACCAGACTGGTGAGAGGGTGAAAGGTCACCAGAGGGGTGAGAGGGTGAAAGGTCACCAGAGGGGTGAGAGGGTGAAAGGTCACCAGACTGGTGAGAGGGTGAAAGGTCACCAGAGGGGTGAGAGGGTGAAAGGTCACCAGACTGGTGAGAGGGTGAAAGGTCACCAGAGGGTGAGAGGGTGAAAGGTCACCAGAGGGGTGAGAGGGTGAAAGGTCACCAGAGGGGTGAGAGGGTGAAAGGTCACCAGAGGGGTGAGAGGGTGAAAGGTCACCAGACTGGTGAAAGGGTGAAAGGTCACCAGAGGGGTGAGAGGGTGAAAGGTCACCAGAGGGGTGAGAGGGTGAAAGGTCACCAGAGGGGTGAGAGGGTGAAAGGTCACCAGACTGGTGAGAGGGTGAAAGGTCACCAGAGGGGTGAGAGGGTGAAAGGTCACCAGAGGGGTGAGAGGGTGAAAGGTCACCAGAGGGGTGAGAGGGTGAAAGGTCACCAGACTGGTGAGAGGGTGAAAGGTCACCAGAGGGGTGAGAGGGTGAAAGGTCACCAGAGGGGTGAGAGGGTGAAAGGTCACCAGAGGAGTGAGAGGGTGAAAGGTCACCAGAGGGGTGAGAGGGTGAAAGGTCACCAGAGGGGTGAGAGGTTGTTTCAGGGAGAACCCTGAAGGTTGCACCTGTAATACAAGTCTTAGTGTTAGTTGACAGTAACACAACAGGATGTAACACAACAGGATGTAACACAACAGGAAGTAACACAACAGGATGTAACACAACAGGATGTAACACAACAGGATGTAACACAACAGGGTGTAACACAACAGGAAGTAACACAACAGGATGTAACACAACAGGATGTAACACAACAGGATGTAACACAACAGGGTGTAACACAACAAGTCAAGTCAAGTCAAGTCAAGTTTATTGTCACTTCACAGTTTACAGTTTAGTATAAAGCAGTGATGTGAAAATCTTGTGTGCAATACCCGACGACAGACAGCAGTTATAAAATAAGATAAAATAAAAAATAGATAAAAATAGAATAAAAAATAGAATAAAGAATATAAAATAAAATAAAAATAAAAAATAAAAAATGCAATTTATAAAATGCAAAAATCAGCACAGAAAAGAGCAATATATATATATAAATCAATGTAATAAAATATACATTGTTATATGTTATACGCCCTTGTTCAGCAGCCTGATGGCCTGACTGTGGAAGCTATCTCTAAGCCTATTTGTACGACACTTGATACTGCGGTATCGCCTGCCTGACGGTAATAGTGAGTAAAGTTCGTGGCTGGGGTGGGCAATGTCTTTTATAATTATTTTGGCCTTGGCCACGCACCGCTGGTTGTAAATGTCCAGGAGGGAGGGGAGCTCACCTCCAACGATATACTGGGCCGTCCGCACCACCCTTTGAAGCGCTCTGCGCTCGAGTGCCGTGCAGTTCCCGTACCAGGCGGTGATACACCCTGTCAGAACACTCTCGATGGTGCCGTTGTAGAATGTTCTCAGGATGCGGGGGCCCATGCTGAATTTCTTCAGACGCCTGAGAAAATACAGGCGTTGTTGGGCCCTTTTCACCACGTGTGTGGTGTGCGTGGACCATGTGAGGTCCTCGGAGATGTGCACGCCGAGGAACTTGAAGCTGCTGACCCTCTCTACTGCAACGCCGTCGATGGAGATAGGGCTGTGCTCTCCCCTCTGCCTCCTGAAGTCCACGATCAGCTCCTTGGTCTTCTTGACGTTGAGGGCGAGGCTGTTCTCCTGGCACCACTGCTCCAGCGATCCGACCTCCTCCCTGTAGGCTGTCTCGTTGTCGCCGGCGATCAGGCCCATCACTGTCGTGTCGTCAGCAAACTTGACGATGACGTTGGAGCTGTGCATAGCCATGCAGTCGTGGGTGTAGAGGGAGTAGAGGAGAGGGCTCAGCACGCATCCCTGGGGGGCTCCCGTGTTGAGGGTCAGTGGCTCTGATGTGGTGCTGCCCATCCTCACCACCTGGCGGCGGTCCGACAGGAGGTCCAGTATCCAGCTGCACATGGATGGGGGTACGCCTAGACCTCTCAGCTTGGTGTCGAGCTTGGCAGGAACTATTGTGTTGAATGCTGAGCTGTAGTCCCACATCTGGCTCCTCGTTAGTATAGTGGTCAGTATCCCCGCCTGTCACGCGGGAGACCGGGGTTCAATTCCCCGACGGGGAGCCAGATGTGGGATCCACAGCCTTGGTTGACGCGCGCATGCGCTTTTCCGTAAGAAAGACGGCAGAGATGAGTTTGTTTGTTTGTAGAAAATGGTATTTATTGTCTTTTACTTGAAGCTTTGTTAAGCGTGGATGGGTTCTTACCATACGACGTGGAGGTGTGCTGGCTGGCTCCCGTTGCATGGTGTCCTGGTTTCCTATTTCTACAGTTCATAAATCCGTAGCGCTTGCGACGGTCAAAAACCGTCTGGGCTGCGTGCCTTGCATTTCCAGTGTGTTTTACTAGGGAACCGGCTTCATTGATAAAAGCGGGTTCACACGCTCAGGTGCTGCAATCACCGGTTCAAAAATGGGCTGGACCAGACACGCCTCCACGTTGTCGAAGCAACACGCATCCAAATCATAACAAATAAAAGGTGTTATCAATCAAGTTAATTTGCAACCATTTTCCAAACAATATTGCTTCATATTTCAAACTAAATAAATAAACAAATAATAAGGACTGAATCTGGCTCCAACAAACAGCATTCGCACATAACAGTTCTTCCCCTCCAGGTGGGAAAGGGCAGTGTGGAGGGCCATGGCAATTGCGTCGTCCGTGGATCTATTTTGACGATATGCAAATTGCCATGGGTCCAGCGTGGTAGGTAACACGGAGCAAATAAAGTCCTTGACCAACCTCTCGAAGCATTTGCTGACGATCGAGGTGAGGGCCACAGGTCTGTAGTCATTCAGGCATGTTACCTTGGTTTGTTTAGGGACAGGCACGATGGTGGATATCTTGAAGACCGCGGGGACAACAGCCTGGGACAGGGAGAGGTTGAAGATGTCTGCAAAGACTCCTGCCAACTGGTCTGCGCATGCTCTGAGGACGCGGCCCGGGATGTCGTCGGGGCCTGCCGCCTTACGGATGTTCAGCCGCTTAAAGGTGCGGCGCACATCCGCCTCCGAGATGCGCAGCTGGCTGGTCTCCCCAGTCGGTGCTGGCTTCGGCGGGCTGCCGTTTACGTCGAACCGAGCAAAAAATGTATTTAGCTCTCCTGGGAGGGAGGTAGAGGAGTTCTCTACACAACTGGTTCTCCCTCTGAAGTTCGTTATCGTCTGCAGCCCCTGCCACATACCCCTCGCATCGTGTTTCTTGAATTTATCTTCCACTCTGTCCTTATACTCCCGCTTGGCAGTGACGATGGTCTTACGGAGGTCGTAACGGGCTCTCGTATATTCCTCCGTATTCCCGGAACCAAAGGCGGCGTTACGCGCATGTAGGGCAGCGCGAACATCGCCGTTAATCCACGGTTTCTGGGTTGGGATATATCCGAACCGACTTGGTCGGAACAACGTCATCTATGCACTTCTTGATGAACCCGGTGACCGACGACGCGTACTCGTTGATGTTATTGTCCGAGGCAACGCGGAACATGTGCCAGTCAGCGTGATCAAAACAATCCTGCAGCGTAGAATCTGATTGGTCCGACCAGCATTGGACCTCCCTCACAGCGATCGGTTGCTGCTTCAGTCTCTGCCTATAGGCGGGGAGTAGCTGGATAGAGCGGTGATCTGATTTGCCGAACGGTGGGCGGAGGAGGGCCTTGTAGCCATCACGGAAGGGAGTGTAGCAGTGGTCGAGGATCTGCTCGCCCCGTGTGTTGCTCTTTATGTGTTGGTAGAACTTCGGGAGAACCTTCTTCAGGTTCGCCTTGTTGAAGTCCCCCGCCACGATGAGAGCAGCCTCGGGGTGGGCCGACTCCTGTTCGCTGATAGCCCCGTACAGTTCCTTCAGCGCTGTGTCCGTGTTGGCTTGTGGGGGAATGTAAACAGCGGTCACGGTTACCGCTGTAAACTCCCGAGGTAGCCAGTATGGACGGCACATAAGCATCAGGTACTCCAGGTCCGGGGAACAAAAAGACTTGAGGGGATGTACAAAACAAAATTCCTCTACCTCGGGTCGTGAGAGGGACAGTGGAGACTCAGTGACCTGAGGCCAACGTACTTATTTTTATTTTTATTTTATTTTTGGTCAACGCACTGTAATCATCTCATTGTACTTTGCACTGCAAATTCTATTTCAATTCCGAATTCACTTTTCACTTTTTCACATGTCACTTTTCAGTCGAATTATTTATTAATATATTATTACTGCCAATTTGCACTATACGTATTGTTGTGTATTGTATATACCTACGTACTACTGTTATAATACTGTAATTATCTTCACTTATCAATACATTTAGACTTCATTTAGAATTATTTTAACTATTTTTGTTTATAATAGTTTTTATTTTAGTTAGTTGTTGTTTTGTTTTTTAGCTTAGGTTTTAGTATTCTTGTGTGTGCATTTATTCCCCCTGTGTCAACTGTTGCACCTTAATTTCCCTCGGGATTAATAAAGTTTTCTGAATCTGAATCTGAATACATGACTTTGGTTGCACCAAGATCTGTTTATCATGAGACATACCCCCCCTCCGCGATCTTTACCGGAGAGAGCCTTTGTTCTGTCCGCCCGGTGTACGGAAAATCCCGTCGGCTCGATAGCTGCGTCGGTAACCCCCTCCGACATCCATGTCTCCGTAAGGCAGATAATACAATTGTCCCTAGTTTCCCGGTGGAATTGAATACGAGCCTGTAGTTCGCTTAACTTATTGTCCAGAGACTGTACATTAGCCAGTAGAATGGTGGGTAGTGGGGGGCGATCGGATCGACGTCTCAGCCTGACTAGCACGCCGGCTCGCTTCCCTCGCTTCCTCCGGCGACGCTTGCGTGTAATCGTGCCCAAAATGGACGGAGATAATCCAGCTGTGACTTCGGGCGGGACGTCCGAGCCGAAAGAATGAAAAAACTCCGGTAGGCGGCGAGCGACTGTCGATCTGATCTCCCGAAGTGTGCAAAAGTTATAAGTGAACTTGCTGCTAACATCCTGAACTAAAATAGTTGCGATAAAAATAATAAATAACAAAAAACTGCGTCGTCGTGCGGGAGCTCGCGACACGGCAGCCATCTCGTACGGCGCCATACTCCACAGGATGTAACACAACAGGATGTAACACAACAGGGTGTAACACAACAAGTGTGTGTGTGCGTGTGTGTATGTATGTGTGTGTGTATGTGTGTGTGTGTATACGTAAGTGTATGTGTATGTGTGTGTGTGTGTATACGTATGTGTATGTGTATGTGTGTGTGTGTGTGTGTGTGTGTGTGTGTGTGTGTGTGTGTATACGTATGTGTATGTGCGTGGTGTGTGTGTGTGTGTGTGTGTGTGTGTGTGTGTGTGTGTGTGTGTGTGTCTAGTCTTTTTATGAGGTTGTCTATAAAAACCAATGGTGCTTCAGAGAGGAGTGTCCTGTAGCCTGGAGGCTAACACACTAGCGTTATTATTATGATAGCCAGCGCTAGTGTGAAGTAGCGCTGTCATTAACCTAATATTAGGTTATTAGGAACATGTGGATCATTAACCACATGGGGTCTCTCCAACACAACAACCAATCACAACACCTCTCACTCTTCCACCATGTTTAATTAAGATCATCATTTGGGAAATGAATATGTATATATACATATATATATCTATCTAGATAGATATATAGATAGATATATAAATGTGAAGTCAGCGGCTAACTGAATATTGCTGTTAAAGCTGCAGTATGTCCGGTTGTCCCCGGTGGTCAGTTGGGGTACTACAGGGAGGTGGAGCTCTGGTGGTCAGTTGGGGTACTACAGGGAGGTGGAGCTCTGGTGGTCAGTTGGGGTACTACAGGGAGGTGGAGCTCTGGTGGTCAGTTGGGGTACTACAGGGAGGTGGAGCTCTGGTGGTCAGTTGGGGTACTACAGGGAGGTGGAGCTCTGGTGGGTTGCAGGTTGAGGACACTTAACAAACACCGAGCTCTACGTGATATGAGACCATGAGATGAAATAAGATTAGATTAAGACTCCTCAGATTGACCTGACCTGATCGAAAGAGGACCATTCATTTTTGGTCGGGTTGAATCCGGTATAATCTCAGTTGATCCAGTTAGTTAGTTAGTTAGTTAGTTTGTTTCCATGGTTGCAGAACTGCGTTGTGTTTGAGTGCACATTGTCTCATATCTGGCAACTCGTATCAATTACTGGATCACATGACATACGTCATGTCCCCTCCTGGCTCCTCTCAGCTCCTCCCCTCCTGGTTCCTCTCTGCTCCTCCCCTCCTGGCTCCTCTCAGCTCCTCCCCTCCTGGTTCCTCTCTGCTCCTCCCCTCCTGGCCCTCTCCTCTCCTCTCTCCTCCCCACGCCCTCTCCTCTCCTCTCTCCTCCCCCCCGCCCTCTCCTCTCCTCCTCCCCCCCCCGCCCTCCCCTCTCCTCTTCTCTCTCCTCCCCCCCCGCCCTCTCCTCTCCTCTCTCCTCCCCCCGCCCTCTCCTCTCCTCTCTCCTCCCCCCCGCCCTCTCCTCTCCTCTCCTCTCTCCTCCCCCCCCGCCCCTCCCTCCCCTCTCCTCTCCTCTCTCCTCCCCCCCCGCCCTCTCCTCTCCTCTCCTCTCCTCTCTCCTCCCCCCCCCGCCCTCCCCTCTCCTCTCCTCTCTCCTCCCTCCCCCCCCGCCCTCTTCTCTCCTCTCCTCTCTCCTCCCCCCCGCCCTCTCCTCTCCTCTCCTCTCTCCTCCCCCCCCACCCTCTCCTCTCCTCTCTCTCTCCTCCCCCCCACCCCTCTCCCTCTCCTCTCCTCCCCCCCTCTCCTCCCTCTCCTCCCCCCCCCGCCCTCTCCTCTCCTCTCCTCTCTCCTCCCCCCCACCCTCTCCTCTCCTCTCTCTCTCCTCCCCCCCACCCTCTCCTCTCCTCTCTCTCTCCTCCCCCCCACCCTCTCCTCTCCTCTCCTCTCTCGTCCCCCCCCGCCCTCTCCTCTCCGGAGGTGAGAGGAAGGAGGTGCTATCGACCAGCGTGCTGAGATGTCTTTAATGATTGAGCTCACATGGATGGATGGGCTGCTCTGGACCAATCATCAGGCAGCCTGACACTCAGCGGGCCAATCAGCACGCAGCCTGACTGTAAACACTCAGCCCCCCCCCCCCACTCGTTAATTAACGGATCAATTAACCAAACAATCCGTCCACCGATCAGTCAATGAGCAGCACTAAGACCAGAATGGATGGTGTGTGTGTGTGTGTGTGTGTGTGTGTGTGTGTGTGTGTGTGTGTGTGTGTGTGTGTGTGTGTGTGTGTGTGTGTGTGTGTGTGTGTGTGTGGTGTCCAGTATCAATCATCCTCTTCTCTCTGCTGTGTCGTCTTCCACTCCGACGAGCAGGTCCTGCATAGCAACACCTCACACTTACACCTGTACACACACACACACACACACACACACACACACACACACACACACACACACACACTCTCTCGCACACACACACACACACACACTAACATGAACACACTAACATGAACTACAAACATGAACACCCACACTCTAACATAAACACACACACACTAACATGAACACACACACACACTAACATGAACACACACACACACACACTAACATGAACACACACACACACTAACATGAACACACACACACACACACTAACATGAACACACACACACACACACACACACACACACACACACACACACACACACACACACACTAACATGAACACACACACACACTAACATGAACACACACTAACATGAACACATGAACACACACACACACACACACACTAACATGAACACACACACACACTAACATGAACACACACACTAACACACTAACATGAACACACACACACACACTAACACACACACACTAACATGAACACACACACACACTAACATGAACACACACACACACTAACATGAACACACACACACATACCACATATCAATGTGTGTGTTAGCACCTATGTGTGTGTGTGTGTGTTCATGTCCCAGAGCTCTGTCATGGTAATGACTAGTGACTAATGACTTCCTATTATCACTAGTCAACACACGGCAGGGTTGAGGGTTGGATTCCCACCTGGTGAATGCTGTATGCCCTCACAGTCACACTGGGTAGAAACTAGAAACTAGACGCCTGGATCAGTTGTAGGTCTTAAGGTCTTCTAGGACCTCTGGTCTCCCTCCCTGTCTCCCTCCCTCTTATCTCTCTCTTATCTCTCTCTTATCTGTCTCTTATCGCTCTCTTATCTCTCTCTTATCCCTCTCTTATCCCTCTCTTATCCCTCTCTTATCTCTCTATCTTGTCATCTCTCTCTCATCTCTCTCTTATCTCTCTCATATCTGTCTCTTATCTCTCTCTTATCTATATTGTCATCTCTCTCTTATCTCTCTCTCTCTTATATCTCTCTTATCTCTCTCTTATCTCTCTATCTTGTCATCTCTCTCTTATATCTCTCTTATCTCTCTCTTATCTCTGTCTTATCTGTCTCTTATCTCTCTCTTATCTCTCTATCTTGTCATCTCTCTCTTATCTCTCTCTCTTATATCTCTCTTATCTCTCTATCTTGTCATCTCTCTCTTACTCTCTCTCTTATCTCTCTCTTATCTGTCTCTTATCTCTCTTATCTCTCTCTTATCTTTCTCATCATCTATTTTTGTCTCACCACAGTTTTAGGAAAATGACTTTAGTTTCAGGCAAGGCGTCTGAGGTCTCTGAGGGTTTATTGATCCAATCAGAGTGATGCAGCACCCCGGGGTGATCATGACTGGAACAGAGAGACCTACCTCTTCTGTTCTGTCTGGGATGAATGATCACTTACCAATCACACTCAGAGGAGAGAGAGAGTGAGAGGGAGAGAGAGGGAGGGAGGGAGAGAGAGAGAGAGAGAGAGAGAGAGAGAGAGAGAGAGAGAGAGAGAGAGAGAGAGAGAGAGAGAGAGAGAGAGAGAGAGAGACAGGTCATTAAGGAGCAGGTAGGGGTTAGACAGTACAGAGACAGGTCATTAAGGAGCAGGTAGGGGTTAGACAGTACAGAGACAGGTCATTAAGGAGCAGGTAGGGGTTAGACAGTACAGAGACAGGTCATTAAGGAGCAGGTAGGGGTTAGACAGTACAGAGACAGGTCATTAAGGAGCAGGTAGGGGTTAGACAGTACAGAGACAGGTCATTAAGGAGCAGGTAGGGGTTAGACAGTACAGAGACAGGTCATTAAGGAGCAGGTAGGGGTTAGACAGTACAGAGACAGGTCATTAAGGAGCAGGTAGGGGTTAGACAGTACAGAGACAGGTCATTAAGGAGCAGGTAGGGGTTAGACAGTACAGAGACAGGTCATTAAGGAGCAGGTAGGGGTTAGACAGTACAGAGACAGGTCATTAAGGAGCAGGTAGGGGTTAGACAGTACAGAGACAGGTCATTAAGGAGCAGGTAGGGGTTAGACAGTACAGAGACGGGTCATTAAGGAGCAGGTAGGGGTTAGACAGTACAGAGACAGGTCATTAAGGAGCAGGTAGGGGTTAGACAGTACAGAGACAGGTCATTAAGGAGCAGGTAGGGGTTAGACAGTACAGAGACAGGTCATTAAGGAGCAGGTAGGGGTTAGACAGTACAGAGACAGGTCATTAAGGAGCAGGTAGGGGTTAGACAGTACAGAGACAGGTCATTAAGGAGCAGGTAGGGGTTAGACAGTACAGAGACAGGTCATTAAGGAGCAGGTAGGGGTTAGACAGTACAGAGACAGGTCATTAAGGAGCAGGTAGGGGTTAGACAGGACAGAGACAGGTCATTAAGGAGCAGGTAGGGGTTAGACAGTACAGAGACAGGTCATTAAGGAGCAGGTAGGGGTTAGACAGTACAGAGACAGGTCATTAAGGAGCAGGTAGGGGTTAGACAGTACAGAGACAGGTCATTAAGGAGCAGGTAGGGGTTAGACAGTACAGAGACAGGTCATTAAGGAGCAGGTAGGGGTTAGACAGTACAGAGACAGGTCATTAAGGAGCAGGTAGGGGTTAGACAGTACAGAGACAGGTCATTAAGGAGCAGGTAGGGGTTAGACAGTACAGAGACAGGTCATTAAGGAGCAGGTAGGGGTTAGACAGTACAGAGACAGGTCATTAAGGAGCAGGTAGGGGTTAGACAGTACAGAGACAGGTCATTAAGGAGCAGGTAGGGGTTAGACAGTACAGAGACAGGTCATTAAGGAGCAGGTAGGGGTTAGACAGTACAGAGACAGGTCATTAAGGAGCAGGTAGGGGTTAGACAGTACAGAGACAGGTCATTAAGGAGCAGGTAGGGGTTAGACAGTACAGAGACAGGTCATTAAGGAGCAGGTAGGGGTTAGACAGTACAGAGACAGGTCATTAAGGAGCAGGTAGGGGTTAGACAGTACAGAGACAGGTCATTAAGGAGCAGGTAGGGGTTAGACAGTACAGAGACGGGTCATTAAGGAGCAGGTAGGGGTTAGACAGTACAGAGACAGGTCATTAAGGAGCAGGTAGGGGTTAGACAGTACAGAGACAGGTCATTAAGGAGCAGGTAGGGGTTAGACAGTACAGAGACAGGTCATTAAGGAGCAGGTAGGGGTTAGACAGTACAGAGACAGGTCATTAAGGAGCAGGTAGGGGTTAGACAGTACAGAGACAGGTCATTAAGGAGCAGGTAGGGGTTAGACAGTACAGAGACAGGTCATTAAGGAGCAGGTAGGGGTTAGACAGTACAGAGACAGGTCATTAAGGAGCAGGTAGGGGTTAGACAGTACAGAGACAGGTCATTAAGGAGCAGGTAGGGGTTAGACAGTACAGAGACAGGTCATTAAGGAGCAGGTAGGGGTTAGACAGTACAGAGACAGGTCATTAAGGAGCAGGTAGGGGTTAGA
>CM051010.1:29330481-29332981 GCA_027704905.1 Muraenolepis orangiensis
CACACGTCCTCATCACAGCCTCCACACGTCCTCATCATAGCCTCCACTCGTCCTCATCACAGCCTCCACACGTCCTCATCACAGCCTCCACTCGTCCTCATCACAGCCTCCACTTGTCCTCATCACAGCCTCCACTGGTCCTGCCCCCAGACTCAGTCCTGGAGGTTTCCCTCTGAGCGAGGCTCACCCAGTGAAGTGCTCTCCAGCCTCCCTGAGGCAGCGTATTGATTTAGCGATGAAGGGATCAGGATCTAGTTGTTTCTGCTTGGTGGAATGCCTGAGCGCTAACAGCTGGAGGTCGTGTCTCTTTTGATCAATACTGATATTGATCAGGACAGATCATTACACATTGGGGGAGCAAGGAGAGGAACCTGAAGTAACACTGGAGACGCCTGCCAGGAGATGATTGGCTGTTAGACCTGTGACATCATCAACACTATGACATCATCAACACTATGACATCATCAATCACACTTTATTTGTATGATGTGACAGTATGAAGATGACATGTTATTGAATAGGAGAACTTAAAGAGACGTTGCTACAATGCCATTGGTTGACCTCAGTGTTCTACCAGACAGTACTTTAACCTTTAACCTCTGACCCTGCCGTGTGTCCCCAGATGGTCTGTGCCGACGGTGGGGAGGACAGAGGAGTGGGCGGGGCATGCGTACCTGGCTTCCAGGTGAAGAACTACCAGTTGGAATACAGTGGAGCTTTCCAGAAGGACCAGCCTCTAACGCAACGTGAGTTACTGACTCAAACACAGCACCTGTAGAGTCATGTGACACCTGTAGAGTCATGTGACACCTGTAGAGTCATGTGACACCTGTAGAGTCATGTGACACCTGTAGAGTCATGTGACACCTGTAGAGTCATGTGACACCTGTAGAGTCATGTGACACCTGTAGAGTCATGTGACACCTGTATACTTTTGGTTTACACACACACACACACACACTCAACCTCTTTCAAAAGGTTTCCTGCGTGTGTTTGGAAGTCAGGACAAAACTAAAGAATCACTCAGACTTAACTGCTTATGTCAGCTCAGACCTTAATGACATTAATATTCAATTCAATAAATTAGCATAATATGAAAGCTCTGACGAGGTTTGATTTCATTATGATAACGTGATCATTTGTTGCATTGTGATAAATGTATTATATATATAATATGTGTTCCACATCACGCCACAGACACACAACCATGGGATGAGTTACCATGGGGTAATTCATTCAGTCTTAAGGTATTTAATGGGAATGCTGGCCCTTGTTTTAGCACATTGTTTTATACATTTATATATTTGGTTTTTAATTCATCTGAGTTTGATCCCTCGTCGCTGTTCACATCCTGTAGTAGAGAGAGAAATAGAAGGCTTTCACCTCACCTCCACCTCACAACACCACACCTTAGCACCAGTTCTCTAGGGCTGTGGTTCTCTGGTCATGTAGCACCAGTTCTCTAGGGCTGTGGTTCTCTGGTCATGTAGCACCAGTTCTCTAGGGCTGTGGTTCTCTGGTCATGTAGCACCAGTTCTCTAGGGCTGTTGTTCTCTGGTCATGTAGCACCAGTTCTCTAGGGCTGTTGTTCTCTGGTCATGTAGCACCAGTTCTCTAGGGCTGTGGTTCTCTGGTCATGTAGCACCAGTTCTCTAGGGCTGTTGTTCACCCATGTATAAGAGCAGTTGAAAGCATGCCTTCACATCCTCTGCTGGCTAGGCGCTCCACGCAGGTCCTGTGGAGCGCTGGAACACACCTCACGCAGACGGGGATAACACCAGGGGGTTAGTCCCCCTCTCCTGGAGCCACGGTGGGAGATTGGACTGGGGTGGGGACTGGCCTGAGGAACCAGTGGAGCGAGGAGGTGGGGAGGTGGGGGAGGTGGGGAGGTGGGGGAGATGGGGCAGGGGGAAGGACATAGGAGAGGAGAAGGGAGGAGGTGGGGGAGATGGAGGAGGTAGGGGAGGTGGTAGGGGGAAGTGGGGGAGGAGGAGGAGGTGGAATGAGGTAAAGGAAGAGGTGGGAAGGGATGGGGAGGAGGAGGAGGAGGAGGTGGGGGAGGAGGTAGGGAGTGGGGAGATGGGGGAGGTGGGTGAGGAGGAGATGGGGGAGGGGGGGAGGACATAGGAGAGGAGGAGGGAGGAGGTAGGGGAAAGCGGAGGAGGAGGAGGTGGGGGAGGAGGTAGGGGGAAGTGGGGGATGGGAGGAAGTGGGGGAGCAGGTGGGTGGAGGTGGGGGAGAAGGAGGTGGAGGAGGAGGAGGTGGCAGACGCAGCAGGAGACGGAGCTCAGTGGAGCTTTAGTGCTGTTGGATAACAGAGTGGTTCTATTAACGGGGGGTACTGCTGTCAGCACACACACCTCGCTCTGCAGGGGGGCACCTGTGTGTGTGTCATGGTGTCGACACACACACACACACACACACACACACACAGACACACATGCACACACGCATACACACACACACACACACACACACACACACACACACACACACCACA
>CM051010.1:29340481-29355481 GCA_027704905.1 Muraenolepis orangiensis
TCTCTCTCTCTCTCTCTCTCTCTCTCCCTCCCTCCTGAGGGTTGGCCCACGCGGTCTTCCGTCGCCCAGAGCCTCAACTTATGAACCAGCCGGTTCTAATTCAGCGCCGGCTGTTAGCATGACGCCGGCTGTTAGCATGACGCTGGTGGTTAGCGGGGCGATGGCGATCCATTAGCTACAAGATATTGTGAATTTGGGCTTTGGATGAATTGCGAGAGGAGCACATGTTTCTGGGGGAGTGAGGAGATAGGAACTGTCAACATTAATAGCAGGAGGTTCTCCTTCCTCCCCTAGGAGCCCAGTGCCATGTTTATCTGGTCTGGTAGATCTGATCTGACCAGAGACAGGATGGTCAGGAAAGGGCTTTCCTCCACTCTTCACATTTCACTGTGTAGCAGGATAGCTCAGTCTGTTGGGACTTGGCTTGGGAACCAGAAGGTCGCCGGTTCAAGTCCCCTCCTGGGCACTGCCGGTGCCCTTGAGCAAGGCACCAGCCCCCCCCTGCTCCCCTGTATATCCACTAGCTGATACCCTCTGCTCCTCATGCTAGGATGGGTTAAAGCAGAGGAACTCATCTCACTGTGTGGACATGAGACCAATGGAGATCAATCCTCCAGATTATCAATACTCCTAATGGTCACTGAGGACCGCACACTTATCACCCATCTATGTGTGTGACTATGTGATAAAGTGTAAAACACACACACACACACACACCTAATCATTGTTGAAGTGGACTCCTATCTGCCATTCTGAATTATTAAGGCGCCATGTCTCTGAATGTGAGTGTGTGTCTAGGTGTGTGTGTCTAGGTGTGTGTGTCTATAGTGTTTTTATGGATGCAGCGTTAGCCGCTATCAGTGATCAGCTGACGCTGCAGGAAGCGCTCGTTAGCCACATTATCTGGAATTAGCTTGTTTGCTACTTACTTGCTAGCCACTACACAGAGAGAGAGAGAGAGAGAGAGAGAGAGAGAGAGAGAGAGAGAGAGAGAGAGAGAGAGAGAGAGAGAGAGAGAGAGAGGGAGGGAGGGAGGGGAGAGAGAGAGAGAGAGAGAGAGAGGGAGAGGGAGGGAGACAGACAGACGACAGAGAGAGAGAGAGAGAGAGAGAGAGAGAGGGAGGGAGGGAGGGAGGGAGGGAGGAGAGAGAGAGAGAGAGAGGGAGGGAGAGAGACATAGAGAGAGAGGGAGAGGGAGAGGGAGGGAGAGACATAGAGGGTAGAGAGTAGATTGATCCCTTGTTGGTTCTGAAGAGTCAAGAGCTGAGAGATAGTGTCTTAACACACACACACACACACACAGACACACACACACACACACACACACACACAGACACACACACACACACACACTGGTTCTTGTGTGTGTGTGTGTGTGCTGACCTCTGATGGTGTTCACAGTGTGTGTGTGCTGAGAACATGTTTTTTGATGTGTGCACTGTGTGTGTGTGTGTGTGTGTGTGTGTGTGTGTGAGTGTGTTGTTGGTGTGTGTGTGTGTGTGTGTGTGAATGTGTGAGTGTGTTTGTTTGTGTGTGTGTGTGTGTGTGTGTGTGTGTGTGTGTGTGTGTGAATGTGTGTGTGTTGTTGTGTGTGTGAATGTGAGTGTGTTGTGTGTGTGTGTGTGTGTGAGTGTGTTGTTGTGTGTGTGAATGTGTGAGTGTGTTTGTTTGTGTGTGTTTGTCAGCAAGGCAGTTTGATTGACAGCCCTGGTTGTCAGGCTTGTGGACTGTAGGTGTGTTCTGATTGGCTGTTGAAACCTGAATGGCTTCATACCATAATAGTCACAGAGGGCACACATGCCTGCCTCTGCTCACATAAGCAAAACACACACACACACACACACACACACTTTGGACACACACACACACACACACATAAACACACATTCACACACAGCCATTGTACACACACATACACACACACACACACAATGCACACACATACACACACACAACACACACACACACACACACACACACACACACACACACACACACACACACACATACACACACACACACACACACACAAACAAACAATGCAGACACACGCACACACACACACACACACACACATACACACACACACACACACACACACACACACACACACACACACGACACACACACACACACACACACACACACACACACACAAACAACAGCACACACACACACACACACACACACACACACACACACACACACACACACACACACACACAAACAAACAATGCAGACACACACACAAGGCATGGATGAAAGGCAGGCTGACAAAAGGTGTAATTCTGTAAGATTCGGTCGATGCCGACCCTTCTGGATGTCAATATCCAGCCTGGACCTGCTCTCTCTGGACCTGCTCTCTCTGGACCTGCTCTCTGGACCTGCTCTCTGGACCTGCTCTCTCTGGACCTGCTCTCTCTGGACCGGCTCTCTCTGGACCTGCTCTCTCTGGACCTGCTCTCTCTGGACCGGCTCTCTCTGGACCTGCTCTCTCTGGACGCTCTCTGACCGCTCTCTCTGGACCTGCTCTCTCTGGACCTGCTCTCTCTGGACCGGCTCTCTCTGGACGGCTCTCTCTGGACCTGCTCTCTCTGGACCTGCTCTCTCTGGACCGGCTCTCTCTGGACCTGCTCTCTCTGGACCTGCTCTCTCTGGACCGGCTCTCTCTGGACCGGCTCTCTCTATGGAACTGCTCCAGGATGTGCTCTCCCTGGACTTGGGGCTCTGAGGACCTGTTGTCCCTGGACCAGCTCTTTCTCTGGACCTGTTCCAGGACCTGGGCAGAGAGCTGGTCCTAGCTTGTATTCCTCAAAGTTAGAGTAGTAGAGTCGTTTTTAAAAGCACCTTAGAACAGTCCAAATCTGATGGATTGGGGAAGATGATTCCAGAGGGTTGGTTATGGTCATGGTCCTCCTACAAGATACAAGTCCATAGGGACTTCCTCCCCATTCCCTCCACAGTAAACATCTCAAAAACAACACCATACAATTATAAATAATATATACAATAAAATAAACAAAGAAAGAGCAGCAAAGTGACTTAAATGATACTTACATGTTTTGATTTTTATTTTTTTCAAAAATCTTTAAAAGCATTTAAAGTGCCAGTCATGCAGCTGCCTCATGAATACAGAGCAGAACAGGAAGCCAGAAAGTCCAGCAAAGTATGACAGAGTAATGTTAATGATATGTTATGATAGAGTAATGTTAATGACATGTTATGATAGTGTCATGTTAATGACATGTTATGATAGTGTAATGTTAATGACATGTTATGATAGTGTAATGTTAATGACATGTTATGATAGTGTAATGTTAATGACATGTTATGATAGTGTAAGGTTAATGACATGTTATGATAGTGTAATGTTAATGACATGTTATGATAGTGTAATGTTAATGACATGTTATGATAGTGTAATGTTAATGACATGTTATGATAGTGTAATGTTAATGACATGTTATGATAGAGTAATGTTAATGACATGTTATGATAGAGTAATGTTAATGACATGTTATGCTAGAGGCAGCCCTCCTAGCAGCTCAGTAGGTCCCTGCCTGAGGATAAGATGTAGTCCTAGAGCGGTGGTCCTTGTACTAGCAGGTACCAGTCCTCCTCTGAGCCTATCAGCCCTGTTGGTGCTCCTGCTCAGAGGAGGCTGGGCGGTGTGACCACTTCCTGTCTGACCACTTCCTGTCTGACACCTTCCTGTCTCACTGGACCTGGTTCAGCGGGACACTGCGGTCCAAAGAGACATCAGACAGCTGGTGTTGATGTGTGTGTGTGTGTGTGTATGTGTGTGTGGGTATGTGTGTGTGTGTTGGTGGGTGTGTTGATGTGTGTGTGTGTGTGTGTGTGTGTGTGTGTGTTGGTGGGTGTGTGTGTGTGTTGGCGTGTGTGTTGGTGTGTGTGTTGGTGTGTGTGTGTGTGTGTTGGTGTGTGTTGGGTGTGTGTTGGTGTGTGTGTGTGTGTTGGCGTGTGTGTTGGTGTGTTGGTGTGTGTGTGTGTGTTTGGCGTGTGTGTTGGTGTGTGTGTTTGGCGTGTGTGTTGGCGTGTGTGTGTGTGTGTGTTTGGCGTGTGTGTTGGTGTGTGTGTTGGTGTGTGTGTGTGTGTGTGTTTGGCGTGTGTGTTGGTGTGTGTGTGTGTTTGGCGTGTGTGTGTGTGTGTTTGGCGTGTGTGTTGGTGTGTGTGTGTGTGTTTGGCGTGTGTGTGTGTGTGTGGTGTTTGGCGTGTGTGTGAATATTGTGTGTGTGTGTGTGTGTCAGCGTGGTCGTGGTGAACTGTGGGGACCAGTTCATGGGTCCGGGTCCTGGGCTCCAGACCCCATCTCCTGGTGGCCATCTTTCAGGTTGGTCCATTATTGACACTTATTCCAGCTCTTATCTTCACTACCCAGAAGCCATCACTGCTGCCTTGCTGCTCTGCCTGGATGGAGACCTTGGTTCCTGACAGCTAATAACCCAAAACAACTAGAGCTTTCATAAAGGAACATTTTTAATCTTCTTCATCCTGGTCATCCGCAGACATAAATCAGGTCTTTCTAAAACGCTGCGTGTATAACTGGATGTCTTGTGTGGTTCTATCATGGAGAAGACGTGAGGTTCTTTAGAGACAATTTGAGGTTCCTTAGAGATGATGCAAGGTTATTTAGATATGATGTGAGGTTCTTTAGAGAAGATGTGAGGTTCTTTGGAGAAGATGTGAGGTTCTTTGGAGAAGATGTGAGGTTCTTTAGAGATGATGCAAGGTTCTTTGGAGAAGATGTGATGTCCTTTAGAGATGTGACGTTCTTTAGAGATGATGTGAGGTTCTTTAGAGAAGATGTGAGGTTCTTTGGAGAAGATGTGAGGTTCTTTAGAGATGTGAGGTTCTTTAGAGATGTGAGGTTCTTTAGAGATGATGTCAGGTTCTTTAGAGATGTGAGGTTCTTTACAGATGTGAGGTTCTTTAGAGAAGATGTGAGGTTCTTTGGAAAATATGTGAGGTTCTTTAGAGATGAAAGGTTCTTTAGAGATGTGAGGTTCTTTAGAGATGATGTGAGGTTCTTTAGAGATGATGTGAGGTTCTTTAGAGATGTGAGGTTCTTTAGAGGTGTGAGGTTCTTTAGAGATGATGTGAGGTTCTTTAGAGATGTGAGGTTCTTTAGAGAAGATGGGAGGTTCATTAAAGATGATGTAAGGTTCTTTAGAGAAGTGAGGTTCTTTAAAGATTTGAGGTTCTTTAGAGATGTGAGGTTCTTTAGAGGTGTGAGGTTCTTTAGAGAAGATGTAAGGTTCTTCAGAGAATATGTGAGCTTTGAATTCCAACAATTGAACTAGTCGTATTATTCGTATACTGTATAACTTTACTATATTTGCATACTTTTCTTTATCACGTTGCTGTTTAACTTTAGGGATTTGTCAACATGCCAAAAAATATAATTTCTGAAATGTTAACTTTGATACACATGAGAATTCAGCTTCTCTTAACTCCGTTTAAGAGGAGCTCAGAGAGTGGTGGGGGGGGGGGATCTGTACTGGTGTCTGTACTGGAGGTCTGTACTGGTGTCTGTACTGGTGTCTGTACTGGTGGTCTGTACTGGTGTCTGTACTGGTGTCTGTACTGGTGTCTGTACTGGAGGTCTGTACTGGTGTCTGTACTGGTGTCTGTACTGGTGGTCTGTACTGGTGTCTGTACTGGTGTCTGTACTGGTGTCTGTACTGAGCTGTACTGGGATGTTAGAGGTGTTAAAATAAGACTTTGTGTCGTAACGGAGACCCTGGATACAAGATGCTTTATTGGCCATTTGCAGTTGCCGATTGTTGCTGCGCGTGGCAGTTAAGTCACGTGGTTACAGCGAGTACAGCCGGGGACCCGGGCAGCAGCCTTGGGGTGCTCCGGTGTTGAGGACCAGAGTGGATGAGATGTTGTTCCCAATCTTCATCACTTGAGGCCTGCCCGTCAGGAAGTCCATAACCCAGTTACAGATGGGGGCGCCCAGACCTAGGTCCCTCAGTTTCAGGACCAGCTTGGAGGGAACGATGGTGTTGAACGCCGAGCTGTAGTCGATGAACATGTCTGACGTAGGTGTCCCTCCTGTCTAGGTTCTGCAGGGCCGTGTAGTTCCAGGGAAATGGCGTCGTCTACAGACCTGTTTGGTCTGTATGCAGGCGTCAGGGTTGTTTCCTCTGAGCCTGACTAACATCTCATCTGTACCTCCTTGTTGCTGTTGATCTGCTTGTTAAGTGAACGCTGTGTTCCCACCTCCACAGCACCTCAGTAGCTAGAGCCACCGCTAGTATGACCACCGGAAGGTTCCTGGTTGCTGGTTCCATCCCCGGCCCCTCCTAGCCAGGTGTGGAGGTGTCCCTGAGCAGGAGACCCTGACCCTCCTCTCCTGACTCCACCGGAGGAGGAGGGGCTGAATGTGAGGCAGTGATTGTAAAGTGGAAGATAATTGCAGTCCATTTACCATTTATCATTCCATCCATTCATCCTGGTTGAGGTGTTGAACCTACACCCTCCCTTCTCTCTCTCTCTCTCTCTCTCTCATCTCTCTCTCTCTCTCTCTCTCTCTCTCTCTCTCTCTCTCTCTCTCTCTCTCTCTCTCTCTCTCTCTCTCTCTCTCTCTCTCTCTCTCTCTCTCTCTCTCTCTCTCTGGCATGTTTACTCGTAGCTGCTACTCTGCCAGCAAATTTTCAGCTAAAATTAGATTTGTTTTATTATTTTGTGAAAAACTCAACTCTAATTAACAGCAGAGTGGCTGCTTTGTGAGCGGCTAACAGACAGCTAACAGACAGCTAACAGGCTAACAGACAGCTGTCAGTGCCTCCTGTTCCAGAGGTTCCAACACCTGTTACCAATGATTCTTCTTTCTGGAGAGTTGACGTGGTCTACAGCAGCACCTGGAGGAAGTGCTTCCCCTAGTGGGGGCACATGTAGCGTGCATGTAGCACATATAGCGTGCATGTAGCACATGTAGCGTGCATGTAGCACATATAGCGTGCATGTAGCACATATAGCGTGTATGTAGCACATATAGTGTGTATGTAGCACATATAGCGTGTATGCAGTACATATAGTGTGTATGCAGCACATATAGCGTGTATGTAGCACATATAGCGTTATGCAGTACATATAGCGTGTATGTAGCACATATAGCGTGCATGTAGCACATATAGCGTGTATGTAGCACATATAGCGTGTATGTAGCACATATAGCGTGTATGTAGCACATATAGCGTGCATGTAGCACATATAGCGTGTATGTAGCACATATAGCGTGCATGTAGCACATATAGCATGTATGCAGCACATATAGCGTGCATGTAGCACATATAGCGTGTATGTAGCACATATAGCGTGTATGCAGCACATATAGCGTGCATGTAGCACATATAGCGTGTATGCAGTACATATAACGTGTATGTAGCACATATAGCGTGTATGTAGCACATATAGCGTGTATGCAGTACATATAGCGTGTATGTAGCACATATAGCGTGTATGCAGTACATATAGCGTGTATGTAGCACATATAGCGTGTATGTAGCACATATAGCGTGTATGTAGCACATATAGCGTGCATGTAGCACATATAGCGTGCATGTAGCACATATAGCGTGCATGTAGCACATATAGCGTGTATGCAGCACATATAGCGTGCATGTAGCACATATAGCGTGTATGCAGTACATATAGCGTGTATGTAGCACATATAGCGTGTATGCAGTACATATAGCGTGTATGTAGCACATATAGCGTGCATGTAGCACATATAGCGTGTATGTAGCACATATAGCGTGCATGTAGCACATATAGCGTGTATGCAGCACATATAGCGTGCATGTAGCACATATAGCGTGTATGCAGTACATATAGCGTGTATGTAGCACATATAGCGTGTATACAGTACATATAGCGTGTATGTAGCACATGTAGCATGTATGTAGCACATGTAGCGTGTATTTAGCACATGTAGCGTGTATGTAGCACATGTAGCGTGTATTTAGCACATGTAGCATGTATGTAGCACATGTAGCGTGTATTTAGCACATGTAGCGTGTATGTAGCACATGTAGCGTGTATGTAGCACTCATAGTATGTAGTACTTATAGTATGTAGTACTCATAGTACTCCAGAATTCAGAATAGTACTTAGCCGGTCAGACATATTGGATAATTTCCAGGTTTGATAACATTTTAAACCTTAATTTGCTACATCATATGATACTGTATTTTATATATTATACTGTATATTATATATGATATATGATATATGATATATTATACAGTATATGATATATGATATATTATACAGCATATTATATTCGATATATGATATATTATACTGTATATTATATATTATACAGTATGTTATATATTATATATGATACAGTATGTGGTATGAGGTGTGGTATGAGGTGTGGTATGTGGTATGAGGTGTGGTATGAGGTGTGGTATGTGGTATGAGGTGTGGTATGAGGTGTGGTATGTGGTATGAGGTGTGGTATGTGGTATGAGGTGTGGTATGTGGTATGAGGTGTGGTGTGTGGTATGAGGTGTGGTATGAGGTGTGGTATGTGGTATGTGGTATGAGGTGTGGTATGTGGTATGTGGTATGAGGTGTGGTATGAGGTGTGGTATGTGGTATGAGGTGTGGTATGTGGTATGAGGTGTGGTATGAGGTGTGGTATGTGGTATGAGGTGTGGTGTGTGGTATGTGGTATGAGGTGTGGTATGAGGTGTGGTATGTGGTATGTGGTATGAGGTGTGGTATGTGGTATGAGGTGTGGTATGAGGTGTGGTATGTGGTATGTGGTATGAGGTGTGGTATGTGGTATGTGGTATGAGGTGTGGTATGTGGTATGAGGTATGAGGTGTGGTATGTGGTATGAGGTGTGGTATGAGGTATGAGGTGTGGTATGAGGTGTGAGGTGTGGTATGTGGTATGTGGTATGAGGTGTGGTATGTGGTATGAGGTGTGGTATGAGGTGTGGTATGTGGTATGAGGTGTGGTATGTGGTATGAGGTGTGGTATGTGGTATGAGGTGTGGTATGAGGTGTGAGGTGTGGTATGTGGTATGTGGTATGAGGTGTGGTATGTGGTATGAGGTGTGGTATGAGGTGTGGTATGTGGTATGAGGTGTGGTATGTGGTATGAGGTGTGGTATGAGGTGTGAGGTGTGGTATGTGGTATGTGGTATGAGGTGTGGTATGTGGTATGTGGTATGTGGTATGAGGTGTGGTATGTGGTATGAGGTGTGGTATGTGGTATGTGGTATGTGGTATGAGGTGTGGTATGTGGTATGAGGTGTGGTATGTGGTATGAGGTGTGGTATGTGGTATGTGGTATGTGGTATGTGGTATGAGGTGTGGTATGAGGTGTGGTATGTGGTATGAGCACCTGAAGCACTGCCAGGGCCTTGAAGAGCACAATATAAACCCATGAATTATTCAGTATCATATTCTGATTATTATATTATTAATTATTATTATTATATTATTATATTATTATATATTTATGTAACAGAAAGGCCAGCCTGCTTCACACACTTTTAAAGGACAATCGTTGAGTTAAGGTAATTAAAATATTATTGAAAGTGTTATGCAGTGGATGTGAGGTAACACACCTGACACACACATGACCAGCCGTTACCAAGACAACAACATGTCTCAACATGCTAACCTCACCTCCAGGTCGTGGATGGAAGATGTCCAGCTAGTGTTCAACTCAACTGTGTGTGTGTGTGTGTGTGTGTGTGTGTGTGTGTGTGTGTGTGTGTGTGTGTGTGTGTTTTCATACACGCTACATTATCAGGTAGTAGTGAGTTCATGACCTGGTTTGCTGGATGCTGCGTTTCCATGGAGATAACAAGAAGGGCATCTCGCTCTTTCGCTCTCGCTCTCTCCCTCTCTCTCTCTCTCTCTCTCTCTCTCTCTCTCTCTCTCTCTCTCTCTCTCTCTCTCTCTCTCTCTCTCTCTCTCTCTCTCTCTCTCCCTCTCTCTCTTTATCTTTCTCTCCCCTCTCTCTCTCTCTGCTCTCTCTCTCATTATGCTTCTATTTTCTCTCTCTCTCTCTCTCTCTCTCTCTCTCTCTCTCTCTCTCTCTCTCTCTCTCTCTCTCTCTCTCTCTCTCTCTCTCTCTCTCTCCCTCTCTCTCTGCTCTCTCTCTCATGCTCTATTTCTCTCTCTCTCTCTCTCTCTCTCTCTCTCTCTCTCTCTCTCTCTCTCTCTCTCTCTCTCTCTCTCTCTCTCTCTCTCTCTCTCTCTCTCTCTCTCTCTCTCTCTCTCTCTCCCTCTCTCTCTCTCTCTGCTCTCTCTCTCATATGCTCTATTTTCTCTCTCTCTCTCTCTCTCTCTCTCTCTCTCTCTCTCTCTCTCTCTCTCTCTCTCTCTCTCTCTCTCTCTCTCTCTCTCTCCCTCTCCCCCTCCCTCCTCAGCACAGGCAGAATGAGTGGGATAGGAAGATAATAAAATAGTTATTTTCCCGTCTCCAGTGAGTAAACTCGCCGTATGTCTGACCTCTGCCTCCTGTCAGTCAATGTGTGTGTGTGTGTGTGTGTGTGTATGTGTGGTAGTGTGTGTGTGTGTGTGTGTGTATAGTATGTGTGAGTATAGTGTGTGTGTGTGTGTGTGTGTGTATAGTATGTGTGAGTATAGTGAGTGTGTGTGTGTGTGTGTATGGTGTGTGTGTGTGTGTGTGTGTGTGTGTATGGTGTGTGTGTGTGTATGGTGTGTGTGTGTGTGTGTGTGTCTTCTCACTCCTCTGTCAGACGGTATGAAGAAGCATCTTCCAGTAGCGGCAGGTTGTGCTCATCTGCTGCAGAGATGCGTTGTCTTTGTGTCTCATCTTCACTGCTGGTCTCCAGGAGTCACAGCCCTCCTGTCAGGGGCCTACTAAAGATCTACTAAAGATCTACTAAAGATCTACTAAAGATCTACTAAAGATCTTTGCTTGAGCTACTAAGAGAGCTACCAGGAGAGGAACCAGGAGAGGAACCAGGAGAGGAACTAGGAGAGGAACCAGGAGAGGAACTAGGAGAGGAACCAGGAGAGGAACCAGGAGAGGAACCAGGAGAGGAACTAGGAGTGGAACCAGGAGAGGAACTAGGAGAGGAACCAGGAGAGGAACCAGGAGAGGAACCAGGAGAGGAACTAGGAGAGGAACCAGGAGAGGAACCAGGAGAGGAACCAGGAGAGGAACTAGGAGTGGAACAGGAGAGACCAGGAGGAACAGGAGAACCAGGAGAGGAACTAGGAGTGGAACCAGGAGAGGAACTAGGAGAGGAACCAGGAGAGGAACCAGGAGAGGAACTAGGAGAGGAACCAGGAGAGGAACTAGGAGAGGAACAGGAGGAACCAGGAGAGGAACCAGGAGAGGAACCAGGAGAGGAACTAGGAGTGGAACCAGGAGAGGAACTAGGAGAGGAACCAGGAGAGGAACTAGGAGAGGAACCAGGAGAGGAACCAGGAGAGGAACTAGGAGTGGAACCAGGAGAGGAACTAGGAGAGGAACCAGGAGAGGAACTAGGAGAGGAACCAGGAGAGGAACCAGGAGAGGAAGCAGGAGAGGAACTAGGAGAGGAACCAGGAGAGGAAGCAGGAGTGTCCCTCTCTCTCAGAAACAGTGTAGTTAAACTCATGTGAAAGTGACCTCGGGAGAAGGACTTGTAGAACGCTGAGCGAGGGTGGATAATGTACACATTGATAATTGTGTTAAATGTAAGGTGTCACCAGATGGAGACTCTGGACTGACTGGACTGAGGGGTTACAACGTTATGAAATACAATGAAATATGAGCAGAAATATTTCAGAAAAACATAAATGAACAAACTTAGCGTCTCCAAGGATAACAATAAATATAGAAATATAATACATTGAGAGACTAATTTATTCCTCAACGTGAATCATAATTAGTAATATGATTGTTTCCATGACGATGGGCGTCCCTTGTCCATCATGTTGGTCAAACGGTGCGTCCACTTCACTGTGGGACAGCGCTATCTCCTTTCCTTGGTGAAGGATGCTCCCTATGTGAAGGACACTAAAGGACACAAGATAGGAAGCATTGAAGCCTTTCCTAAGCACTTAGAGATAGCGACCCACTCTTATCATGGCTGCCACTGAGACACTTCACACATTCACACACATTCACACGCTCATTCACACACATTCACACACACATTCATTCACCCATTCATCCACTCCGGTGGTGTCAGCCATGCAGCAGCCAGCTGGTCAGGACCAGGTAGGGTCGGGTGTCTCTGAACCAGCAGCCTCATGGTAGCCAGACCCCCGCTGACAGGCTGCTGCCCAGCAGGAACACAGGACCAGATCACTGATACTGGGACCAGACCAGGACGTGGTGAACCTAGACCCTATAGAAGAATAGATACTGGGTACTAGGAACTGGTACTGGTCTAGGAACTGGTACTGGTCTAGGTCTAGGAACTGGTACTGGTCTAGGTACCGATACTGGTCTAGGAACTGGTACTGGTTTAGGTCTAGGAACTGGTACTGGTCTAGGTACTGGTCTAGGTCTAAGTACTGGTCTAGGTCTAGGTACTGGTACTGGTAAACACATGTTGAGGAGTGACTACAGTGATGAGGGATGAGATGGTTTAGTCCCACTGTGAGCGACCAATCAGATTGTAGAGCCCCCCCCCCCCCCCCCCCCCCAGCAGGAAATGTGATTTTCAGAAACAATAAATCGCTCATCAGAAGCATGAAGAGGCCGGCAGAGGTTTAAACGATCTGATTGGTTCTGGGCTCTTGTCTGATCCCCATCCAACACACACACACACACAATCACAGAGTCACACACACACAATCACAGAGTCACACAATCACACACACACACACACACACACATCAATAAAGGCCGACCCGCGGAGAACATTCTCTGTGGTGATGGAATTTGTTTACAGCCAGAGCTCTGCAGGTGTGCACTGATGTCTTGATGGAGTGTGTGTGTGTGTGTGTGGTGTGTGTGTGTGTGTGTGTGTGTGATTGTGTGACTGTGTGTGATTGTGTAGGCACTCATACATGCACACAACCTCCTCCCCATCATCTTGACGTTTTAGTACAAGTCTTCCGATGTTATATATATACTAGATATATATATAGATATAGATATAGATATAGATATAGATATAGATATAGATATAGATATATCTATATATAGATATATCTATATATATGAATATGAATATGAATATATATAGATATAGTAATATATATATCTATCTATATATATTCATATATATATATATCTATATATATATTCATATATATATATATAGATATAGGTGAATATATATAGATATAGATATCTATCTATATATATATCTATATATATATCTATGAATATATATATAGATATAGATATATATTCATATATCTATATATATAGATATATCTATATATATATCTATATCTATATAAGTGGATTAGTTAGCACACAATCATCCCCCTGCTGTATCCCAGCATGCACCCTGCTGTATCCCAGCATGCACCCTGCTGTATCCCAGCATGCACCCTGCTGTATCCCAGCATGCACCCTGCTGTATCCCAGCATGCACCCTGCTGTATCCCAGCATGCACCCTGCTGCCCCTCAGAGGCATCACAATATCACCACACACTCCTGGGCCCTAGAGAAGACACTAAGTCAGTGGGGTGCTCCCAACTCACTGTGTGTGTGTGTGTGTGTGTGTGTGTGTGTGTGTGTGTGTGTGTGTGTGTGTGTGTGTGTGTGTGTGTGTGTGTGTGTGTGTGTGTGTGTGTGTGTGTGTGTGTGTGTGTGTGTGTGTGTGTGTGTGTGTGTGTGTGTGTGTGTGTGTGTGTGTGTGTGTGTGTGTGTTGAACTGGGTTTGTAATGGAACTCATGATGACGTGTCACTCACCTCCTCTCAATCCTCCTCTGCTTGCTCCTCCTCTCCTCTCCTCTCCTCTCCTCTCCTCTCCTCTCCTCTCCCTCTCCTCTCCTCTCCTCTCCTCTCCTCTCCCTCTCATCTCCCCTCCTCCTCTCCTCTCCTCTCCTCTCCCCTCCTCTCCTCTCCTCTCCTCTCCTCTCCTCTCCTCTCCTCTCCTCTCCTCTCCTCTCCTCTCCTCTCCTCTCCTCTCCTCTCCTCTCCTCTCCTCTCCTCTCCTCTCCTCTCCTCTCCCATCGTCTGCTCTCTCCTCTCCTCCCTCCTCCCCTCCTCTCCTCCCTCCTCCCCTCCTCTCCTCCCTCTTCACCAGCCGGTAGACAGATGAGGGAGATGGAGATGAAAGCCGAGGGGTCCTAAAGGTGACCATGTTTCCACCTTATCATCTTTAATAGACGGACGTCCTGTCGCTCTGATTCCTCTCTTCCTGTTTCAATAAGAACAGCATCTGTCTGGGGACCGCAGCTCAGAGGGATGGGGGAGACAGCAGGGGGGAGACGGCAGGGGGGAGACGGCAGGGGGGAGACAGCAGGGGGGAGACGGCAGGGGGGAGACTCCGAGGCAGGAAGATTAAACCAGATAAATGCACAGCGAGACAGCAGCCGTGTTTCTTTACAGGTTGTTTCTGAAGCCCCTTAACTTAACTTAAATCTCCACTTTATTGACCCTAATGACCCCTAAATGACCCCTAATTAGCCCTTAGTTTCCCTTAAGTCCCTGAGGATGAGGTCGAAGCATGAGGAGCTCTTCCCTGGTGGAGAACCAGAGGTTGGGAGGTGAGAAAGTTCTTTATCCAGGAGGTTCCGTCTGATCTCCAGTCCCACTCTGGGCTCTGCTGCCCTTCAGGGGTTGAGAGTCTAATCTTTATGGATCCGTTTATAAGGATATAAAAACCACGTCCTATTAAACCATAAATCCCCTCAGACGTGTCAATACATCATCTCATAGGAGAAGGTCATCTCATTAGTGCTATTACACCTGACAAGAGGACTGGAGTAATACTACCGTGTGTGTGTGTGTCAATATGTGTGTGTGTGTCGATGTGTGTGTGTGTCTATATGTGTGTGTGTGTGTGTCTATGTGTGTGTGT